>OZ008359.1:4846489-5265510 GCA_963931975.1 Cataclysta lemnata
ACACAAATTTTCGAAACATGTTTTTCTTCGTTAATTAATTAATGTAATTCAAACATGCGTTTTCCATGCTCTGATGAATGGACCCCTAGCAAAAATAGATTTGATTTGTATTCTTATGTTGTTAATAAGTTATAATAAAAAACTTATTTTAAAATAATAGAGGTAGGATATTAAATTAATTTCTGTACATTGCAACATTTTCTGTACGTCAGTGCCTGCCAAAGAGTATATAATACACTACGTTTAAGAGTCGGGACTTCAAACAAGCTTTTTGACGATTTTGACTCGCAGTTTAGGCTAAGATCTCGTACCAACCAACAGAGACAGATAAAAAAGTAATGCCAACATACTACAAAAGCAAACTAAGGATGTGGTGTACGCTACAGAATGTGTCGATATCGATAAAAACGAATGGGTACCCCCCCCCCCCTGCCTTGCAGAACTTGCAGACAGGTTTTTTAATCCTACAAAAGCAAAATAAAAAGCTCTGTTCGTTTGAAAATATTGAGTATTATTTAATTACGTGTAATTATTTAATACAATTTATTTAACAACAAAAAATAAAAGCTATGTTTACAATGTGGAAATTAAAATTGTTGGTAATTTTCTGATCTCATATTCTAGGCGGAGTCTTCAGATGTTAGTTGATCGATCAACACACGTTTTTGCAATGTTGTGTAAGCAAGTAAGCAGGACATTTAGATCTGAAATAATAAATAGAGATTAGTAAATATATCGTTTGACTTTACGCTGGTCATCATCAATTCAATTTATTGTTCACCGCTTACCATAGCGGACTATGTGTAACGCGCCCGAAGGTCTGGTTCTGCCCAATCAATAAAATCTGGTTCTGAAATAAACCACTCATTAGCTTCAGGAATTGAGCTATCAAACCATATCGGAAAGATAAGTTATGTAACTTACCAATAGAGGCGCTTATGCGGTTGCAGGCAACGATCACACCCGACGGGCATCGTGTAGCAAGGCGGCAGTCACGCTGTCTTCTTCTTCTAGTGCCTCTTCAATTCGGAAGATAAGCCGTCAGCTTTTTATATTCATCTCTGTCAGTCGCAAACCGAAACGGCTTTTCAACGGGGTTAATGCCGATCCACTCTCATATGCTTTGCAGCCATGACTCTCATCGCCTTTCAACAAGTCACGCTGTGATCTGAAAAATAAGTGGAGTTGAACACAGAAGAACTTTTGATGATGATAATGAGAGATGAATAATAAAACTCATACTCAACTTTGTTGTTAATGATGTTAGCTATCTAGTCATGGGAGGTTTTTGTTGTTTTATAAATAACCCTATATATGATATACTATATTATAATATATTGCAATAGACAATATTTATATGTATAAAACTAATGAAACATCTCAAGTACATTTGATACTCAAATTTACGAAAATAGATTTTTTATCGACAATTTGGTAAGTAGTAAGGACATCGCTACGGCGCATATGATTTTTGATTAAAGTGACCAGAACTTATTTCTAATTACTTAACGTTTATACAATAACATGGAAAACTACATACCGCTTCTCATCTAGTGGGAATTGGCCATGAAAACCCTCTTTTGGTTTAATTTCCAACTAGATTTTAGTCAACATATTTCACACCTTTTGTAAAACATTTCGCTGTTATGCACATAAATAAATGACACAAACTAGTTAGATATACACTAATGATAAGTCACTGAAGACAATAAATAAGCACAAGATGGAAAACTAAACTAAAACAACGCTTTATTTTATATTTTCAAAACGGCATAGTGACTTATGACATTAGTGACACACTCCGGCAGCGCGAGACAAGGAAGGTTAGATCGGAAGTAAGAGACAAAACAAGTCACCATTAAAAATTGCCTAAACTCCATACATTTTTTCTGCAGTATGGGAGTTTCGCCAGGCTGGTGCCTGCATGCATGCATTTGAGTCATATTTGAGTAAGTGAAGTGATGTGAGTAATTGTGGCCATAAATAAAAACGAAGAAGAGTAATTGTGATCATGTGATGTGTTATGTAAATGTGAATTTCTGTGCTTGCATGCAATCAATCAATGCATCAATCAAATGCATATGCAGCAAGCGACAACCATATTTTTATATTTTAATAACATAGCATACTTTTAACAATATAACCCAAATACCTACGTAGTTATTTAGTTGTACCTATGGTAGATCTCTCTTAGAGTAGGTATGGATGTAATTTAAGGGATTTAAATAACGTAAGTACCTATTTAAACATTTACACAACCATTATCAGGATTCGAACCCGGGACCTCTTGGCCAAAACCCAGCTATCTGACCGAATACCAAACTGGTCGTCAAACAAGTACTTATTCGGAAGTCACTGCATCCATTGAACTACTATTACTTTATAACTCAATGACTGCAACATAGTATTTAAGCTTACATTGTATTGTAGGCCAACGAAGGCGGCTTGTGCGATACGATGTAAGTGATGTAATAATAGTTGCTGTCGCGACCCTAGTCCTTACATTCCCATAGGATGGAGTAATCATTTCTGATATGATCACGCAGTGAAACACCGAGCATAGCCCTCTCCATTGCCCTTCGAGTGACTTTCCCCGAATACAGAAACGTAACTCAAAAATTGAGTGCTGCTTATTATTTAATTAAGTAAGTACGTAGGTATTATCAAATTGATGTTTTTCTACACAAATTCTGACAGTGCTCAAAATTTGAGTAGTCTTTCTGTATTCGGGGGTTACACCGTAAACGTAACTAGTAAGAAGTTACGTGGCCTATGTCATCATCAATCCATGGCATGTTAATCATAATGCGGTTTACCTGATGCTGCGTAACCTACACGATTTTGAAGTGATAAAAACGCCCCAGCTTGACCGTGAAATCCCGACAAAAGCCCTCCGAAGGTCATTAAAGCGCTTAAGGCCCGGCGCACATTGGCGGCCCGGCACGGCAAGGGATCCTTTGGCATCCCTACATGTAAGCGGACACTGGCGGTAACAATGAAGTGGTAACCTTAAGCGTGCCGAGGCGATCTTAGGCTTTGCCTGTATCTCTCGGTATACCGAAGACTACCAAAGCGTTCCGAGGGATACGTGGCGTACCGAAGGCTACCTACACAGCATGACTAAGCATCCTACGATATTGCTTTCGTACCTACGACCTTCAACATTGAACTTTCAACTTTATTTTCATACCCTTTAGTTATAGTTTTATTCGTCGCCTAAAAACTCCCTGCCATGCCGTGCCGTCAATCTGCGCCGGCCCTAAAGCGTGGTGATGTCTTGTAGATAGACACAGCTCGTTCCGAGCCCGCTCCATGGTGCCCATGTCCTTTATCATCCTGGCGGGCCTCTTGCGTCGAAAAAAGATGCGCTATCAGGTTTTTTTCGACTTCGAACGTGCCTCCACTTTTTAGAATAACGTGCTCTTCAAACGTTCGCCACACCGGGAGCGAAGCGATGGAGTTAACATCGCTTTATATAGCGAACTTTTTTCGTATATAGAACTCAAACTACTACTAGAACTACTACTAGAACCAAACTATAGATGTACATACAACTCAAAGAACAATAACTTGTGTAATGGGGTCTACATTTGACGGCCGATTTGGTCGAATGGTGCTACATACTTTGGGCTAGATGATAGGTGTGAGTGTAAGAAAGATGTATTATTATTATTATTGGAACGCGGTCCCCAAGCTCACATGTACCCCAGCCTGGCTAGCATGACCACCAAAACACGCCGTGTGTTACGGCAGAGTAGAATACAATTGTCACCACTGTAACGTTGTCATTTTGTCACTTGTCAAAGTCGTCAAAGTCAAAATTGACAAACTGACTGACAGTGACAATGACATTAGTTGTCATAATAATTTTGGGTTTGCAAAGAGAAATTGGCATAATTGGGGACTTATAAAAAAAAAAAAAAAAAAAAAAAGGAAAAAGTTCAGATAAGAGTTGCTTGGTTTGGGTGGTTATATAACCCCCAAGTGTTATAAAAAATATTACTTCACTTTTTCCTTGGTTTCCAGACGATAATGTTGTATTTTGGCGGGTTAGGATTTTATTTAGTATTTATTCGGCGTTTAGGTTTCGTTAGGTCTTCAGTGGTCACATTTGTTGCCTAAAATTCCCTTAGAATAGATTTTTTAGAGATCGAAGAAATTGTCAATTTGTCAATGTTATCTTGGCTGTATGATACAGAATCGTTGCCCTAGTCCGGCCTAGTAGCCTTACAAAATTTCAGGATTCGATTGTCAAACTATACGGCCAATGACGAGCGCTTATTTTGAAATTCGGAAGTGGAATTCATTCCGTTTTAAAATTCCTAGCTAGACGCTGTAAATTTTTGATGGTCTTCTTATCTTGGTGGAATTTTCCAAATCTTAGAAGAATTTTATAAATATTATATCGGAGCAAGCAAGTTGTTCTCCGAATAACAGCTGTTATTAAAAGGAATACATACTGTGTCACTGACCCGAAAGGGTCCTTTGGTACGAGTAAAGAGACTCCAGTTAAAGCTGTCTTCATTGTGGACTGGACCTAGCGGGTAATCCTGTGAGGAATTGCTACTCCCTACTACACTTCTCTACAGTCAGGTACCTTACTAACCACCAGGCGGCTGAAGGCTCGGAGATATAGATAGACTTCTATCAATATAGGTAGATTCATATCATTTAGATTCATATACTCGTCCCACTCGTTATCGACCAGAACGACTCCACCCGAACTCCTTGGTCTTGGTTCCTTTTAAGTACTGCTTATGTAAATTTTAAATTATAAATTGTGTTAAATTTGTATTAAATTGAAATTATAAATTTACTACTGTCCAACTGGTTGTTTTTATTTTATTGTCACCATTAGGTATATTAGGTAGAAGGGGGGAAATCTAAATTATTATTATATAGGAACACATAAGCAGGAAAAAATACGAGTATTACATGGCGCCCGAACATTAGGAAAAAGGAGGTTCTGTTACTTTTTATTATAGTCCTTGTTTCTGGTCTAATTTGCTCAGAGGAGGCTGGTCGATGACGGGCAGGATAAGAGGTTAGTTTTTTATTTTAGGAGTGTTATCATCATTGCTATAAACTTAAACCTAATTTGTATAATTTTCTTGTGCTACAAACAAAAAGTTACATCTCAGCAGAGGGTTTCTGCAGTTCAGCCTATAAGAGGTGATTTCTGTGTCCGTTGCAGAATCAATGGTCACAGTTTAAAGAATTGCAGGGCACCTTTTGTTGTGATTTGTTATAGTTGTGGTAAGAGGGATGTCACTGCTAGGACTTGCCCTAATTGCAATGCTAGGAAACCTACTTTTGATAATAATGTTTCAAAAAACTTGAAACAGTGAACTGGCGATTAGTAAATAATAATCAAAATTTCCCTAAATATAAAACTAGGATATTTTATTCTAATAGACATGACTATAATAAAATTAATACAATAAAGTCTACATGTCTTTCATCACCAGTTCACTCTATACATACAGATATACGTCCATATTTAAAAGTAAATATCTATGATTTAGGATTCAGAGGGTTGTTGGACTCTGGTTCGGAAATTTCAATAATGGGACAAGATACAGTAAAACATTTTATTAACTTTGCTAATATACATACTTCACATAACATACAATTCATTAAAACTGCCAATGGTTCTTCATCTCCTGTCACTGGCTACATGTTTTTGCCGGTAACAGTTGATGGGAAAACTTGTGTAGTTAAATTTTATATAGTACCAGGGGTCACTACTGGTCTGCTTTTTGGTCTAAATTTTTGGAAGGAGTTTAATATAGCACCAGAGGTTTTAAAGTTATTGAAGGGGGGTGAATTTTTTAATGTAAATGAGCAAGTAAACACTGTTATAGCTACTGATATGGCATTACATGATTTTGATTCATTATCTGAGGAGGAGCATAGGCAGGCTAGGGAGGTCATCTCTCAATTTGAAGATATTTCAGCTGAAAAAATAGGTTTAGGCAGGACACATTTGGTTAGTCACATAATAGACACCGGTGATCATGCCCCCATAAAACAGCGCTATTATGTGGTTTCTCCTGCCAAGCTGGCACTGATGAATGAGCATTTGGATCAGATGCTTAAGGATGATGTGGTGGAGCCTAGCAGCAGTGCTTGGAATAATCCTGTCACATTAGCCATGAAAGCTGATGGTTCTTCTCGCTTCTGCTTGGATAGTCGAAAGCTTAATTCAATTTCAAAGCATGATGCTTATCCTATGCCTTATATAAGCCATATTCTTGACCAGCTTAGGGATGCGAAGTACCTCTCTTCCATTGATTTAAAATCTTCATTTTTTCAAGTGCCTTTGCATGTAGACTCTAGGGAAAAGACAGCTTTCACCATTCCCGGAAGAGGTCTCTATCATTTTTAAGTTATGAGCTTTGGTCTTACTTCAGCTCCGGCTACACAACAGCGTTTGATGGATCGCTTGTTTGGCCCAGAGTTTACTGGTCCTGGAAATAATATTAATATTAATTTAACTAATAATAGTAATAATTTAATTAGTAATAATAGTAAATTGTTCGTCTACCTCGATGATTTAATTTTGCTAACAAGCAATTTCCAGGAGCATTTGGAGTTGCTCCAGTTGGTGAAGGACAGGTTGAGTCATGCTGGCCTCACCATTAACATGGGAAAGTGTCAGTTCTTCAGAAAACAGCTTAAATATTTGGGTCATGTAGTTGATGAATACGGTTTGCGCACTGATCCTGAAAAGGTGAAGGCTATAGTAGATTTTCCCACCCCCACAAGTAGAAAAGAGGTGAAGAGCTTCTTGGGAACAGCATCATATTACCGTCGTTTCATTGTAAATTTTAGTAACAGGGCAGGGCCGTTGAATGCTCTTACATCAACTCGCAAAGGCGCTCCACCGTTCAAATGGTCAGTCGAGGCGGACAGGGCGTTCAACGACCTAAAATTGGCATTAACCACTGCACCAGTATTAGCATGCCCCGATTTTTCCAATGAATTTGCAGTGCATTGCGATGCATCCGATTACGGGCTGGGAGGGGCCTTGACACAAACCATAGACCACGTCGAACATCCCATTGCTTTTTGTAGTCGATCTCTTTCGGCAGCGGAACGCAACTATTCAGCAACTGAACGGGAGGCATTAGCAGTGGTGCATGTCGTTGAACATTTCCGAGCGTATTTAGACAATGGTCGTCCTTTTAAAATTATTACAGATCATGCTAGTCTGAAATGGTTTCTAAATCTTAAAAATCCAACTGGCCGTCTAGCACGTTGGGGCTGTAGACTGTCACCCTATAATTTTACAATTGAGCATCGCAGTGGCTCAAAGAATATTGTACCAGACGCGTTGTCCCGTGCAGTCCCAGTAGCACCGGTAGACATTATTTCCACAAACGACTCTTGGTATAATAATATTGTACAACGTTGCACGGATAAGCCACGAGCTTGTCCAAATTTTCAATTAGTAGATGGTAGGTTAATGCGTTTTACGAAAGGCACAAATAAACTAGGTAGTGATTTCCAATGGAAAGAGGTAGTCCCATTAGAATTTAGAGAGGATATAATTTTACAAAATCATTCTGTACCTACTGCTGCACACTTGGGTGTGGCAAAAACATATAAACGCTTAAAGTTAAGATATTTTTGGCCTGGTATGTATAAAGATACCGCGGACTTTATTAAAAAATGTACTGTTTGCAATGCTTATAAACACAGCACACTGGCAACACCGGGATTTATGGGTGAACCTAAAATTTGTTGCAGGCCATTCCAGTGCATCAGCATAGATCTAGTTGGTCCACTGCCGATGTCCCGTCAGCAAAATATCTATCTGCTAGTTGTGGTGTGTGTATTTAGCAAATATTGTTTAATGTTTCCATTACGTAGGGCCACCGGCAAAGTTATTGCTCAACGTTTGGAGGATCATTTATTTCTTGTGCACGGAATCCCTCAAACTGTAATGTCTGACAACGGTTCACAATTTGTTAGTCGAGAGATTCGTTCTATGTACGAGAAATATAATATTCCCCAAATACACTTGGGACCCGTGTACTGTCCTCAGGTGAATACCGTAGAGCGTTATAACCGTACAGTGATCACGGCGGTTGCGTCTTTCGTTGAAAGCGATCATAGAACTTGGGACGTGAATATACACAAAATACAGTTCGCAATGAATACGGCTGTGAACGAGGCGACCTCGTATACACCGTTCATGCTCGTTCACGGTAGGGAAGCCGTTGCGGATGGCAACATTTATAGTGAATTCACGGATATCGATGAGTTAATCGTGCAACCACGGGATGCGTATATCAGTGATCTAGGTCATCTCAAAGACGTCTTTGTGAATGTAAAATCATCTCTTCGCAAGGCTCATGAGCATAACGTACAGTACTATAATAAAAAGCGGCGTGATATTACGTACAACGTAGGTGATAACATTTGGAAACGTACATACAAACAAAGTGTTGCAGATAGATATTTTTCGGCAAAATTAGCTCCCAAATATGAGCTATGTAAAATCATTAGAAAACTGTCTCCGTTAGTGTATGAACTTGAGGACGAGAATGGCAAGTTCATAGGCAAATGGCACATAAAGGATTTTAAAATTTTAGACTCGGCATCAGATGACTGATGTCACACAGTAAACTTTTATTTCTTTTATTTACCTTTTAGCATTATTATACATTTTGCTAGATTTTTTTTTCTCATTTTCCCCCGTGTGTTGGGCGGGCGTAAGAATTCCTACACTGCCATAATTCCACCCGGCATGTCGTAAGAGTCGACTAACGTGGGTAATAGCACTCGTAACAACAGTTGGTGCGGCGGGTGTCCACCACCTCTGTGCCTCGGTTAAGATTCTCTTGTTTCCCATCTTTTCCCACTTAACGTAACTTTTTTCCAAATTTTGTAATGTAATTCTTTTTCTAACATTTATAATTTGGGGAATACACAAGAGAGTTTTAAACCGAGACACAGGGCGGGCACCGGCTAAATGGGCGTGGAGTTAATTTTACAACTTGCAACACTAGGCTTTCTAGCTTTGTGGTTTTGTGAGTTGTGTCGCCATCTGGTGGCATTGTTTTGTATTATCTCGTGAACATTTGTGCCTCTCAAGCATGCTTGTATCGCGAAATAATATTTTAATTATTCCAATATTATTATTCGGTTTTTACCGTGGAATGAAATTTTCTTTTACATTTTAACATTTTACATACTGATTAACTTAAATAGATATATTTTTGTGTTTTTGCACGTTTCATTTTAATAAAGTTAGGACTATAGTCGGGATTATGGTTTGTGAAATGTGGGGTGGTTGTAATGACAGCTGTCATACTCGTACACATTTCTGTCTATCCTTTTCGCACTTATAGCATTTAGATATTTGTTGCCTGCTGTCATATCGATCAGGCTGGGTTTTGCGAACTATAGTTCTCGGAAATTTAAATCGTTTTAAATTTTTTTTGGCAAAAGAATTGTTTTAGGGGGTTTTCAGTATCCGTTTCAGTCGTATAGGTAGGAAGGTAATGGGATTCGGGTTTGACGTGGGCGTCAAGCACGAATTCACTTACGTGAATTCTTTCGAGGGAAAGGGGATATTGTAACGTTGTCATTTTGTCACTTGTCAAAGTCGTCAAAGTCAAAATTGACAAACTGACTGACAGTGACAATGACATTAGTTGTCATAATAATTTTGGGTTTGCAAAGAGAAATTGGCATAATTGGGGACTTATAAAAAAAAAAAAAAAAAAAAAAAAGGAAAAAGTTCAGATAAGAGTTGCTTGGTTTGGGTGGTTATATAACCCCCAAGTGTTATAAAAAATATTACTTCACTTTTTCCTTGGTTTCCAGACGATAATGTTGTATTTTGGCGGGTTAGGATTTTATTTAGTATTTATTCGGCGTTTAGGTTTCGTTAGGTCTTCAGTGGTCACATTTGTTGCCTAAAATTCCCTTAGAATAGATTTTTTAGAGATCGAAGAAATTGTCAATTTGTCAATGTTATCTTGGCTGTATGATACAGAATCGTTGCCCTAGTCCGGCCTAGTAGCCTTACAAAATTTCAGGATTCGATTGTCAAACTATACGGCCAATGACGAGCGCTTATTTTGAAATTCGGAAGTGGAATTCATTCCGTTTTAAAATTCCTAGCTAGACGCTGTAAATTTTTGATGGTCTTCTTATCTTGGTGGAATTTTCCAAATCTTAGAAGAATTTTATAAATATTATATCGGAGCAAGCAAGTTGTTCTCCGAATAACAGCTGTTATTAAAAGGAATACATACTGTGTCACTGACCCGAAAGGGTCCTTTGGTACGAGTAAAGAGACTCCAGTTAAAGCTGTCTTCATTGTGGACTGGACCTAGCGGGTAATCCTGTGAGGAATTGCTACTCCCTACTACACTTCTCTACAGTCAGGTACCTTACTAACCACCAGGCGGCTGAAGGCTCGGAGATATAGATAGACTTCTATCAATATAGGTAGATTCATATCATTTAGATTCATATACTCGTCCCACTCGTTATCGACCAGAACGACTCCACCCGAACTCCTTGGTCTTGGTTCCTTTTAAGTACTGCTTATGTAAATTTTAAATTATAAATTGTGTTAAATTTGTATTAAATTGAAATTATAAATTTACTACTGTCCAACTGGTTGTTTTTATTTTATTGTCACCATTAGGTATATTAGGTAGAAGGGGGGAAATCTAAATTATTATTATATAGGAACACATAAGCAGGAAAAAATACGAGTATTACACCACCCCAAATCTCTCCCGTGGGTGTCGTACAAGGCGATTAAGGATAAATCAGTGACGAGGAATGGACAGCAGCGTTCCTCTTATACCACCCAGCAATGTACTGCGACTTTTGTTCCCGATAAATAGCAATAGGCTTGCCTGGAAAGCCTGGCTTGAATGGAACCTGACATATTTGGCGAAACGTGGGTACTAGTTCACCTCTGCCTACCCCTTCGGGAATATAGGCGTGATTTATGTATGTATGTATGTATATAGCCATTTATCGCGTTGAACTATCAAAAAACATTGGATTTTAACACCTAATTCGAATAATTGAATAAGCCTACTTACATATATACATACATAAA
Organism: Cataclysta lemnata; assembly: GCA_963931975.1. Taxonomy (NCBI): domain Eukaryota; kingdom Metazoa; phylum Arthropoda; class Insecta; order Lepidoptera; family Crambidae; genus Cataclysta; species Cataclysta lemnata. Next base: position 4,857,585 of record OZ008359.1, read on the forward strand.
TCACGCCTATATCCCCGAAGAGGTAGGCAGAGGTGAACTAGCACCCACGTTTCGCCAGTTATGTTAAGTCCCATGTAATAGGTGGCCTATTTGGCTATACTATTTATCTCTTTGAACTGTAAAAAATCCAATGATATTTGTAAGTTCAACGCGATAAATGGCTATATAATATCGGTTTCGGTAGTCATGCTAGGCGGGCAGAGGATCGTCCTTTTTCGCTGATCTTCGCTGATCTGCTCCCATCTTGGGTGTGCAGTCACTACCGCAATACCTATATTTATGGTAACGCACCTCAAGTCACTACTACAACCGGAACCAAACAGACAAGAAATAGAATATATTTAAGTATACACTACATATTTGCAGTTGATAACAGCCTCGTGATAATAAATCTCTAAACATTATTTAGATTAAGTTTTGCCACTCACAACCGTTTAAACTCGTAATCAGATGACTGATTGCGATAAGGAAGTTCCCTATGTCGTTGTAGGAATGCGTGCATCATCGAACGCATCTGTTATAGCAAGATCAGTTTAGATTAATTTTACGTCTAGGCGTCATCACCAGCCCTTTATTATCCCCACTGCTGAAGCACAGCCCTTCTTTATGGATGGAAGAATATAGGGAGAATAGGCCAGAAACCACCATGCGGCGGGCTATTGCAGATTGGAGGGTATTAACGACTAAGCGAACTTAAGTTTACGCCATCTCAGGCTCAGGATAAGCCACTGCGCAATGGGATAAGGGCAAGAGGATGATGATGATCCAGGATTCAGTCAGTCGAGACACGCCCATTGTTGGGCAGAGGCCCAAGGATTTCCAAATCGATCGGTCCTGCGCTGCCCGTATCCAGTGGCTTCCCGCGACCTTCACCATCAGATCGGCGGTCTGCCTACCAACGCTGCGATTTCCGGTACACGGCCGCCATTTCTTTCCGCCCAAATGGTCGCCAGTCCTCTTGCCCACTGCCACTTAAGGTTCACAATTTTTCGGGCTATATCAGTGACCTTAATTCTGATTTGATCTCATAAGATCTCATCATTTCTGATATAATCACTCAGAGAAACACCGAGAATAGCTCTCTCCATTGCCCTTTGAGTAACTTTGAGCCTTCCGATAAGGCCCATTGTAAGCGGCCACGTTTCTGTTGCATACGTCATCACACACACACACACAGCCACACAATCAAACACACACACACACACTGAGCTTTGCTTACTATTAACGAAATCGTTCGCGCAGCTTCGCTTTCAGTGTAGCGTGCGGTTTGCAAGGATTGCGTTTTTAAGAAGTCACTGGGCTTCATGCTTGTCGGTTGTTCAATTGAATTGGAATTTTATATTAACGCACGGATCTAATGTCTATTCATCGTTTCCTAAAATGATTGTGGGCGGGGGTTTGAAAACTACATACATACGTAAATCACGCCTATATCCCCAAAGGGGTAGGCAGAGGTGAATTAACACCCACGTTTCGCCAATGATGTTAGGTCCCATGTAATAGGTGGCGAGCCTATTGCCATTTGGGGGGCACAAAAGTCGCAGTACATTTCTATATGGTATAAGAGGAACGCTGCTGCCCATTCCTCATCACTGATTTATCCTTAGTCGCCTTGTACGACACCCACGGGAGAGATTTGGGGTGGTGACAATTGTATTCTACTCTGCCGTCACCAGACTGCACGGTTTGAAAACTATTAAAAAATATATATTCAATCACTAGCAGACGTACTTTTTGGACGATCCCTGAGGTCATCTATAAAGTACGTCACCCTGATTTCGTGAGTTTTGACCCCTCCACCATCCTTGTCACTGTTTGTCACATTTGTGAGACCCCCCCTCCCTAGTGTGACGTCACATGTTTAGCAGTTTTACATTTAGAATTTGAGACGAAACAGCATTCCGTGGATTCACCGTGCGGGTGTCGGGCCTCAGATTTTTTAAAGTGACGTCACGAAACTTAGAATCGAAGAGGTTTACTTAAGGTGTGACGTCCTTTATGGGTGGCCGTCACCATTAATATCCATTATGCTCAAGCACAGTGTATGGATGGTAGATTATGAGGAGAGAATGGGCCATAATCCACCACGCTGGCCTAGGGTGGATTAGTGGTCATCTTTGTTCTCTGGTCATCTTTGTTTACCACAAGCGACAATAAGGAGTAACGGTGGTGACAATATTATTTACAAGGATAAGTTTTATGAGACATTTTGGGAGACTGCCTTTCGAACGGTTCTTGAACTATTATTGTCATGTTAAGCGAAATATTTTATATTTATTGCATCCTTCGCTTACCTATTCAGTTGCAGAAGCATTTTGCAGTACAATGTTTAAGAATTGTGAATATTAAAACGACATTGGAAAAAAAATCAAATAATTTTTATCAGCGAATTACTTCATGTCACCAGGTCTTTATCATATCCTTGCGGTTACGGGCATCTCTACAAATGAAAGAATTGGACACAGCTAAGTCAGAGACAGAGGAACAGGTGCGATCAAAGTTCCCGATAATTGGCAATAGGCCCGCCCTCTATTACCTGAAACAACATGCATGCAGACAGACATGCAAATTTATTGTCTTAAAGTACCAATGCTTTATCTATAAGTGGGATTGTTAACTGAATCAGTTAGATAGATAAGTGTTGCTTCCCACAGCTGTTAGGAGACAGTAGGTTACGTTACCCGTATTGCTTGTATACTGTAATCGTGTGCTTCCCTTCCTTGAAACGGTTAACTTACGCATTGACAAGGTAAAATTGATAACGACTGGGTAAACACTCGTCGGTGCTTCTATCTGTCTTCCTGTCCTGTTCCTAGTTTATCTTGGGTCGGCGCAGTATGTTTCCTATTCCATTCATATCGATCAGTCATTAAGCAAAGGTGCTAGTGATGAATGAATGTATTGAAATGTGACGGAAAGGACAGCGTCGAGAGACCAATGAACATACAGAGTGATTGTGATGACAACATTCCAATCCATTTTGGCTTAGGTTTTTCAGACGCTAGCCTGACACCAACCCTCTTTGGGTATGCTGTTGTTGGTTGTTTGCCCTCCACCATTCTGGTGCCCCGAAGGTGCGTATTGGTATACACTGAGTAATTTCCCATAGACATCAATGGTATGAGTCGGGCTGGCACATTCTACGTTATTTTTCGCTCCCAGGCCAGCATCGAAGAAGATATTAGTTAAAGTTAAGAATGCTGATTTAGCCGCCCTTAATACACCACTAATCTAAAAATATTAAGGCTACCATATCGTAATTTCTCTATTGATAGTAGACGAGTTATTAGATTAACTTGAAGATTCTTAAAACATTATCATAATGTTCTGTAAATTTTGTAAACTCTCGAATTGTTTTCACTCGACGAAATTACGAATTAATTATCTTCGCTTATGACGCAACAGCATAATTAAGTTTGCCGAACCACAGCTGGTGTGCACAAATAACTGGTGGAACCACGAAAGACTCTTCTGGCAAAATGGGCTTTATTCTTTCAGCAACACGATTTGCAATCTGCGGCAAAACAAATTCGGTGTGCAAACTTAATGTTGTCACAGCTTGGCGGGAGAGTCGTCTGGAGCACTAACATTCCAGATTTGAAATGTTAACGCCCGCCAGAACGGTACCGTAACCGACGCGCGGTTTCGCGCGCTTTTTCCTTGGCCACTTCACTTCTTGCGTTCGATTACCGGTCTATTGCTTTAAGTTATGGTGCATTATTGCTTGCGCCTGCGTCCTTCTAATTGGCGCTGTGATTACACTTGACAGATAATGTTTTTTTCAATGGACTCGACTCGATGCGATAAGAGACTCCTTCTGGGAACCGGCCAACGCTTTTTATGTAAGCGCTACTAACATCGATCTTATTGCAAAGTAATTGAAATTCGAACACCTATCTTCAAGTTCGAGATAGCGCGAAGATAATTCCTTTGCCATTTGAATATTTAGGAAAGGCCGCTCGGTCGGAATAGGTTTTTTCTACATTAGTGACTTGCCTACGTGATGATTAGGTACCAATTTCAAGACACTGCGTCTTTGATAACTTTAAGAGAGTCGTTACAATTTACAAAGTCTCTAGAGGTTGTCGATAAATAATAAAATAGAATGTCAGAAATAGGTATTTACTGGTATTCTATTGTTTATTTCTTTAACGGCCTTGAATCAGAATCATCGAGGTTATAAAAATACCTGTGGTAGGGTTTTCTATTTTCTATCAAAAAATTCTTATTTCTTTGCCACACCATCTGAAGCAAGGAAGCAAAGGGTTTTCTTTTCCTTCGATTATGTTTTAGCAAAGTGTCGTACAGTGTTAATACCATAATTAATTTACTAGTTGGCTGGACTGCGTTCCGATTAACCATAACGTGTTTTTTGGTATTCACATTCTAATTTGTAAAAATTTCGAGAAAACTAAATTATGTACACTCACCTAATGCTAATTTGCTAGCTTCCTTTGCCTTTGAAGGATTAATACGAGTAAGAAACACACTATCTACGTTTGGGGTGAGTGTGCAAAGCAGAAAGCTCTCGACCTCCGTGGTTCTTGGAAGACGTTGAACCGTCGGTTTTATTTGAACTATTTTAAGCAACGTACTTTACAGTTCACATTCCCTTGTATTGAAGAAAGGCATGTGCCCTTGCAATGGATGAATTTAGAATGCAAACGCAATAAACAATTTCTTTAAGTTCGATAACTGCCTAATCAGGTAGTGTAGTGAGTGATGTTTTGATTAACTCTCAAGGAGCTGGATAGTTCTATATCTAGCCCCCGAATACAGAAACTCTTCTCAAATTTTGAGCACTTCTTATAAAGTTTAGTGGACTATACCTGTCAGAATTTGTATAGAAACACGTCATTTTTGACTATACCTAAATGTTACTAACTAGGTAGGTCTCAAACTTTGAGTGGCGTTTCTGTATTCGGGGGTGAGTCAAATATATTCACTGGATTCACTGGCCGTGTGGTGACGATAGAGCGGGATACAATTGTCTCTAATACAATAATCTCTCCCGTTGGTGTCGTACAAGGCGACTAAGGATAAATCAGTGATGAGCAATGGACAGCAGCGTTCCTCTTATACCACCCAGCAATGTACTGCGACTTTTGTGCCCGATAAATGGTAATAGGCTTGCCACCTATTACATGGAACCTGACACATTTGGAAGCGACAGAGGGTTGAGACAGCAACGAGATCACTCGTTGCTGTCTCAACCCTCAGAACCCTGCTACCCATCAGGGTAGCAGGGTTCCTCCTATGCCATCAATGAACTGTGATTTCCTGTCGTTACCACAACATACGTCGACGATTTGCCCTCTGCTCTCGCCAAAACGTTGACGCCCTTAAACTGTTGAATATTCAGAAACATTTGACTATTTACGACAAGACCCATTAGTCACGTATTTCTACAGGAAATGTCGACTTTTATTGCCAACGGGCCAGGCTGGAGGCTCAGTCTCAGTTGCTCAGGCAATAAAGTCCACTTTCGCTGCGCCGCACTTGCGTTTCGGCAACGCTTTGTGCGTTGATTTAATGAGATGGATTCTGAGAGGTTTGTCGTTAGGAATACTCGTGAGTTGTGGGTGATAGGGTTCCCGGTTGGTTCCTAACTTGAAAGGAAACAAAGCGTAGAAATATCTACTCGAACTACCGGATCTAGATCCGTCAGGTCACAATTCATATCATTCCTTGTATCATCTTGATATTTATCTTTATATTTTCTATATCTACCGAAAGGGGATTTGGGGTCGGGCGGGCGGCCGGCTGTAAAACCTTGAGCAATATAGATCTAGAAATGCAAATCCCCATAGCATCGCCGCATTCCGAGAGTAAAGCTCTACAAAAACCCCGCCTGCCAGACGCTAACCGTCTTTGGGTATGCTGTTGTTGGTGGTTTAAAATCCACCATTCGGTTGCTTCATGGTATACTTTAGGCTCTCGGTTGAAAATGATGACCAATAATTAAAACGTACTTCAAAGGACCACACAACGCGAGCCTGCCTACAAACATGGCGTCTTTTGGATGTTTTAATAAAAATGATTCTGAGAGAGTCATTTATGTAGGCGACCGGGCGTTGCCTGAGGCACTTAACGCTCTTACAGCTTATTCAGATGGAGCGATTTAAGCGCGAAATCTTTGACGATTTTCTGTACATTGCCGGTAGGTAAAGCTCTTTATAAAGAGCCGTGTGGTGACGGCAGAGTAGAATACAATTGTCACCACCCCAAATCTCTCGTGAGAAGAGAAAATGTGGGTGTCGTACAAGGCGACTAAGGATAAATCAGTGATGAAGAATGGGCAGCAGCGTTCATCTTATACCACCTAGCAAAGTACTGCGACTTTTGTGCCCGATAAATGGCAATAGGCTTGGTCCTAACATAATTGGCGAAACGTGGGTGCTAGTTCGGGGATATAGGCGTGATTTATGTATGTATGTATTTATAAAGAGCAATGCATAACTAAACACGTCCTACATGCGCGTAGTTTAAAGACACGTATACGTAGACCCAGCAATGCAAGTGACAAATCTATTCGAACGAATTGTGTTGAGATATTGTGGTAGTCTGACGTGCTGTTGACTGTACACGAAATTGCTAAAAAATTCGCGCGTAATTCGTCGACTCGAGATGTCGCTATTAGAATAATTATCACTGAAAAGTTTGGACATCCAACTTCCTCTAGGGACGATAGAGTTATTCAAACTTTAAAAAGATTAATCCAGTTGTAGAGGGAAGCTCAACACATGTAGAGGGAAGCTCAATAAAAGGCGTCTTTTTATCGGCTTCGTCTAAACTTTGTCTTTATTCTCGTCCAGTCAAAATGTACAATAATCTTTTAAAACAATGTGACAGCATCAAAATTCAAATATAAAAAACGGTCATGACAGAAGGTGTCCAAAAAGGTCATAACACCAGTGATGAATTAATGTATAAAAAAAGTGATGGAAAGGCCAATGTCGAGAGACCAATGAACGGAGAAAGTTATTGGGATGGATGACAACATTCCAATCCATATGCTAAGACTGCTCAAGGTTTTGGCTTAGGTTTCACAGCCGGCCGCCTGCCTGACTCCAACCCTCTTTGGGTATGCTGTTGTTGGTGGTTTGTCCTCCTGTATGCGACTGTACTCCAAGGTGGTTCTTGGTCTGCACCGGACAATCTCCCTGAGTTGACAAATACGGCGCTCCTGGGGTGAGTCGAGCCTGAAACTATCTACGTTACACTATGATAACAATGAGGATAATGCCACATATTTATTTATTTATTTGAACAGTGCTTACAGCCCATCGATTTTTCGACGACCATTTTACCTGGATACATACGGATCGCACCGAAACCATGAGCAGGGTCGCTGACCAACCATTCTTTTTACCACCATTGGAATTGTCTATTTGCCCAGCCATACCTTAACTAGCAGAGCCAACACTTCGTTCCTGTGAATTCACAGCATGTAAGTACAGTAATCAGCATCTCTGAATACCCAGACCATGAACCGGCGACCGTTATTCAACTTTACCACACTTGACATAAGTTGCGAAATCGACTGAGCAACTCTGACAGCCTGCGGTGAACTCTGACTTATATTTGACTGTGGGTGTCACTCCGACAATGATCCTTAAGACTGTAGAGTCAAAGGTCATAATGGCTGATCATGATTCGTCGGTGTCCGTACAAGGCATACCGTCAGAAAAGTTTCCGTCGATGCATTACTCTTTGCTGATTTTTGAACACACGAACAGCCTGTGCAATATTTTAAAATACACATTGTTCACTTCGCGTTTCGCTAAAGAATGGAGTACCTAACTAACATTCATGTGTTCCTGGTAAGCGCGGGTAAGGTTGACATAGTGATCTTCACTGGAAAGGTTCTAGTGATGAATGGATGTATAGAAAAGAGACGGAAAGGACCATGCCTAGAGATCTATAAACGCAGAGAGTGATTAGGATGACAACGTTCCAATCCATTGCTCAAGGTTTTAGCTTAGGTTTTACAGCCGGCCGCCTGCATGACACCAACCCTCTTTGGATATGCTGTAGTTAGTGGTTTGCGCTCCACCATTTGGGTGCCCCAAGGTGCTTATTGGACTTAATCTCCCTTAGTCGATTTTTACGACACCCATAATTTATTAGAAGAGGTGGGCACTTTACCTCTCGCCTATTGAAAAATAGTATAATACACGAGTATACCCGCTTTAAGCAGTATGCAAAGCGGGTATTCTCGTGTTTAAGCAGTATGGGTCTCCTTCTTCCCCTCTTCACAATCCAGCTACAAACACACACACGCACACAGAGACATATACATAATACAGAAGAGAAGTCTAAGTCAAAACCTTTCCTGTCCCATTGCTGACCACTCAACCATCAGCTGATTGTCAAAATAATAAACTACACAATCATATTTCTTTTGAGCGCACAAATACAACAACAGGGACATTATTGCCCCCGTGTACAGTCGCCAGTGTCTCCCGAAAGGTGCGTGGATGCGACATTGAACCTAATCACAAAGCATTAAGGTTAAAACGACCACCAAGGTAATAACGGTCCAAGGGCTACTTCGGAACGCAACAATCTGTGGACATGATTTTTTTACCCAACCCCGCTTTCACAGCTGATCGTGCAATAAAAAAATAGCCAAAATACTAATAGCCAAACCCGTGGGTACCTGCTGTAGGAGAAAAAATATTCCGGGAAAGGCTCCGAAGAATTCCAACCTGTTTCGTAGGAGGGCGAACGCGACCTGCCCCCGTAGCACGGGCCGTGGACAAAATCTCCACTTGGAAAATAAAGTATTTTCCTCTCGCTCTAACTCCCATAAAATCCCGAGACAAAACACAACTGTCAAGTGGTGGAGAGAGATTTTGTCCACGTCCCGTGCTGGGCCTCCTGTGTGCGCGGTTTTTACTCTGTGGTTGTCCACTTCACGGATTGATGTCGGTAGATCACAAGTGAGAGAGATAGGGGATTGGTGACAAAGTATTCTGATTTTCTGTCACCCACGGCAAATATTCAAATTACTGTACTGACTAATCAGAGCTATAGGAAAAAATTATTTGGCGTTGATTTTACAGCCAGCCGCCTCTCTTACACCAACCCTCTTTGGGTATGCTGTATTGGTCTGCCCTCCACTTTCGGCTTTCCGAGGCTATTGGTCTACACGGGGCAATCTTCCTTAGTCGATTTTTACGACACCCTTGAGGTCAGTCGGGGCTAGCACATTCCATGTTATTTTTTCGCTCCCAGGCTTGCATGGAAGAAGAAGGTAACCTAATCTCATGAAATGCGACTGTTAAGCCTATCTTCCGTTGGGGATGTACAATACAGTCGTGACTTATATGTAATAATTAAAACAAGACCACACAAAAACATAGATCCAATACGCACGTGTGATCGAACATAAGAAAAACACGTCGTTCCAAATTAAGCCTTATCGCTTACGTATTTAGTCGTCAGAAACATTCTTTGGCAATTTCGAGCGTGAGAATTAAGGTTACGCGGCGGAATCACGACCCTACCCGCCAGGATTGAAGGTTGAAAATCACACAAAACACAGAGGAATACCTGTTTCTTGACCGACAATAACCTCTTCGAAAAGCGAGGGAAATTATAACGACTTTGTCGAAAGGCAACTTACCATTTGTGGTGGCGCCACCGTCTACGCTGGCTGTCAAAATAACGTTCAAATAAATCCAGAACGGGACGTGGACAAAACCTCTATCCACCACTTGACAGGGTTTTCTCTCGGGTTTTGGTTGGTTAGAGCGAGAGGAAAATATTTTTCCCCGAGGAAATTTTCTCCACGTCCCATGCTGCGGGGGCAGCCAGTACAGTGCCACCAACTTATCTGGTCAGTTGGTGTTGTCGCTAGTGGTGAACAAACAGCGTCAAAGAAATGTCAAAATCTAAGGGAAAATTGTAGTTCTCATTTTCACCGCTCGACCGAAACGTTGGTAACATAGCACTGTAAATAGCTAATTTTTTAAAGGATACTGATACCAATGAATGCCAATAATAGACTCGCCTACTATTACATACATACATAAATCACGCCCATATCCCCGAAGGGGTAGGCAGAGGTGAATTCTCACCCGCGTTTCGCCAATTATGTTAAGTCCCATGTAATAGGTGGCGAGCCTATTGCCATTTATCGGGCACAAAAGTCGCAGTACATTGTCAGGACGGTAGTATAAGAGGAACGCTGCTGCCCATTCCTCATCACTGATTTATCCTTAGTCGCCTTGTACGACACCCACGGGAGAGATTTGGGATGGTGACAATTGTATTTTACTCTGCCGTCACCACACGGCTACTATTACATAAGCTGGAGAAATTAGATAATGACTAAAATACATGGAAAGGACTCCCAATGAATGGAGAGAGTGATTTAGATGACATTATTCCAATTCATTCATACGCTCAAGGTTTTGTCTTAGGTTTAACAGCAGCCCTGTCTCACAATAACTAATTCTAAATTCGCTGTGAAAAAGAGAAAAACGCCTTTTTGACATTTCATTTCAATTTTAGAGTTTAATAGTAGTTTTTGTATTTAATTTAGGGCAGGGCAGAGAGAAAGCAACAGGCTCGCCCCTTATTACTCGAGACCTTACATAGTCGGCGAGTTCTATTGTTAGCTCAAACAAATCAATCAGCTATAAAAAGATCTGTTTGATTTAGCAACAGAACTGAAACACACAAGTGAAAAGATCTAATTGATAATGTAAAAATAATTCTGACCCATAGCTTATACATTCCCATATCAGCAATTCGTTAGCTCGTTTAATACCTACTCTTAAGAATATTAAATAACACCACATACCTACCTACCTAGATCCAGCACATTTTAAATCCCCATAATTTTTTGTGATTATGTTTAATGATTGTCATTTAAATAGATAGGTACGTGGCTCTTTCGTTAATATCTCCTTAAGTAATCTACCACGCTCTAAAGTGTCCTGTCTCTCTTACTCGCATCCTTCGAGAGGGAGAAACAATACAACACCCACGACGACGTAGTTACAGGTTGGCTGGAGATCTGTGTACATAGGTAATCGGAGTAAGCAGAAGGTCTGCTGGCCTAGCACGGGGACGGGGACAAGTCTCTCTCCACCACTTGACAGTGTTTTATCTCTGGATTTAGTGGGAGTTGGAGCGAGAGGAAAAGATTTTCTTTCCCCTGAGGGAGATGTATCCACGTCCCGTGCTACGGGGGTTGATTTGAATACACTTAATTAACTACACGGTCATGCACGCTAGACATGCCCGCGCGGACCTCGTTTGTATAGGCCAGACCGACTGTGACGGTTCTACACTAGGCACACATCGCATAGACCTAATAGAGGCGAGGTCCGGCGGGCAAGTCTGCAGGCATGCCCGCGGGCATATCCGTGTGGTGAATTCCCCGCTTTAAACTTGTTTTTCGAAGGACCTAGCTGTTTCAGTCGAGAATAGTTAACAATACCATATGATCTCCATATCTTCCGCGGGTGTCGTCTAAGGGTTAGGGCAACTAAGGGACTGAGGTTTAATAAAGCAATGAGTACTGCAATTTCTGTGCCCGATAGATGGCAATAGGCTCGCCACCTATTACATGGAACACGACATAATTGGCGAGACAGCAGCCACGCATGACGAATCAATCGTCGAAACCGCCTTTCTGCACCTCATCACTACTAACGCACGATCCAGCCAACTCGTCGGACCACATAGTGGGACAAAAAACGCGGCAACAGGCCTCTCATCTCCCGCTCAGCTGATCAGCGTCTCGCCCGTCCATTTTGAGGCGCCCTCCTACCACTATACCAAGATGACGACTGCGTCGCTCTCGTATCGTTTTACTGTCGTTCCGTATTTTTCACCGTCTTCACAAATTGAGCAGGTTCTCAATTCGACTCCCCTTATTTGTGGGACCGACTCGTAATTCATTCGCATGTAGGTCTTGTAGTCTGATGGTAAAGCGCTGGCTGCGATCGGTTCAAATAACGCCAATACCTAGACATTTCCCGTGTATGGCTTATATTATAGGTGGTTTTAGTCGGTGAGACGTACATATCCCCCAGGAACCTGAAAATATGCGCATGTTGCCATTTTTTGACATTAAGTACACATTAACGTTATTTGACGTCTCTGAGTACGGCAGTTAGTGGCAAATCAGTTTGACCTCAGCATAGCAGCAACGTGCTGCTAAGCTAAACAAGTAACCAATCTATTCTAACGAATAGAATACAAATGTCAATTTATGATTGTTTCTCATACATTTGACAGGACGGTCGCCATATTGTTGTCGGTTTCATACATTTGTATTCTATTCGTTCGAATAGAAAGGGCTGTTACGTTGATTAAATTGGTATAGCATCTGAACGCGACCTATTTGCGTTGTGTGCATAAGTAATATTTATTTATTTAAATCTATATCAGCCGTTACTGTTGGTTTTTAAATGAACTGTAGCTCTTAAGCAAAGGGGGGACCCAATGCCGCGGAATTTAAAAGTTTTTGAATTGAAAACGAATCAGTTGCACTTTCGAATTGACTTGTCTGGTATTGAAGCATACTGCACCTATCATGCCCATGCGCACTCCCCTATCAATAAATAATGAAAGGATTTTGACTTCGAAATTCGAATAAGGTATAGTGACGTTCCCATTTAAGAACATGTTTGTCAGTTCGAGTCAGTTGCTGCCATGGAGACAGCGGACTGACCAAACTTATTGAGCTTTCTACGAACACAACATTAGCATAATTTGCATTAATATTCGTATGTAGGTATGTGACGTTTAAATATTAAGTTCTTTAATGCGGAAAAATGGTCTCATTTGCCACCTATTTCAGTCAATTACGTAAGAGCTGCTTCCCTATGGTGATAAGGTTATAGTGAGAATAACTTATACTTATAAGTGTTGGGATATTTGAAACACAATTCGCACCTCAAACTTTCAAAAACATTAATCAATATGCTAAATTAAGTTTGGACTAGTGATTTGGAGTTAATCAAAATGCAGATGCATGTTATAAAGAAAATTAGCGTTCTCTACAAAAACAATATTTAGCATCCCATTTCTCAGTACAGAAGAAAAAATTCAGAGCCATGTGCCGTCTGGGCAGAGACAAAGATGTATTTTTAAATGTCCTAACTGGTTTGTCGAAAAAAAAAGCCCAAAGCCATTCGTTTCATAATAAAGAACCCAGTCTGACGGGCGCTCAGCTGATTCCCGCCAACCGGGCCGCCATGCTTCTTTTGTGCTTTGTCCGAAATTGTTAAATATCGTATTTTGGCGACAACAATGCTCTTTTTGTTGGTTCGAAGGCGTTTTCTCACGTATTTAAGAAGCAATTTTATTGTTGCGCTTGCCTGAACGTTGCTGGCGTACAAATTGCTTCGGTGTTTCGTTTCGCCGGCCGCAGACGTAATACCTGTGATGTGTCAAACAGCTGATTTTGGCGCGCTCGGCCATCTTGGTGTCAAACAGGTTGTCGCGTCTCGAATTCAAGTTGGGATCATTACCGTTCATTATTACTAGTGAAACGGCTCGACCGTTTTTAATTATGATGTAGAATGCACGCTTTATTGCAGAAAACAAGTAAAAATCGCCATTGCCTGTTGTTCATTGAGGCGTTGGTCGGTCGATTTATAATAGTTGTTAATCCGACAAAAATAATTATTGGAGTTCAACAAAATTATCCTCACTGGAAATATTTGCGATTGCAATACAATAAAAACACTTTATTGCAGACAAGAACATGTAAACAAATACGGGAAACAGCAAATTGCTACACAGCAATTTCTTCTAACCAACCGTGGGAGGAAATAACAGTGGGTGCAAAGCTAGCATTTCTAACACTACGTAAACACATACATATTGCACACGATTAAAAGATTTATGAACATGAATGTTGAGGGATTGAGAAGAAGAGGAAGATTGCAGACGAGATGGAAGATTGCGTGAGAAATCACATGAATATGAACTGAGGGAATGAAGAGATAACAGCTGACTGGAGTGAATGAAAAACATACTGCGCGCACCGCAAATGAAATGGGATAAGGACAAGAGGATGGATGACGATGAAGATTATCTACTTAATATTATAGGCAGAACTGGAGGAAGATTGTTGATTCAAGAAAGATAGTAATTTTTAACTTGGCCTTTTAGAACGCTTGCTGCTTGGCGAGCATTAGAGAGTAGCTTTTTGCAGTTCTGCCTGGGTTAAAGACGAAGTTACAGACATACACTTTTCGCAAGTTAAGTGAGGTCCTATGTTATAGGCGGTGAGCCTATTACTATCTATCGGGCACATTAATCGCCGTATATTACTAGGTGGTATAAGAGGAATACTGCTGCCCATTACTCATCGCTGTCTTTACCCTTAGTCGCACGACATCCACGTGAGAGATGGGGGTGGTGATAATTGTATGTATTTTGCATTGCCGTTATCACATGATAATGAAGACGTAGTTAAGGCCTTATTTAGTCACTGGGTGCATTGCCTGCAAGACCAGAAGTTCTGGAAATATTTAGGGGAGACCTAGTGCGTTCCGAATCACTACTCTACTCACTAGTGGACGTCTTACCAACCTTAAATCAACCCATCAACAGAGAAAGCGACCCCTAAAACCTAGTGTTTTTTCATTTATTTCCTTACTTCTAAGCAAAAGCTTCGAATAATTCTCAGCAGTTATGGATGGTATTGTTCAGACTTTAACAACAAAAGCTTGTTTGTCGGTGGGTAAGAAACAAAATGTTTATGATGCTTGTCCATCTATTCAGTAGTAACCTTCTGCTTGAGAAAATAGAGAGAAATATTACGAATTACATCGATTGTAAATATCAAGAGTCAATAACATACATGTATGGGCAGTTATCCTCGAAAGGGTAGTCTCGTCAGAGGTGTAAAATCTCTCACCGTTCGCCAATTAAATTACGTAGGTCTTCGTAAAAGATGGCGAGCCTATTGTCATCTATCGTTTGCTGCTACTCACATCGTACCTACTTTGTTAGCAAATGATGTAAAATCACAGAACAGAGAAAGTAGTAATCGTAAATATTTTCCAAATCTCAAATCTCTCCCGTGGGTGTCGTACAAGGCGACTAAGAATAAATCAGTGATAAGAAATGGGCAGCAGCGTTTCTCTTATACCACCACTTATCAACCTAGCAATGTACTGCGACTTTTGAGCCCGATAAATGGCAATAGGCTCGCCACCATATTACATGGGACCTAACATAATTGGCGAAACGTGGGTGCTAATTCACCTCTACCTACCCCTTCGGGGATATAGGCGTGATTTATGTGTGTGTGTGTAAATATTTTATGGCAAAATCAAAAATTTCCTTGATTTAAATCAAGATTTACTTAATCATTCTGCGGATCAGGAATAATTTTACAACTAGTAGGCACCTATTTGATTTTAAAAAAAAGGTCAGATTGGTTATTAAGGGAGGTCAATCCAAAGCGGATTTATTTAACCCTTATGTGAGTGACGAGGTACCCGGGTACCTTTAGCATTTTCAAATTTAAATAAAAGTATGTTTTACGCCTTGTAAGTAGTTGTGATTTCCTGAGAGCTCTTAACTATTTGTAAATTATATATTTGTTAATAATTTGACCTAGTCAACTGTTAACAGTGTTTTGTAGAAGCCAAAATATATTTTAAAATCACAATAGAGTGACAAGGCACCCGGGCACCTCTTTGTGTTTTGTATGACTATAAAAAGAGTTTTTATTATTTCGTACAAAACATAATTTATATAAATTTTTCAAAATGTTTTATTTCTATAAAAAATTCCAAACTGTTTGTTTACATAGAATTGGCACAGTTCTCGAAGCAAGTGTTACATGTTGGACGAGTTACCACTGCATGTTCATCACAAACTGGTTTTTTGCAGTTAGTGCAGGCTTTTCGCGTTTTTCTTTGCTTGCGTTTGAGTTCTCTGCATAGGTAGCAACTGCCGACGACACGGCCTGTGGAATCTCATCTAGTCTGTCTTACAGAAATTGTAGATCTAGAAGAAACCGAAAGCCTTAGTTCATGGCCAAGCATATCCTGCATCGCCGATCTCACATGTAATTTTAATGTCACAATGCAATTGTCTTCTATATATAATAATGCAATTTTGTTCTATATTTTTACCACACAGTTGTAGACTCAATTTTTCAAAAACTTTCTACGCCTGTCACTCGAGACGACATGTGGGCTATGTTCCATGTAAATGATATATGCTGCCAAAGCTCAATGTCAATGATGTTGTAAAAAAGTGCTAAAGGCCACCGATTCGTTCTGCGTTTTACGGTATATTTTGTTAACAGCTTATCCATTCCAATCTCGTTTTCGATTTCAGCTTATGGCTCAACATCCGAAATTTTAGATCTACCTTCTTCAACCAAAGGAATATAATCATTTCCATTATCAGAAGCTCCAAACTCACCTTCGTCACTAGAAGATTCTGCTAATATTGCTAGTAGTTCTGTTGAGTTATATCTTATACACATGATCTTTGTTTAGAAGTACTCGCTCTAATATTCATAATAAAATAATTATAAACTCTCAAAATACAACTTCGTACAATATAAAGAAACATAGGTAAGTCAAGTGTCAATATCAAGCACGGTGCATTGAATGGATTCAGTGTTTCTTCCGCGCCGATAAAAATGTACCTACCGCACTGCACCTCTCCTCCGCTTTGATCGCCACAGATCGTCAATTGTTTAGCTTTACTACAATAACATTATTTAAAGTATGTGTAACCTAAAACCTAAAAGCAGATCTTAATTTTTACATTGCTTTTACATTGCTTATAAACCATGCACAGCGTTCTTTGTGGTATAAACTGTATAAAGGTACCCGGGTACCTCGTCACTCTGTTAAAGGTGTTTTATTTGTCACTCACATAAGGGTTAATGAAACAGGCACTTTCTGTATATAACCCTTTTCGAAAACCGATAAATACCTGCTAGCCTCATTGTCTGGTCTCTTAATATAAGTCCCCATAATATTATGTACACTTGGGTGTATCTATAAAATTGATAATTTTAAATTACAGAAATATGCGGATGATTATTTCCTCCCTTGCCTTTTGACTATCTTCTTGCCCTACATAAAAGTATCAGTTATCGTTTTGGAGATCTGAACAATGATATAAATCTACCTGTTTTCGACAATATAAATAATAGTTTCGTGCCCATTTTGGCATTGGACGGTGAGGCAAAAAATTATTGGCCATTTAGGAGACCACATCGGGATTAGATACCTATCAAGCGAACAATGCTTTGTATGTTGGTGGTGTGATACCCTCGAGAGCAATAGAATTCTTTGCCATACCTTTTATAAGGCTCTTTAATAATATTTCTCTATTTGAGTGTCAAAGAAAATACTTTAAAAAACTTATAATTATAAATTACAAGCTGATCCGCCAAACGTTGTTTTGCTCTACCTATTCTCAGACTTATTGAATATACACAAAAAAAATCATAAAAATACTCTCAAAGAAAACACTCTCAGAGTGAGAGTTGAGAGTGTGTTATTTTGATGCATACCTATATCACACCCAGAATGGACTTTTTGAAATGTAGATATGGCTCAAGTTTTATTACCAAGCCAAAAACCCTTATAAAAATACCTTAGCGAAATACTACTACCAGACATTTAAAAAAATAAAGTAACATGATTTCATGTAGCTTTTAACATAAATAGTATAGACAAGCGTGAATCGATAACTTTTAAATTCTCGTACTAATTGTGATTTCTGTCAATTACAGTGTATTAAAATGTGAAATTTAAAAACGCATATTTATGCGTTTTTAATTTCTCGGTATTTACCGAGAAATAAATACAGGACAACGATCTATTGTCTACAAGTGATATGAGAATAAT
This sequence comes from Cataclysta lemnata, assembly GCA_963931975.1. Lineage (NCBI taxonomy): Eukaryota > Metazoa > Arthropoda > Insecta > Lepidoptera > Crambidae > Cataclysta > Cataclysta lemnata. Next base: position 4,875,446 of record OZ008359.1, read on the forward strand.
GAACATCTTGTACCTAGAAAAGTGAATCTTGGCGCCAACAATTATATGAAATCGGATATTCTTAGAACATTCCATCCAACGATCAAATGCCCGCCAACGTGTGTAGATGTCGGCCGCATTGTTGCGGACCTCTTTGCTCGCGTGGCTCTTCGGGGAATCTCATTGAACGTTCTATTTAATCTGTGAATGAACATCCGGAAGGCGCGAATTTAATATAGAGTTGATTACTTATAGATATGTCTGTATAGAAACATAGCGGATGCTTAGATGTTTGTTTGGATTTTTGTTTGTCAATCACGTTTCATTGGGGAAACGAATTTCAATCAAATTATGATGCAAGACAGGATATTAATTAAAAATCCTGTTTTTTTATATGTTTACCCCAGGAATTATTTCTATGAGGTCAAACCATTTGTGATTTATTACTGAAAATCAAGATGACTGTCTGAATGATCTACAAATTAGTAAGAAACTGAAAATTTTACAATGCTTTGGAAAGTTGTAAAACAAAGGGTTTTTTTGTTTTAGTCAAAAGAAAAGTTTGTCGTACAGTTGAACTAACATAATTATTTTGTCGTATAAACATTAATGGTTCACACTTAAAACATAAATTCCATTACGTATCTACAAATGCATCAAATCTTTCAGGTTTTCCACAAACGTAAACTATTTTATGCTTATTTTATTATCTACTATTTTAAACTTTCCTTCCCCCCATGTCTACATGTCCCTAGGTCTGTGGACATCAGTCAGTATTGCCACCAACAATTTTATTGCATTCCAACAACTATTATCCGGCAAATATTTGGAAGCCCTACTAAAAAAATGTTAGTGCCCCACAAGCACAAGTGCTTTTGCTATTATTGCTTTGTCGGCGTTCATTTGAGGCGATATTTTGATGTTGCTTGTTGTGATCCGTAGATTTGTGGAATCCGTTTGTATTAAAGGTTTATCCCATGGGAAATGCTTTGGGTGAATGGCGAATTCTACAGCGATCATATTACGGTTGATTTGCTGGTTGAGAGGAATGTTTGGTGAATGTACCCATGTGTGCAACTGCAATGGGCTGTCTCGTTGGTCATACCATACTCATTATATTTCATTTCGACGGTATAGTGCCAATAAATAAATAAATTATAATAAATAAAAAAAATACCAGACTCGACCCGGGAACCTCTTGGCCGAGAGACTTGAATATGACCAAATCAGCCGTCTGCATTCCATTGTATTTTATCTTAAAACTCTTTATCTGTCTGCCCTTTTCATAGTTTAGCTGGGGTCGGCACATACCCCAAGAGGGTTGGAGTCAGGCAGGCGGCCGGCTGTAAAACCTAAGCCAAAACTTTTATCTGTAATATGGATTGGAATGTTGTCATCCCAATCACTCTTCCCTATCATTTGTCTCTCGACATGGTCTTCGCCATCACTTTTTATTCCTTCATTCCTTTTACAATTTTATTTTTATTATAAAAATTTGAAAAAATGTTACACAGCAAAAGAGGTCAGAAAAACCTGTATCAAAAGATGTTCTAAAGAGTTCGATTCCCGCATGGCCATATAATTTTTTAAAGCAACTTTCTATGAAAAAGAGATCCTTATATACATTAACCTACTAAAATTTTATAACATCGCAGAGGCCCCCCGAAGGCCTAGCACGGGACGTGGACGTCTCTCTCGACCACTTGACAGTGTTTTGTCTCGGGATTTAGTGTGAGTTAGAACGAGAGCAAAATAATTATGTAGTTTCTTTTCCCCGTGGAGATTTTGTCCACGTCCCGTGCTACGGGGGCTGCGGAGGAAATATTGGAACGTGTTCGCTTCCAGATAAATTCAACGACCTTCTTTTGATAAACGGGACTTACGGCGGCAATGGCGACTTTAATTGTGAGTGTCGGCGAGTGAGCTTAAGTGGTCTGTCTTAATGTTTTTGGGTCATAGAATTTTAGTTTTTTTTATGCTCGACTAGGAAACCCTTAAGTTTCGTTTCACCTGATAGTCGGATAGAACAAAATAGGTTGACCCAAAAAATGTGTTGAGTAAAGCTACACACTTATATCTGAATTTCGTCTTCTCCTACTCCCGGCCGGCTCCCAGTCTATCTGGGGTCGGCGCAGTATGATTCCTCTTGCATTCATATCGGTCAGACGTCATCAAGCCATCCACTCCCTTTTGATTCATATCATCCATCACACCGTAAAGGTGCTAGTGATGAATGAATGTATAGAAAAGAAATGGAAAGATGAACCAAGAAAGTGATTGGAATGACAACACTCTCTCGGTTCATACCGCTCAAGGTAAACTTAGTTTTAACAGACGGCCGCCTGCCTGACACCAACACTCATTGGGTATAAAAGTTCGAATTCTTGTTTTTATTATTTTAAATTAATAACTTTTCGTATGTCCGTCCAGACATTTTTTCATACAGACTAATAAATTCTAATACATACCCTAACTAAACCTCAGAATAAAGGGCTTTTCATAATGCAGGCTTTGTCAATGGCATTCGGAAGAACCGCCACAAACTCAAATAAAGTAAATCAAATCATAATACGGCATATCTTTGTCGCAGTCTGATGTCATACCTTCTCCCATTGTCATAAGGGTCAATTTTGCAGTTATGTTTAGTAAAGCCCTCAGCTGACTTCACAATCGTCAGATCATCGCTGTCAGATTTCTGTTACAGACTATCAACCTTACGCTTGCATACTTAAAGTGGAGTCTCGATTGAGATTGTGGTTACTGTACCTTACACTTCCTAGTAACGTCTTTGTCGACACCAGTGACCGTGGACATCCATTCTAAATGGCCCTCTGGGTATAATGGTAACAAAGAATGAATTTAGGGCTACTTCTGCCGGCTCGGGTGCAGTAGGTAGCAATGCGATGCGATGCTAGGCGATGTCTTGTAATAAAGCCCGCAAGTACAGCGAGCTGTAGAGATTAGGTTTGAGCGTACGTAACGGGAAAACACACGGGACGTGGACGGGGCACCCGTGACATGTCACACGGAGCTTTTTGTACGAGAGAGGCCCCGTCCGCGCCCCGTCCGGGGTGTTTTCCCGTTACCTAAGCCCGGCATTTTCGATGGAATCGCAGGTATATTGTTATTTTTGTACCAGGTACACAGTCCCATAACTCACCCAACAGATACACCGAGGCATTTTGTGTTTGTTAAGAATATGTAAAAATAGCCAAAACCTTAAGCATTATGGATGGACGCTGCTATCATAATCACCCTCTTCATTCATCGGTCTCTCGACACAGCCCTTTCATGACATTTCCGCCATGTTTCTTTCTATACATTCATTCACGTCGTCACTATCACCTTTCCGATGTGATGGATGATGTGAATTAAAAGGGTACATACAACATGATGTTTGAGCACCTACAACAGCAACAGGAATGATGTTGTGGGTGATATTTATAATTTATCTAACATTCCAGAGCCTATATAGTCTATTAGAATTTGGTGTTTGTAAAATGAACCCCAAAATAAATTAAATGCTTGTCGATAGCTCTCAGTTATCTATAGTATAGCTTCGTAGTGTGATCAAACCTAAACAACCTGTAGAAAAAGTTTATTTTTTAATTGTATACTACATCCGCCAGCAAGTATAACTCATTTGTCTACTTCAATAGGCATTACAAATGACCAGTATACTCTTGAGGATAAATAAACAAATTGAAATCACAGACTATAGATGTCTAACTGACAAGGCGTGGTGCTTATACCACTTCCTTGTTATTTTTTATTTTGAGGTGACTTTTGTCAATCACTACGTAGTCTTCCTCCGAACACAGTACATCATCCAAAGAGGGTTGGTATCAGGCAAGAGATTTAGTGTCCAAAGAGGGTTGGTATCAAACTGGGGATTCAGTACCTACTCAAAGAGTGTTTGAGTGTCAGGTAGGAATTTCAGTACCCAATGAGTACCCAATAGTCAGATAGGAGGCTCAGTACTCAAAGAGGTTTGGTGTCATGCAGGTATTCTAGTAGTATATAATTTTCTTTTAAGTATATTTTCTTCGTCACTGTTGTCTGATATTTCATGAGCTCTCATAGTATTTTTTTGATTGGCTCTATTTCTATTCTTAAATATTCATGTGTCATTACTTTCACTGTTTGTATCGTTAAAGGCTAAGTTCTTATAAATATTAGATTTCAAAATAGTCTCTTCACTGCTGTAACTTGAGAATTTCGTTATTTTATCGTGTGCATCGGAATGATTTATATCTACATTATGCCTTCTAGATTTGTAGAATTCGTTGTTATGTCTAAGAGCATCGTTAATTTGTAATTTTAGCGAATCTTCTTCATCGCTATAACTAGACGATTGCCCGAGCTTCCTCTTCTTTTTTGATGGTGTTGTTCGTTTGAAATTCTCAAACTTTTTTGACAATTCCGAGTCTTCATGCAATATTTGTTCACGTTTGTCTGCTTTGAAAGGTTGCAATCCAAATAAATTGTTGGAAATATTATTTTTCTGTTTAACTGGTAGAGGCAACCACAGAACAGTTACTAGCTTTGAAGTTAATGGATGTGCTGAAGTAAATTTTACTCTATTTATGTTCTTAAGAGGTGGATCTATATCGAAGAATTCGTCTTCACGCTCAAAATCATCGTATTTATCTATATTTGCCTGCTTTCTTTTCGGGCTGTATACTTTCAGTAGTTTTTTGTACTTGCGCTCAATGTTCTTGTACCTCTGTAATATTCTGTCTAGTTTTGACAATTTCCTCTTTGTATTACTTAGTTTGATAGACTTTTTATTTCCGTTCTTTGTAAGTTTTATTTGGTTAGACTTTTTCTTCTGTTTGTGTTTAAATCTAAGTAGCTTCTTCTTATCTATAACCTTCCGTTTGTTTGCATTCAATATGTTGTCACGGCTTCTGCAGCGCACTTGGTCACTGTTTTCTGTCAGTGCTGGTACGACTGTGAAGACTGCTGTGGTTTTAGTAGATTTTTTTTTCGATTGTGGCGTTGTTTGTATATCGTTAATTTTTTTCTTCGGCCATCTTGTCCATCTGGCTTGGATATGCATTGTGTTCAGTCTTTGTGACGTTGCTTTAGCAGTTCTGTATTCCGTTTTGTGTCTAAGGTGAAATATATCGTCTACTGCAACAGAGGTAGAATGAGACAGGTTAATATCATTTGGTGCCTTGTGGTTTCTTGGTTTTATGCTTGTAACGTATCTTCTACCCATTGGAGGAGCGTTCTTGTGATTTTCTATTATCTGGGTAATGGAATCAATTAAAATCTGTCCCCTTGACGTGTGTAAGAGTCGCTTCACTGGCCCGTAAACTGCGGCAGTCAGTTCTCTATGCAGTTGTATTACAGTAGGTTTTCCTTTGGGGAATTGGTGGATTTTTTCGATGACCTTGAACAGTTTGATACCCTCGTCCTCCGTGTACATCTTATCGACGTAGTCGAGGACCGAGTTAATGTCCAAAGTGAGATATTCTCTCCTCTTCAGCATTACGTGTCTGAGGGATTTTATATGGTCTGGAAGAAAAAAAATAATGACTCAATAAAAATAAAAATTAACTTTTAATATACTTTTTATACATCTAGTGGCCAGAGACTCCTTTTATCATTTTACACGCTTTTTTTCATCAGTCTTACGATATGGTCCTTTCTATGCTGGTGATGGATGGACGTCGTGACGTCTGACCGATATGAATGGAACAGGAAACATACTGCGCCGACCCCAGATAGACTGGGAACAGGGTGGCGAGAAGAAGAGACTTTAATTCTTGAAACATTGAGAATCAAAACAGCTCCCTGCGAATAGTTAACAGCAACAAAGCACCAACTGTCCAAAACGCAGTAGTCAATTACTAGGCGTAACTCTCCAATACAATTAATTCTTAATCAACCATTTGACCAAGTCACTTTCGTCTTTCAAATTAAAAGATAAAAAATATATGACTCGTAGTGTAAAGCTAGTTTTACTAAGGGTTAAGATAGCGCTGAGTTATGGGCAACAGCGTTCCTCTGATTTACGTGCCCGATTTAGGGCAATGCTCACCATTTATTATATACATTACATACATACATAAATCACGCCTATATCCCCGAAGGGGTAGGCAGAGGTGAACTAGCACCCACGTTTCGTCAATTATGTTAAGTCCCATGTGATAGGTGGCGAGCCTATTGCCATTTATCGGGCACAAAAAGTCGCAGTTCATTGCTAGATGGTATAAGAGGAACGCTGCTGCCCATTCCTCATCACTGATTTATCCTTAGTCGCCTTGTACGACACCCACGGGAGAGATTTGGGGTGGTGACAATGTATTCTACTCTGCCGTCACCACACGCCATTTATTAACTGGGACTTAAACTAATTGGGCAAACGTGCGTGTTAATTCACTTCTGATTGCTGATGTGTTTTTTGTGTCATTATCGTCACCAGCCTTTTATTATGTAGGTACAGCCTTACCTGTGGATGGAAGAATATGGATGATTTCTGTATGTATGTATCTATACTAATATTATAAAGCTGAAGAGTTTGTTTGTTTGGTTGGTTGGTTAAACGCGAGCGAAGCCGCGGGCGACCACTAGTATTTAATATTCACGTACCAAGCAACTCGTCCATGGGCTGCACTATGATTGCCCGCGCCAGTTGCTCCAGACTGTCCATGTAAGGCTTTCCCATGAAGTACATGCGATCCACATTTATCCTGAAACGGATCATCATCACTGAAGGATTTCCTGAGATATTTATCATGAGTAAATGCCGTGTGGTGACGGCAGAGCAGAATACAATTGTCACCACCCCTATCTCTCCCGTGGGTGTGGTACAAGGCCACTAAGGGTAAAGACAGGGATGAGTACTTAATGGGCAGCAGTATTCCTCTCATACCACCTAGCAATGTAATGTGATTTATATGCCCGATATATAGCAATAGGCCCGCCATCTATTACATGGGACATAACTTAATTGACGAAACGTGGGATTCACCTCTGCTTACCGCGTCGGGGATATATATAGGCGTAATTTATGTACCTAACCTAGCACCCACCTGCCCACGTTTAACAACCGATAAAGACATTAATTATCAATATTGGATGAAGCGAAAGAAGTATGTAAGGATCGTAGCAAGTAGAAAGAAGGTTATCTCTGCCTACCCCTGTGGAAGCAAGGCGTGATCGACATAATTATTATGTATGCAACCGATGAAGACATTAGTATGATATTTGATGAAGCGAAAGAAGTATGTAAGGATCGTAGCAAGTGGAAAGAAGTGATCTCTGCTTACCACTGTGGAAGCAAGGCGTGATCGACATAATTATTATGTATGCAACCGATGAAGACATTAGTATGATATTGGATGAAGCGAAAGAAGTATATAAGGATCGTAGCAAGTGGAAAGAAGTGATCTCTGCTTACCACTGTGGAAGCAAGGCATGGCATAATTAATGTATGCATGTAAAAATTAACTCATCGTACATGTTGTCGACTTCTTTCTCCAGCCCACGCAAGAGGACTCCGCAGTCGTGTGCAGATTTATGGCTCAACGAATCTAGCAGGCCCACGAAGGCAGCAGAGAAGTAGCCTGCCTGAAGCTGACCCATGAGATCCATTAGCCCATGAACGTAAGGACTCAGGACTTCTGAAAATATAAACAGGACAACAGAACATACAACATTTATAAGCAGTAATCTTTTAGCAGCAGTGTACACACATACTTACTTATATCACATCAATTTATCCTCGAGGTGGTAGCTAAAGGTGAATTAACATAACTAGGTCCCGGAAATCGCAGTACATTGCTAGGTGGCATAAGGGGAACGCTGCTGACCATTACTCATTGCTGTCTTAACCCTTAGTCGCCTTGTACGACGCCCTCGGGAGAGATTTGGGGTGGTCTGCCGTCACTACACGGCAGTGAAATTAGTTAACGTTTCTTCCCATTGACTGACTGAACGTCTGATCACAACATCGTCTGATAGAAAACGATGATGATGCCTAAGATGGTTCTCGCTCGCCTAGAAGATGCCTGTTCACTCTGGCCTTGATGATGTCCAGATTAGCATAATCGTGACATCTTCAAGATTTGGGAAAATTTGCTATTAGTCGAGAGTTAGGCTCAAAGCTGAAGCTGTGCCCGACAGGATCCATAATGGTTGCTTAGTTAAAGCTTTAGGATCTTAAAACGTACATTATGGATTGCTATAAAGAATTGAGTATTGAAGCTAATCAAACAATTACCTGGTGGCTTGTTGAACGTGGGGTGTGTCATTCTGTGTCTATCCGGAGGACCAGGGCCACCAGGATACGTTACTACTCCGTAACCCTTAAAAAGTTTAATTGTAGTTCTCTCAGTCGTAGTAGTAGTAGTATGGTGTGTTGTTTCGGCAACTCCCGGAACAGCTATTTCTTCAAACGGCAATGTACTGGAGGCAGTAGGTAGGTACGCTTCAGGATCTACATGAGGGTCTGGGGAAGACTGAACCTGAACCGTTGTCGGTTCAGTGCTAATTTGTCTACCGATGGACATTTGTGCAGTTGTCAAGCTGCTAGCTTCAAGAGCGAAGGCTTTCTTCGCCAAATCCAACTGCTCCTTCATAAAATGCTGGGGATTTTTTGCGTAAATGTATTTGCCACGCGCGAAAGTCGCCATCGTTAAGAATGGCGTGATTCCCCTCACAAAACCGAATTCCTTGGAAAAAGTTTTGAATAGTCGATTAGGCGAAACAGTTGTTTTGATTCTGTTCGGCCTGTTCAAATACATCTGTTTGTTTTGAAGCATATTCCCAAAATACGCTTCTAAATCAACGGTCTTTGCATTGTGTTTAAGCGTTTCTCTTACAGCCGCCCCTGCTAAAGAGGGACTTGCGAATGCAACGTTAGACGTTTTTGTAATCTCTGACATAGGTATGTCAGGAAGGTTTATGCGATAATTTCCATCTCTGATAACTTTAGGTAAGTTTTCACTGTTTTCTGGACCCAGCAACAAAGGCGCCCCCTTATCTATGTCCTGAGCATTATGTCCGGGTTTCATTACCTTTATAATGATAGGGAACGCACCATTTTGCTGCTGCTCTCCAGGAACGATGTAATTGGCGTTCGCTTCTTTAGACTTGTTGTCATTGCTCTTTCTATCGTAAATGACGTAATCAAAATCGCTGATCACCGTGTCGTTTCTGAATGTTAGTCCGGCCACCACAGACGCATGCTCACCATGACTTTGGTTGGTCCTGGCGCCCACCTTTATTTTGTCTCCTTCTTCAACAGAAAGGTCACCGTTAACTTCGTCTCTCTTCAGAATGTAATAATATTGCCCGATTTTCTTCGGCGTTCGTTCTGGAGTCGTCTTGTTTTGTAAGACTTGTTTATGGGATTTGGTCCTCTTCACAATTTTCTTTTTCTTTCTTTTCTTTTTAGTGATATTTTGATTGTGTTTGGTAGTTCGGTTTATCTTTTCAAGATTGTTGACAATTCTAATGGTTTGCTTTACAATAGAACTTGGCTTTACAGTTTGTCTCAAGATAGCGACTTTATTATTAGTTTCATTAGAGTGTTTTACTACTGAGGTAGTTGTGGCTCTTACTGTAGGAGAACGCTCTGTCCACCAGATATCAGAATAATCATAGGCAGCTGGAGGTGACACTTGGTCATACAGAAAATTGCCAATACTTCCGGCATTGAGTCTACTTAATGTACCATCAATTTTGTCATACAAATTTTTGAGTAGCTTGGTTTCATTAGATACGTAGCTTGCTGTAAAAAAATAATATTTAAGTGGATTTCACCAAAGCGGAAAAACTGATATTTTTTCACATTTCTCCTAATTCACAGATTTATTAAGACTCAATTTTTATAAATTAAGTAACTCATCAATCATCTTTGAAAAATGATAGCTTAATTTTTTTGCAAAAGCGTTTGCCTGATAGTAGTAGTAGTAAGCGCTGTTCAGGAATAGAAAGTGCTAAAACTTGTTTTGAGCGAGAGAGTTACAATAAGTAAAGTAACTTAAATGTTTTGATACCACTCATAGGTTTCTAAAAACCATTAATGAATATCACTGAAATAAGTTATGTATAATTTGTAATAAATGATCTAAATTTAAAGCATAATATAAATAGTCTTTAAAGTACCTAATATTCTGTGATAATTATTTATGAATGGTTTCATGACTTACCATATGCGTATCGATTAATATTAGTAACACTCAAGAACAAAATCACAAAAAGCATTGAAATAAATTTCGGTCACAGTCTTTCCCAATATGTTCAGATTAATTTTATTACCGCTACGGTTACCGACTTTATTGCTTTTGTGGCCAATTTTATTATTGTCGTATAAATAATTATAAACTTAAAATAAAATAAAAAAACTTATTAATAAATTAAGTTGAACACAACTATCAGAAAGTTGCTTTAAAAATATTGTTTATTTCTGTTTATTAATATAGTTCTTCTTCTTCTTTTATGATTTGTCGCTATAATTCGCCAATTTATTCATTGGTTCACGTAAGAAAAAATATTGGCTCTCTTTTTTATATCGTTCACATTACTTCTTCTAAGAGCGTGATTAAAACCTAGCTCTTTATAAATATTAGACTTAAGAACCTCCTCTTCACTGCTGTAGCTGGAAAATGTAAATATTTCCTTAGATTTTCTATAGTCATTAGCGTTGGCTTTCCTGCCAGTCTCAAAATAGAATTTATCATGCCTCATAGCATCTAGAAGGTGGGATTGCAATGATTCCTCTTCGTCGCTGTAACTGCTTAGAGCTCTAATTTTGTTTATTGGTTTATTTATGGTTTTGTCGTTTTGTTTAAAAGGTTCTTTAATCTTATAACTAGTAAGAAGTGCTTTATAAGACTTGTAGCTTGACTCAGGTCTATGTTTTGAAGACATTTTATTAAGTTCAGGCGTTTCTGCGCCTTTGTCATAATATAGTGCAAATTTTGGCTGTAGAATTGCCTTGGTAATATAGATAAGCTTGTTAGATCTACTTGTACCTCTTGGGAATATCGAGACTGATTTTGAATCGTTTCTAGTTGTTAGATCTTTCTTAAATAAGATTAAATGATTATTTATTGATTTTATTGGCAATGACTTTATTTTTTTCTGCTTTTGATTAATTTTCTTAAGCTTCAAGGAAATTCTATTGTCCTGATTTTGTAATAGCGTATTGGTAATATTTATTTTTTGCGTTGAATCATATTCAAATGTATTCTCCGATGGATTCTCGATAATCTTAATTTTATTATTTTGCATTGCACGAAACTGGTCACCCTTCGCTAAAGCTTTAGTGATTTTTGGAAATTCCATAGTATATTTAGGTAAAATTTTTTTCAGGTCTTCGTTGTTTACTATTAAACCCAATGGTCGTGTTGCTATTTTGTAGCGCACTGTGAAAATAATAAGTTGCTTTGGTATACTATAAAAACTTAGTAGGTACAGTAGGTTATGATTTTAAGCGCCTGTTTCAAAATCGACATTAAGGTTTTAAGTAGCTTACTTTCCAGATCATTTGGCAGTTGTAATATGAAATATATGTCAATTGAACTGCAAAGTAAGCTACTTCGAACTTACTTGTCGATTGTGAAACAGGCCCTTAGATTAACAAATAAAGTTGATTTATTTTTACTTATGGCAATAGCCCCGCTCGCCCCTTATTACATAAGGTCTAACGTAATTGGTGAAACGTGGGTGTTAATTTACCTCTGCCTATCCTATTGGGGATTAATGTCTTTATGTATTTATGTCTGTATGTATTTCCACTTACGCTTGTTTTTGGAGGAAGTGACATAATATACTGGTTTCGTCTTCCTTGGGTTATTGGCCGCTAGGTACTTTTCTTCGTCAGTAGCAATGACATTCTTACCTTTCTTTTTGATGTTATTCTCATTATACAATACAGTTTGTTTATACGGCGAAACAGCATTTAATTTCTTCTGAATTTTAGACACAATTTTGTTTTCACCATTGCGTGGATTCCGATTTACAATGGTGAACCGCTTTTTGTTGGGAAACATTGCCAATCTTCTCTTAATAACATTGGAGTCATTAGTTCGAATAACTTCAGATGGAGCGTTATTAATTCTTTGTATTTCATGATTGATAGAGTCTATTAGGACTTGTCTTTTGTAAGTACCAGCTAACCTGAGGTACGGCGCAAATAATGCCGCCGATGTTTTACGTAGGATCTGGTGTGGATTTTCAGTTACGTTTGCAAAGTCATGCACAGTTTCCAAAGCTCTGAGAAGGTCGTTGCCTTCATTGTCCGTGTATAGACTGTCGATGTATTCAATAATAGCAGTGAGTTCTGGTGTCATAACTTCAAGTCTATCTCTTACAGCGTAAGAAAGGAGTGCTGCTTGATCTGAAATAAAATTAAAGTTGTCACTTATACATATCATATCAGTATAAGATCTATAAATATGGAAACGATTGCTTTTCTATTTAAAATATTGGCAGGCTTATGAGTCTTTTATTATTTTATTATACATTCATTTATCACTAGCACCTCTCCGATGCTATGGATGATATGAATTAAAAGGGAGTGGAGCTTAGAGACATCTAACGTATGAAAGGAAATACACTGGGCCGACACCAGATAAACTGGGTACAGATGATGATGATTAGATTAGATTATTTATGAATAAGCATTTTGCAGTTGGAGAGAACAAATAATTGTGATCCAACATTTAGTCTGTACGTACGTTTGATATAATCAATGGGTGTTTTTTCTAGATCTTCAGCAAATTTGTACAGCATCTTCAAGAACAGGGGACCGAAGCTAAAGATGTATTTGTCCACATTTACCCTGCAAAAATGCAAATAGACAATAAAATGCAATGGAGCAATATTTTAAACGTTACATTCCGATTCCGGTTACATTGTAGATGAGTGAGCTACATACATAGATAAATCACGTCTATTTATCAACAGCTACGTTTCGACAATATTGTAAGTCGCAGTGTATTGCTACGTGGTATAAGAGAACCGCTGTTGTAATCCTTAGTCGCTTTGTATGACACCCGTTGTAGAGATTGGAAGCAGTGACCATTGTACTCTGCTCTGCCCTCACCACATGGCATAACAATAAATAATTATTATTAACTAATAATATAGCCTAATACTAATATAACTAATATAGCCTTGAAGATGAAAGCTAGAAGCCTTAGTAGGTTCGCTCCATTGCTTAGGCGAGAGGCAGACAGTGGGAGGTGAGCGATTTAAGCAAGTCCCGATGGGCCTTCCAAGGTTCTGCAATGCCCATAGCTGAATCCATGAATAGTATTTTGTCTTTTTTAGTTGGTGGTAGGGCTTTTTTCAAGTCCTCCTGGCTAGCTGCCCCCAACTTATCCAAATCTGCCGCCATAATTATATTGTTAGTAACAGCATTATTTTGTTCCGACTTCCGACACTTTGGAATAAGAGCCCCTCTGTGGTTGAGGGTTCTAGGTGAAGATAGATGCCATCTTCGGCCCTTATACTTACCGCGTGAAATGAAGGTCAAGTGATTGTCTAGCATAAAATAAAATAAAAATCTTAAAAATTGTTTCCATGACTTACAACGTGTCTACCTCCCTTGAGACAGACAGGCACAACAATCTGACGTCTTTATCAGGCTTCATTGCTATGATCCTGAACAGACTAACCAGGAACATGATGAAGTAGCCTTCCTTTGCAAGATTCATTTCGTCACGAACGTTCTTGATGAAGTTGGTTGTTACTTCTGAAGAATATTTGAGAGTTGTTGTTTTATTATTACCAGAATCGTCTACGTTTGTTATTCAAGGTTAGCAGAGATTTTCAGGGCCCGGTAGAGCTAGTGGCTTGGCGCGCTTGGCCTGCGATTGCGTAAACTAAACAATGTTTGCTGAGGCCGGTCATTAGATGGATGACCAAAAACATACTATCTCTAATATCCGGCATTAAGGCTCCGGCATTAAAGTTCTGGCGGCTGCAGCTGTAGTTATTGATTAATATCATCTATCATATAGAACAGTGATGGAAAGGAAAATGTCGAGAGACCGATGAACGGAGAGAGTTATTGGGTGGACAACATTTAAATTCATACTCCTTAAGTTTCTGGCTTAGGCTTTACAGTCGGCTGCCTGCCTAAATATAAAAAAATCGTGTCACAGTGTCTGTTATTGAACACCTCTGAAATGTCATGAAATTTTTAGATTCGTTAGGTCTGAGAATAGATCGTAATTATTGTTTTAAGCTTACGCTTACACTTTCATCTTTAAATTGTGAATAAACAAGATTTATACCACGTACCTGGGTTTTGTTATGATTCCGATATTTCGGCACAGTTACATGCGCCATGGTCACGGATGACTGACGCGCATGTAACTGTGCCGATATATCGGAATCATAACAAAATCCAGCTACGTGGTATAAATCCCGTTTATTCACAATTCAGGTACCTGGATTTTGTTATGATTCCGATATTTCGGCACAGTTACATGCGCGTCAGTCATCCGTGACCATGGCGCATGTAACTGTGCTGAAATATCGGAATCATAACAAAATCCAGGTACGTGGTATAAATCCCGTTTATTCACAATTTAAAGATCGTAATTAGTAATATAATTACCTGTGGTTGTGATATAAAAGGGAGGCGTCATAATGGGTCTACGAGTGTGATAGTACCGCTTCTGCGTAGCCGACTTGTCCCCAATATAGTCCAACCGTTGTCTTGTCAGATCTATCTGAAGATTATTTAACGCTGCTAAAATTATATCAAATTTTAAATGCGCTAAAGTAAGCATACGCACTAAAATTGCAATGGATTGCAATAAATCCGGGTCATATAGGTATACCGGACTATCTCAAATCTCAATCAAGCATACTACATACATAAAAAATCCCGCCCCTTTAACCCCGAAAGGGTAGGCAGAGGTGTTACACACACGTTTCGGCAAATGTGTTAGGTCCCGTATGTAATAGCCTAATAGGTGGCGAACCTATTGCCATCGGGCACGTAAATCGCAGTACATTGCTAGGTGGTATAGGAGGAATGCTGCTGCCCATTACTCATTGCTGTCTTAATAACCCTAACCTAGTCGCTTTGTACGACATACGCGTTTGATATTGATATATTGAAGGTTGCGATATTGATGGTGGTAAAAATTGTATTCTGCTCTGCCTTGAAATACTTGCTTAGTAATATTTATTAAGGGGAATTCCAGTGTAGATTTTCCATCAAGTGCACAAATGGTTTTGTGGACGAGTTTGAAACTCTGCTTTTCACTTCGATTGCGAGGAAATAAAACAGTAGTTTATCATAACATTTCTTATAATATGTCCTGCGCAGCACTTTCAGAGCATGAGAAGCGAAAACTATATAACTATACCAATGAAACCTATGGCTTTAATATGCACGATAAAATTTTGGGAACCAATATCATAAGATCATCTTACCATCACCAAAATGCTGTACCGTAAAATTGTAATATTCAGCAATTTTATCGAATGACACATTGTAGCCGGGTATTTTTCTCAGAGCGTGCAGATTATTGTTGAACGTGTTGACCATATTATTCATGTCCTTAATATTATTGCCGCGATCTTCAGTCAAATTTTGCGTAAGCAAATCTAAAACTCTGAAAGTGTCCTCACTCCTGTGTTTCTCGTATTCTAGCTTGTCCAGGATTCTATCGAAATCCCTCTGTATAGATGATTTAGAGTCTCCATATCTTAGGACATTTTGTATATTTTTCGTACTCGCAACAACTTTCAGTTTTTTAATATTTTCACCCAATACTTCATTCATACCGTTTGCGTCAACAGCCTTATTCACAGCTGACTTATTCACAGCCAAGACGTCTTTTGCTAATCTTGTTAAATCAACACCATCTCTAGCAATAATGTTATTATAATCATAGGCAGGCTTGTCATCTTTAGTTGTGTTTTCTTTAGATTTATATGAGGCTTCATGAATATTTGTATCGGAAACTGTAAAATGAGTTTGTAATGTACTCTTCAACTGATCTTCGAGTGTTTCTTTGGCTTTAGTATCACTTTCTTTATTGTCTTCTGCAACAATCGCATTGTTTTCAATGTCGAAAATAATGGAAGTGTTTTCTACATCTCTCATGTTAGGCATTGTAGGAATAGTCTCCCACCATCGGTCTTTGTAGTCATATTGTATTATATCTGAATTGATTAAGCTCTTTGTAGTGTCAGAGTAATGTCTGCGTTTGTATTTAGTTCCAGCTGTTTAATTGAGAAATAAATTTGATGCTTAAATAAAACATTTTAGGACTTAAAGACATAGTTTCCCTTTGGGTAATGCATGAGTTTTCTAGATGATGTAATCATGTTCATAAAATTATAGAATACATATCCAACATTACCAACCTGTTGCTATCAACAAATTCAAACTAAATAAACTTAGCAGAACGCGATACAAGTAAAGCATTATCTTTAACCATTGCTTCACTTTACATTTCATTGCATATTTTATTGGCTATGAAATATTGTATTTGACTATGTGTTATTTTTGGTAGTGTAAACCATTTCAGTTACGCAATGCGATTCGTGATATTTATTGCAGTTTTGCAATTATACGGTAGCAATAGCAATACTTACGTTCTTATTTTTTGAAATAATTAAATTTAGGTATATGGTTAGGAAATATATAGTTTATTTATTCTTCGTTATTCTATACTCGTCTCTTTTAGCTGACATCTATGTTCTGTGTATAATTTACTTAAGTTTATTATACCTTACCGCAGTCTTTAATTTAACGCAAACTTAAGCATGAAACTTTGATCATTCCATAATTTATGTTTGTCTAGTATGAATAGGTACACACACAATGTGTCATCAATTCATCATGGTAAACGTATTATCACTGTCTCCGGAGAAAGCATAATCCCTTCACCTGAACGGACTGATGATTACCGATTATTTTAAAGACAATAGGGTATGTGGGTGAGTTAATTTTTTGTTTTGCATTCCAGATTGCAAGCATCACAGCAAGTCTAAGCCACGCAGTATAAGCTTGGCCCTAGAAACAGTTTTGGATTTCGGTAAAAATGATAATTCCGCCGATATGGAAATCATAGATAATGTGCAAGGCTTTCTGAGTCGAGTCAAACAGGTTTTAAGTAAAAAGAGAAACAACAGAAGGAATTACCAAGGAGACGGTGTAACAGTCCAATCATTTACAGAATTCATAAAAAACGGTATTAGAATCTTAAACAGCTACAACGATGAAGACTTGAAAGATGTAGTGACGGTGGTAGAAGATGAAATGAGAAAGTATCACTATAGAGGTTCCCAGTTTTATGAACTCATTGACAATCACGATGCTAGACGATGTATGGCAGACACACTAGAGAAATTCAAGGATATGCCAGTCAACAAAGTCAGGGATAAAATGAACAGGCTCTTAGATAAAATGCAAGATGACAACATAGGCTTGAAATACAAAATTCTAGGAAAATACATAGATTCTCTATACAATGCCGAGGACGCGGTAAAATTGGGCAGAGTTCTAGATAATCTATCGGTGTACAAGCGTAACACGAAAAGGTCCAACTTAGACCTTGTTAATATTGTCAAGAATGGTCTGCGTTCTGTTATTTTCGACCATTACAGCAAACTGGACGAGGATACTAGAACAGATTTGAAATCAAAACTGCAAATGCTTTGGCAAGACTACATCGCAGCCGATAATAACCAACAGCGTAACACTTTTACCAGAATCAGCCCTCTGGATGTTAATAAAGTTGATGGCTTGGAAAAAAAAGAAAAGAAACATCCAGTAAGAGTAATAAAGCAGAATGTGAAGAGTGTCGTTAATGACAAGGACAGTATAGAGAGAGACTTGAGATTGATGAAACGGAGCACAAATAAACCCAAATTGACTTTTATTACTCTATATCCCGAAGAAATTACGTTAAAAAAAATTACAAGACGGACTCGTCACAAGAAAAAATATACCAAAAAGGATTACGATCATCTAGTCAGGTATACTGGACCGAGTTCTAATAAATACGGAGTGAAGCCAGATAAAGTTGTTATCTCAGAAAATAGAGAGTCTGGACAAGTGGAAAGACCAAGGCATACTGATACGATTGTCGATAGTGAGTTAAATAAACCTTTGACCAGACCAAGAAAAATAAGGTACGAATATGGTGCAGTTTTATAAATTTTGTTTAACTCGATATTACTTAAATAATATTGTACTTGATAGTTAGTTTTTATTTTTATTTTATTTTATTTATTTATTAGGTCTGCCAACATTGTTACATTACAGCATGTACATACACTTAAAAAATATTTACACTAGGGTTATAATGCAACAACAATTATAGGCAAACACAACATGATAATGTACATAAAACAATTGAAAAATGAGTGAAATAAAATAACATGTAAATTATGAAACTTAAGTTAAATAGTAAGTTAAAAAAGAAAATATAAAAATACACTAAACATGTGTTGGCACATGCTTAGTGTATTTTTATATTTTCTTTACAGCATCTATCGTTTTTTTTTGCAAAACTGAGCCTCTCATTCAGTTCATGCAGGCCTAGCACGGGACGTGGACAAAATCTCTCTCTACCACTTGACAGTGTTTTGTCTCGGGATTTAGTGTGAATTAGAGCGAGAGGAAAATATTTTCTTTTGCCCGAGGAGATTTTGCTATTGAAGGGTTTAATTAGAGCAGGCATCTCGCGAGGTTGTCCCTGTAACGTTGTGAACATCGCAGGTCACTAAGATATTGGGTTTTTAGATCACAGTGAAAAAAAATTTGCAATGTAAGTTAGGTATTTGGTTGAATCGTCAATAACATTTTTATTACTTATTTTAATAGTTCATCCTCTTTTGAAGTGTTACGTAAAACACATTTAAGAACGTAATTTAAGAAGAATATAACTAAAATTCTTTGATTTCCAGATACAACATTGTAAGAAGAAATCCGGAACTACAAAGCACTCTGAAGAATAAGAAGAAGAGAAAAATAACTTCCGAAAATCGTATAAAATATAATTCCAGCCCACCATCAGACTCCTTGGAGGGCATTTCCATCGAAATACGCGACAAGAAGTCTCTTCGAAAAAATAATGATAATGATACGGTAATATTTACCACTGTCATTCCATCAGCAAGTAATGTGACAACATCCGAATCCGAACAGAATTTCAGAGAGCGAATCGTTCAGTTAGAAAAAGAGATGAAGGATGTCAAAGCTAAAATTACAATCGAAAACAAAATGCAATCTTCAGAAACAAAGCAGTATGAGGAACTAGACTTCTGGAAAGGCACTACTAAGCCAGATAGTCTCGTGACAATTAGTGGATCATTCACTACAAAAGTGCCCAAACGCACAACAGAGAGAGATACAACTATTGTAACATCACCGTCTACAACAGAATCCACATCTGTTACGATGTCTCCTGTAAATATGTCGAAAATCTCCTTTAGAAGTAACGATAACATAACAGACGCAATAACAAAAGAAATATCAAGAGAAAAGAGCGAACACGTTAATAAAACACGAGCTGCTGCTGCTGCGAAGACCACGCCAAAAAAGTATATTAACAAAAAAGCCAGTAACGTTAAAAACAAAAAGAAAGTTGACAAAAAATCTCATAATGTTACTAGTGTAGCCCTAGCCAAATCAACACCGTTGTTCAGTAATCAAAATAACCCAGAAAATGACACAGCTTCTAGGAAGAATATTATTGAAAACGAAATTTCACTTGATGACAATAAACAATTCGACAATGATTTTGACTTGCATACTTATCTGAATGAAACTGCGCCGGCGTCAGTTGATGATAAATCCGAACTGGTCAGAAAGAAAATAATTGAAGACTCGTAACCAAACTACTTTCTGGTATAGGCGATACGCAAATAAGCACTTCGCCGATACCTTCTGTGATTCCAACTATTGGAGTCGATGACAATACTGATCCTTTAGATATTATCAATGAAGGCAGTGATATTATTTGAAATATAAATGTAACCATTGTCAATTTATTTTAATAATGCCCATTATTGTTTTTTATGAAATTCCGATTTTGTATTTTAATCTTTTTTACAGTCTTTTAAAAATATCGATAACTAACGACGTTATTTTTTGTCTCGTTTCGTTTAATAATATAACGTTTAGTTTATCTAACCAAAGAGAATTGATATATTATCTTTAGGTGAACGTCAAACAAAACAAATCTATTTTATTTTAGTCTATGGTAGTATTTTTGACACGCCTTGAAGTGTATCTATTTTTTATCACTTTTTTATTATTGTTCGTTGTGAATTTGAGACATCGATTAAGTTAATTAGTTTATGTTGTTGACTTATTAATCTAAATCTGCGCATTCTTGTGTATTTATCTCTTGAACTCTTTAAAATTCAGGTAAGTTACAACTTTTACTGTTGTTTTGAACTATAATCCAACCGAATTTAGAATGTATCTAAAGAGTGACATACAGACAAGTGACAGAGATTTTTAATTTGGTAAAAGGTTCATTTACCTTTCTCCTGAAGATTTTATTTATTTATTCATGACTTTGGTCCTTTCTTAGTAACCTTTTGTATTGATCTCATAAATATTGGTTAAAGATCGCCTTTATGAAATACTCAGTCCTAATTATTTACACTGATAATGCCGTGAATGAGTCATACATACTTGCGAAAGTACACCACTAAAATTCCTTCGGTTCGTTTTGTAATTTACAAATTTCTTACTTAAATTACTCACCAGGTATTTCTAAACCTAATTTGTAAGCTATATTATAATTACCTTACAATGTTATATTGTTAGTGGTAATTTAACTTGACTGGCCAGTATTGTAAGTCTCATTGCATTGTCCTTCATTTAACTAAGTGAATGTTATAATATCATTGCACCTGGGATTCAAATAAGCTGCACACAGCAATATTCCTCCAGATAGTATGTGAAGCCATTAATTGTTTAAGATGATGAAGAGAATGTTTTTATTATAATTCTTATAAAAAAAAGTCTATTTTACACTTTCAAGAAGATTGGTATAGACTAACTGCTGCATTCAGTTAGTCTATACCAGTCTTCTAATTATAACTTTAATTAGAACTTAATGTCAAAAAATTTCATTTAAGTCTGGACCCAAGAACCGGCAAGAATAGCAACTAGTTTTGAATTGTATTGTTTTTTATTAAGTTCTCATTAAAAATTAAATGCCGGTAAGAGTAACAGATTATTTGTTTGTTTTCTAGCCATGTCGGACCCCTACGGCCAGACTGGAACTCTCACCCTTAAATGGGATCCAAAAAACTTGGAGATACGTACCACGTCTGTGGAACGTACATTGGAACCACTTGTACTCCAAGTCACTACACTGGTCAATAGTAAGGACAAGACTTCCAAGAAGAAGAGACGTATGTAGTAATTTTTTCTCTGGCTTTTACCCATTATTACCTAAATACAAACCGAAATTACATTGCAATAGTAAGTTTTATCATCATACATTTAGGACACAATGTTTATTTGTATATTTTAAGTTGAGATTAAATGAGATATAATAATGATCTTTGATGATGAAGATCTTTAAATGTGACACCTTTCGTTTGTATACTACCATCCCCAGTAGCCCGGGATGTGGAGAAAATCTCCTCAGGGAAGTGAAGATATTTTCTTCTTGCTCTAAATCCCGACACCAAAATTTTCACGAAATCCTGTGACAAAACAATATCAACTATCAAGTGATGGAGAGAGATTTTGTCCGTGCTGGAGGGCCTGATTTGAAAAGAATGGGCAAGAATCTCGGCTAGTTTTGCTCCCCCTTTTTACATGAAGTTTTGAGCTAAACAGTGTCAAATCAAATCAAACATTTATTTGCTTACCAAGTGTACAATAAAGTTGTAACATGTTAACATAGGGTCTTTAACAAAAGCCTTCTGTTTCAGCGGGCAAGTCGAAGCGCGCAAGTGCGTTAGTGGCGACAGTGGAACGGGCCACAGAGATCTTCATCGAACGAGGACAGACCATAGCGTACGAGAACCCTGACATTACACAGGAGATGCTCGCTGCTGTCGAGGAGGTGCGCAAAGCTGGTGAGTCTTACCATTACCTATTACTACAGTAGTAGTTTTGATAGTGTAGGGACACAGTGCAAATATATAAGTAAATTATTTAATTTTGTGATACTTGATTAATGATTACAAATATGTATCTATTTAAATACATATATTAAAGATGAAATCATTTTATTATGTATGGTGAATTCGTGACACTCAAATGCCGGCTAAACATCTCATATCATTATGGTTTTTTTTAGTCCCTTGTTGAACCATCAAATATTATGCTACACATACAGAAAGTGGCATTTTTCGCCCGCTACGCGTACCGTAAATCCCACTTCCTGGTCAAGGAGTGACATTAATCTATGATCTTACCTCGAGCGATAAAAAAAGAAGCCTCATATCGCATTTTAAACTGCAAATCTGTGGGATAATAAGTTTACTATTTTTTTTTTTTTGTCACACCTGACCTTAAAGTAGACTTAAAACTGTAATCTTACCTCGGGCAATAAAATATGAAAGCCTCTGGCCTCTTACGATCTGAAACATTCTTTTGTGTTACCGCCCTTGGTAATAATTTTACTAAGGGCCTGTTTCACAATTGACGGGTAAGTTCTGAATAACTTACTTGGCAGATCAGACAGTTGTAATATGAAATTTAAGTCAATTTAACTGCCAATTATGCTGTTCAGAATTTACCCGTCGATTATGGAACACACTTACATATGTCACGCCTTTCTCCCACTGGGGTAGGCAGAGATCTCTTCTTTCCACTTGCTACGATCCTTACATACTTATTTCGCTTCATCCAATCTCTTCATGCATGCCCGTCGGTTTCGGGTACTCTTGAGCTGGCCCTGTTTTAATAGACTTTCAATTTGATGACGATGCCGTGTAGTGACGGCAGAGTAGAATACAATCGTCACCACCCCAAATCTCTCCCGTGGGTGTCGTACAAGGCGACTAAGAATTAATCAGTGATAACGATTAGGAATGGGCAGCAGCGTTCCTCTTATACCACCTAGCAATGTATTTACTGCGACTTTTGTGCCCGATAAATGGCAATAGGTTCGCCACCTATTACATGGGACCTAACATAATTGGCGAAACGCGGGTACAGTTCACCTCTGCCTTCCCCTTCAGGGATATAGGCGTGATTTATGTATGTATGTTCAATTGGATTATGAAAGATCCGCCTGGGCGTTCCGCTTCCCATTTCTCCAGATTGTGAAACAGGCCCTAGGTACTATTCGATTTTAATTTTAACATTATATAAATGTTAGAAAAATTAGTAGAAAGATTTTGGTGGTTAGAAAAAGAATTTCGAAGACCATAATTTTTCGAAATTCTTTTTCTAACCAAGGCCCTAGGTATTTAATTATTTGCGCAGGGGCCTGCATGGGTGTGTCAGCGCGCGAGTTCTCCGAGCAGCCGTGCGCGTCGGCAGCGCGCTCTAGCATGGTGCGCGCGGCCCGGGCGCTTCTATCGGCAGTCACGCGCCTTCTCATCCTTGCCGACCTGGCCGACGTACGGCTGCTGCTCGCTAGTACGCGCACGGTGAGTGCTCTCGTGTTTCTGCTAGCCTGGTACTTCTTTCGTCCTGCCCGCCAAGCCATGACCACCGATACACGATATGATATAGCCATTTATCGTGTTGAACTGTAAAAAATCATTGAATTTTTGACAGTTGAAAGCGATAAGGATGTCGTACAAGGCGACTAAGGATAAATCAGTGATGAGGAAAGGCCAGCAGCGTTCCTTTTATACCACCTAGCAATGTACTGCGACTTTTGTGCCCGATAAATAGCAATAGGCTCGCCACCTATTACATGGGACCTAGCATAATTGGCGAAGCGTGGGTGCTAGTTCACCTCTGCCTACCCCTTCAAGGATATAAGCGTGATTTATGAAAGCGATAAATGACTATATCTTAAAGCCTATATGGCTATATCATATAAATATAGCCGTTTATCTCTTGGAACTTTCAGAAATCCAATGATTTTTTTTTTTTGAAGAATTTCACCATTTCCATCCCTAGGTGGAGTCCGACCTGGACAAACTCAAGTCCGCGTCCTCCCAATCTGAGCTATTGGAGTCCGCCCGCCAGTTCGGGCGCTCCGCCAACGAGCTGGTGGCGCAGGCGGCGAGGCGCCAGCACGAATTGAAGGAGCCCCGCTCGAGGGACGAGCTGGCCGCCGCCAGGGCGGTGCTCAAGAAGCACTCCACTATGCTGCTCACCGCTTCTAAGGTACAGTCGCGTATCTACAGATTACTTTATTTACTCTTATGGCGCGTTCCCACTATGTCGTGACGGATAATTTATCGTCGGACGACTGTCATCTCTAGCTGTTCCCGTTATAACGATTGTTTATCGTCAAAGTTTTTTATCGTTCAGCGACTATCGTATCTAGCTGTTCCCATTGGACATTTTATCGTTTCACGGCGGTCGTTTTGTCGTTTACACATCATTAGCAAGCTACAAATCTAAAATATGTCTTAAACGACTTTTTATCGTTTTACGACTGTCTTGATAGCCGTTCTCACTGTCATGACAATCTGTCGACACTGCAAAAAATATATATCGTGTCGTTCTATATGTGAACACCTACATTTTAAACATACAAGCCACGACACTTTTAAACTACACGACAAATCACGACAAAGTGGGAATGCGTCCTTATACAGACATATCAAAAGCTAACAGATATAAATCGTTTATAAGATTATTATTATTAGTTCCAACTAGTCGGTAAAGAGGAGCTCGCTAGCGCAGTGGCACAGCGCGCTTGGCCTATGATTGCGTAAATTAGCAATTTCGCTAAGGCCGGTCATTGGATGGGTGACCAAAAATTTATTATCTCTAGTTCCTCCGTGCTTCGAAAGGCATTTTAAGCCGTTGGTCCCGGCTGCATCTGCAGTCGTTAGTACCCACCAACCCGCCCTGGGCCAGCGTGATGGGTTATGGCCCAATCTCCCTATATTCTTCCATCCATAGGGAAGGCCCGTGCCCCAGCAGTGGGGACATTAAAGGGCTGGTGATGATGATGATGATCCGGCCACTTTTGTAGTCTGCGACTAGTCGGCAAAAAGCGTCGACTATACAGCTTCTTACTTATCTATTTCTCAATAAAATGTAAACAGGGTTCGTTGTAAACCACCAGCAACCTTTTAGGACTAAATAGATAACATTATGAACGACAATATTTGTTCTAGGATATCTAGTTTATCTAGAATAAATGTCGCGATAAAAATGAAAATTCATTTTTTTTATTAACAGGTTTAACGATCCTGGAAACTAGTCCTTTTGGAACTTTCTTCAATGCATTTTCGTTTACTTTTCATAATTTTGAATGAATGATAAAATGAATGAATGAATTTAATGGATGAAATGAATTTTACATTAAAATATGGGTGAAACACATTTTAACGCATCTAGGAAGTGCTTAGCGCGAGTCGAATGGTAACAGAGTTCATGACGGTGACCGATGAGGTGGTGAAAACCACTATAAAATTCTCAACGTCAAACACGGCACAACACTTTTATTTCAATGATTCTTCATAATTGAACAACAACATGAATCCTTGTGCATCAAAATAACACCACTTTTACTACACAAAGCCCACTCTGAAACAATTTTAGAATGTATGAAATAATAATTTTACTGACGCCGTTGAAAGCCCGCCCCTTGAAAGCACTCGAAAATTTATTATTGTTATGTTGGTGTGTTACAAAATATAACTCTGTATATAAATGTTGGAAAAATTCTTCTTTGACTCAGGTATACGTGCGCCACCCGGAGCTCGCGGCTGCTAAGGCGAACCGCGACTACGTGCTACGAGCCGTCTGTTCCGCCGTAGACGCTATTTCTGGCGCCGCCCACCCGCGTGCCTCTAGGCCTGGTATGTGCTACGGCAGTGTTTAGTGCTACGGGTTTCATTGCTACGATACTTAACGATTTTTGATCCTTTTTCGATCGACACGTAATGTGCTACGGCAGTGAGTTTTGCTACGACTCGCCTTTGTTACGCCGTATTTAATCTTTTGTTTTGACATTCATCTATTTTTTTTCTTTGGTTGTTGGTATATTTTCCTTAGCACTAAATATGGTTTTTTTTATTAATTTTAGGTGCAAACCGACCAACGGTTGAGGGACCAGGCGAGTTGGCGCAGGCTTTAGATGATTTCGATGTAAGTATGCTTCTTAATATTTTTATTAGTTGTTTGTTGTTATGGACTTCTACAACACAAACACTCTCATCGCGTTTTATTGCACTTATATGTAACTAATTTCTTGCTCTACAAGAAATTATATTAAAGCAGCAACAATTCTTTAGTAATAGATTTTCAATAATTATTGTCTTGCTCAAAAAAAATTATATTAAAAAATATTAGAGGGGACAATAATTGTAAAAAATGTAACAGGTTTTTAGATTTTAAAAATATTTAGAGCCTATTTTGAATTGCATTCTTACTTTCTTCTTGCATGCCTTTGTCCATTTCAGGAATAAAAAAAAAATATTGTAATAAGAATAACATGCAAACGTCTATAACCAAAAGTAAGGTACGTATAGTTATACAGTTGAACTATTTGCTTACAGGAGCGTATGGTTATGGAACCACTGGCGTACTCTGAACTGAGGACTCGTCCATCGCTGGAGGAGCGACTGGAATCCATCATTTCCGGCGCTGCCCTGATGGCCGACAGCTCATGCACCAGGTCATTGATGAAACCAAACATTACAGGCTGGTCCCAATATTTTATCTTCATTGAAGATAGACGTACTTCAATGAAGATATAGCTTAGCTATAGTGTACCCTGGTACACCACATGACCAACTGGTTGTACAACCACCGCTGCGTAAAATTGTGTTAAATATCCATAACATACATACATACATAAATCACGCCTATATCACCGAAGGTGTAGGCAGAGGTGAACTAGCACCCACGTTTCGCCAATTATGTTAGGTCCCATGTAATATGTGGCGAGCCTATTGCCATTCATCGGGCACAAAAGTCGCAGTACATTGCTAGGTGGTATAAGAGGAACGCTGCTGCCCATTCCTCATCACTGATTTATCCTTAGTCGCCTTGTACGACACCCACGGGAGAGATTTGGGGTGGTGACAATTGTATTCTACTCTGCCGTCACAACACGGCCATATCCATAATATTTAAGATAATTGCCCTTTCTGTAGCATAGCCGTGGGACGCCTTTTTTTTTACTAGCTTCGAAACTTGAACAGTCTTAACAGTGAAATTCATTCAAATTTTGTTCCTTTTATGAATTTATGTATTGGATAATCTCTATCCGTAGATAGTGAAACAGGCTCTTACTGCCTCACTCAGAGACGTCAATTAACGTTAATGAGTAGTACTTAATGTCAAAAACTAAAAACTAGTCGCTATTCTTGCTGGGTCTATGGTTTAGATTTAAATGAAATTTTTTGACATTTAAAACCCATGAAAGTATATTGATGACTCTGAGTGCGGCAGTTTAATTTCGACGAATGAATGACTGTGAACTTCTCATCGCAGGGACGAGCGGCGTGAGCGCATCGTGGCCGAATGCAACGCTGTCCGCCAGGCCCTACAGGATCTGCTGCACGAGTACATGAGCAACGTGAGTCGCAGTTTTCAATTTCACGATAAAAGTGTTCACTTTCACGATAAAAGTGTTCACTTTCACGATAAAAGTGTTCACTTTAACGATAAAAGTGGTCACTTGTCCTTAATTTTTACTTTCACTATAAAATTATCCTAAATTATCGTTTTCACGATGTGTCCTAAATATTCACTATAAAAGTGTTCTAAATTTTCACTTTCAACATTAAAATATAGATAAATTTTCACTTTGTGAAAAGTGTTGTAAATATGCAGTTTCAGGATTAAAAAATGCCCTAAACATTCACTTTCGATAGAAAGTTTTCTAAATATTCATTTTATAAATTTCCTGAAATCCAATTTAACTGTAGATGAATGAATGAATGAAATTGAAGGTTATTTTGGAAAAAAGAAATCAACAATAATAAACACAGATTTAAATATTATTATCAGGCCAAATGTGTCCTAAATATTGACTTTCCCTTTAATTTCAGGCGGGTGCTTCTGAACAATCGCCTGGGTTGGAGCGCGCTATCGAGCACATGTGCCGCAAAACACGCGATCTCCGTAGGCAGCTTCGCAAGGCCGTAGTCGACCACGTGTCTGACAGGTAACCGAACCACCTATATATAGTTTGTAAAATATAGGAAGGATTCCTAATGGCAGCTTCTTCTTCCTGGCCGTAGCGGGGTCGGCAGAACATGTTCTCTTCTCCCACTCCTCTCTGACCTTCAGCAAGTTGTCATCCACTAGTCTCTTACATACATACATTAATCACGCCTATATCCCCGAAGGGGTATACCCAAAGAGGGTTAGTGTCAGGCAGGCGGCTGGCTGTAAAACCTAAGCCAAAACTTTGAGCAGTATGGATTGGAATGTTGTCATTCCAATAACTCTCCGTTTATCGGTCTCTCGACATGGTCCGTTCCGTCTCTTTTCTATACAGTCATTCATCACTAGCACCTTTACGGTGTGATGGATGATATGAATCAAAAGGGAGCGGATGGCTAGATGACGTCTGGCCGAAATGAATGGAAGAGGAAACATACTGCGCCGACCCCAGATAGACTGGGAACAGGGCAAGGAGAAGAAGATATCCCCGAAGGGGTAGGTTCCATGTAAATAGGTGGCGAGCATTGTGCCATTTATCGGGCACGAAAATCGCAGTACATTGCTAGTTGATCTAAGCGGAACGGTGCTGCCCATTACTCATTGCTGTTTTAACCCTTACTGCCGCACTCAGAGACGTCAAATAACGTTAATGAGTGCTTAATGTCAAAAAATTACAATACAAAACTAGTCGCTATTTTTGCCGGGTCTATGGTCTAGATTTAAATCAGATTTTTTGACATTAAGTACTCATTAAAGTATTTGACGTCTCTGAGTGCGGTAGTTAGTCGCCTTGTACGACACCCGCGCGAGAGATAGGGGTGGTGACAATTGTATTCTGCTCTCCCGTCACTACACGGCACACTATCACTCCATCTCGCTGTCATAATATCCTCCTTTACACAATTCATCCATCTCTTCTTTGGTCTTCCTCTCCTGCGTCCTTCCACGTTCATACCTAACATTCTTTTTCTAACATCGTTTTCATCTCTTCTCAGAACACGACCAAACCATCCAAGTCTATTACTCCACAGTCTCTCAGATACTTGCAATACTTTCAAAGTTCCCCTGATATAAAGATATCTATGACTGCAAGCGACAAATATAAAACTGCTTTAAGTGCGAAAAAGATAGACGACATAATGTCTTATGAGTATGACAGCTGTCAACTTTAGTGACAGCGTGACTTGGTGTCTTGCTAAGAGAATAAGACGGCTTACAACGGAATTTAATGTGTCATATATCCGAATCCGCGGGTATCTTCCCGCTGATACGTACACAAATAAATAAATAAATGTTTCTTACACGCACACCTATCATCTAGCCCAAAGTAAGTAGCGTAAGCTCATGTGTTATGGATACTAGATGACGAACTAATTTTAATATACATAATGATTATATAATTATATGGTATAGGCATCTGCCCGGAATGAGGACGCGAGTTTGATTTCCGCATCAGGACTATGATTTTTCGAGCTTTTTCTAATCACAATATTGTTTGTAATATATTTTGTAACATTTGTATAATTTTCAAATAAAATTAAAAAATAAAAGTAATAATACAGTTTTCACCACCCCTAATCTCTCCCGCGGGTGTCGTATAAGGCGACTAAGGGTTACGACAGCGGCGACGAGTAATGGGCACCACCGTTCCTTTTTATACCACCTAGCAATACACTTCGGTTTGATTGCCCTATAGATGCCAATGGGCTCGCTTCCTAATATATGGGACCTTGTATTAGAAGAAAAATGATGGTTAGAGTAGTTCGAAACATTATAGTTTACCGCATCAATAGTGTGATTTTTCGAACTTTTCCTAATCACAATTTTCTTTGTAATTTTATTCTACTCTGTCGTCACCACACGGCTAACCTCTTATTACATACATACATAAATCACGCCTATATCCCCGAAGGGGTAGGCAGAGGTGAATTAACACCCACTTTTCGCCAATTAAGTTAGGTCCCATGTAATAAGTGGCGAGCCTCTTGCCATCTACCGGGCAAATAAATCGCAGTATATTGCTAGGTGGTACAAGAGGAATGCTGCTGCCGACACATCTTTATATAATCCTTTTTTTTTTTTTCTCTTTATTATTAGCTTAGTCGCCTTGTACGACACCCACGGGAGAGATGGGGGTGGTGGCAATTGTATTCTGCTCTGACGTCATCACACGGCTATAACCTCTTATTCTTAGCGATAAATTAATAAAGGTTATTTTCCACAGCTTCCTGGAGACCAACGTACCGCTGCTGGTACTGATGGAGGCAGCTCGCGGGGGCCACGAGAAGGAACTCGAGGATTACGCTCTGGTCTTCACCGAGCACGCCAACAAGCTGGTCGAGGTGACTTCGCTACACGCCTTTTTTTCATTTGGCTTATGACACTAGGGAGGACTGACCGGCGGAAAGGTCCTCTAATGGCGTTGGTAGCCGTCCCATGAGGTGGACCGACGATTTGGTGAAGGTCGCAGGAAGCCGCTGGATGCAGGCAGCACAGGACCGATCGATTTGGAGATCCTTGGAGGAAGCCCATGCCCTTGATTAGAAGATAACTGGCAGTTTTTGTCAGTTCCTCCATACGGTAAAATGTAAAAAATCCGACGGTTAAATGACAATCGCCTGTTTAAGTGTTGGTGAACTTGAAGTTTTGGTGAAGACTTGAAGTTTTGGTACTTAAAACAAGTGATTAAAAGATAATCGTTAGTTTTTGCCTGCCTGTTGGTGAACTGGAGTTCACCAACAGGCAGGCAAAAACTGAACTCCAGCCTTAAGCTAATTGCAACCGCCTCCGTGGTCCAGTGGTTCGCCCACCTGAATAAAGATCCCGATGCGGGTTCAATCGCAGGAGAGTACAAATTTGTAGTCTTTGGTTTGGTTGACGGTGGAACTTTTTTCAAGTCCGCCTGGCTAGCTACGGGCAGCTTGGCAAAAGGGTTTGGATAAAATGAGGGAGCCACTTGTTATTGTTTTGTTCACATTTAGTTCTGCGCGGTACGGGCATGTGATGTGGAGGGATGAATGTTACG
This sequence comes from Cataclysta lemnata, assembly GCA_963931975.1. Taxonomy (NCBI): domain Eukaryota; kingdom Metazoa; phylum Arthropoda; class Insecta; order Lepidoptera; family Crambidae; genus Cataclysta; species Cataclysta lemnata. Next base: position 4,906,678 of record OZ008359.1, read on the forward strand.
TAACTAGAGGTATGTTAAGTATGGATGTGCATGGACCTAGAATGAGAAGGAAGACCGAAGAAGCGATGGATGGATTGTGTGAAAGATGATATGGAAAAAGGGGTGTTCATGCTGAGCTCACGTCTAATAGATGAGAGTGGAAGAAGAAGAAGACATGTTGTGCCGACCCTACTTAGAGTAGGATAAGGGCGGGGAGAAGAAAACAGAATTAGTTCTGTCTGTCACCGCAGCAAACTCTTTTTTGCAAACTGTACCGTCTTATTTTGTGACGTGTGGTGACGGCAGAGTAGAATACAATTGTCACCACCCCAAATCTCTCCCGTGGGTGTCGTACAAGGCGACTAAGGATAAATCAGCGATGAGGAATGGGCAGCAGCGTTTCTCTTATGCCTATCTAGCAATAGTACTGCGACTTTTGTGCCCGACAAATGGCAATAGGCTCGCCACCTATTACATGGAACCTAACATAATTGGCGAAACGCGGGTGCTAGTTCACCTCTGCCTACCCCTTCGGGGATATAGGCGTGATTTATGTATTTATGTATGTGCCGTCTTATAAAACTCTCTGGTCATTATAAAAATGTTGTCAACGCCTATGTGCACAGGTGGCGAACCTGGTGTGCTCCATGTCGAACAACGAGGACGGCGTGAAGATGGTGCGCCACGCGGCCGGACAGATCGAGGCGCTGTGCCCGCAGGCAAGTCAATCAATTTTCATTTGTTTTTCGTACCGCCAAGATGAGTGAATCTAATGAAGAAATTCGATACATTTTAAAATTTTACTACAAAAAAGGTAAAAATGCAACGCAAGCCGCGAAAAAAATTTGCGATGTTTATGGACCTAGTGCAGTGTCTGTGAGAGTAGCACAAATTTGGTTTAAGCGTTTTCAATCCGGAAATTTTGATGTCAAAGATGCACGTCGCTCTGGTCGCCCCATTACAGATAAAATGGATGCCATTTTTGAAAAAGTGGAGCAAGATCGGCATGTCAGTAGTTACGACGTACCTGAAGAACTGGGAATTGACCACAAAACAGTTTTGGCGCATTTGAAAAAAACTGGGTACACAAAAAAGATCGACATTTGGGTACCTCACGAGCTCACTGAAAAAAACCTAATGAACCGTGTACTCATTTGTGATTCTTTATTACGACGTAATGAAACCGAACCATTTTTGAAGAAGCTGATAACTGGTGATGAAAAGTGGATCACGTACGACAAGAACGTGCGAAAAAGGTCGTGGTCAAAGGCCGGTCAGGCTTCACAGACTGTGGCGAAACCCGGGTTAACTCGCAACAAGGTGATGCTGTGTGTGTGGTGGGATTGGAAGGGCATTATTCATTATGAGCTGTTACCACCAGGCAGCACCATCGATTCTGAACTCTACTGCGAACAACTGATGAGATTAAAGCAAGAAGTTGAGAGAAAGCGGCCGGAATTAATCAACAGAAGGAGTGTGGTTTTTCATCATGATAACGCTAGACCTCACACATCTTTAGCCACTCAGCAAAAATTAAGAGTTTGGCTGGGAGGTGTTAATGCATCCGCCGTATAGTCCTGACCTTGCACCTTCAGATTTCCACCTGTTTCGGTCTCTTCAGAATTCTTTAGGCAGTGTCAGGTTAACATCACTGAGAGGACTGCCAAAACCACTTGTCGCGGTATTTTGACCAGAAGTCCCAAAATTTCTATAGCAATGGGATCATGTCCCTACCTACAAGATGGCAAAAAGTTATCGAACAAAATGGTACCTACATACTTTAGTTAAATGTAAATAAACTATATTAAAAAATGTTTTGAATTTTCTTAAAAAATGCGAAGAAACTTTTTCCCCAACCTATTATTTGTCCACGAGTTAGAAACTCTGCTTTTCACTTCGATTGCGAGGAAATAAAACAGTAGTTTATCATAACCTTTCTTAAAATTCAAACTAAAATGAGTACAGTTTTGAATACTGAAGGAAATTGTTTTTCCCATTGATAAAAGGCTTGGGGTGCAGACCTATACAGCCAACTATTAAATTTATTTTGAAATAATAATTTTCTTAAATTAATTTAATAACCTACCGTACCTACTTGAATTATAACTTTAATATCTTTTATGTCTTAAAAACACATTAGGCAAATAAATATAAGTAAATATTATAAAATAACAAATTCTATCTCTGAATTTCTTAATGTGTTTGGCTGCATGGCTTATTTTCTTTGCCTTAATATAAACACATTTATGAGTAGATACGTTAATGCTCTCGAGCACAAAATTCACTGCACTTTCAGAGCATGAGAAGTGAAAATTAACTTTTCACTTCTCATGCTATAATGTGCCTATATTAAGGCAAAGAAAATGAGCCATGCAGCCAAACACAATAAGAAATCAGAGATAGAATTTGTTATTTTATAATATTTACTTAAATTTATTTGCCTAATGTGTTTTTTAAGACATAAAATATATTAAAATTGTAATTCACGTAGGTACGGTAGGGTATTAAATTAATATAAGAAAATTATTATTTCAAAATTAATTTCATACTTGGCTGTATAGGTCTGCAGCTCAAGTCTAATATCAATGGGAAAAACAATTTCCTTCAGTATTCAAAACTGTACTAATTTTAGTTTGAATTTTAAGAAATGTTATGATAAAGTACTGTTTTATTTCCTCGCAATCGAAGTGAAAAGCAGAGTTTCTAACTCGTCCACAAAACCATTTTCATCCTCGACATAAAAATGATTCGTTTTGTGCACTTGATGGAAAATCCACTATTTCACTTCTCATGCTCTGAAAGTGCTTGTTTTTTTTTACCTTTTTTTATTAGCCTAATAGACCCCACTGCTGGGCAAAGGCCTCCCCCTTAACCCTCTATCTCGAGCGATCCCGAGCCAACTCAGTCCACGTTATGCGGTACGCCTCCAGAACGTCTCTCTACCTCTTTCTAGAAAGAGGTTAGGACTCCTATTCGAGTTCAATAGGTTTGTTCGTACGAGTAAAATTCGCACGAATCTGCGATGATCGCGTTCTATTAGGACGATGCCTAACGCTCTCGGCCTGCAATTGCGCAAACTAAGCAATGTTCACAAAGGCCGGTCATTGGATGGGTGACCAAAAATGTATAATCTCGAGTTCCTCCGTGATTCGGAAGGCAGGTTAAGCCGTTGGTCCCGGCTGCATCTGCAGTCGTTAATGCCCACCAACTCGCACTGGGTCAGCAGTAGTGGGTTATGGCCCAATCTCCCTATATTCTTCCATCTATAGGGAAGGCGCGTGCCCCGCTTCGGAAGGCTTAACGTGCTTACCGAACCACGGAGGAGCTCAAGATAATAAATTTTTGCTCACCCATTCAATGACCCGCCTTGGCGACATTGCTTAGTTTACGCAATCGCAGGCCGAGCGCGCTATGCCACCGCGCTAGTGAGCTCGTCCACATACATCCATATTCATCATCGCCCTGCCCTTATCCCATCCTATTTGGGGTCAGCGCAGTATGTCCCCTTTTTTCATTCTCTTCTGTCACTCGTCATCTCCTCATTTACATCCATCACCTTCATGTCACACCTCATACATATTACATCCATATTACATACATACATAAATCACGCCTAATCCCCGAAGGGGTAGGCAGAGGTGAACTAGCACCCACGTTTCGCCAGTTATGTTAGGTCCCATGTAATAGGTGGCGAGCCTATTGCCATTTATCGGGCACAAAAGTCGCAGTAGGTATATAGCGAGGTGGTATAAGAGGAACGCTGCTGCCCATTCCTCATCACTGTTTTATCCTTAGTCGCCTTGTACGACACCCACGGGGGAGATTTGGGGTGGTGACGTTTGTATTCTACTCTGCCGTCACCACACGGCACGGTGAATCCATATTACATACACGAAATTCTTTCATTTTCACCCGTGCCCTTCTACCAGGTCATCAACGCGGCCCGGGTGCTGGGCGCCCGCCCCCGCTCCCGCGTCGCCCAGGAAAACGCGTCGGCCTTCGCCCGCGCGTGGGACGCCGCCGTGAAGCTGCTCACGGACGCGGTCGACGACATCACCACCATCGACGATTTCCTGGCTGTCAGCGGTCAGTGTCTGGGACGAATGTCCACTATAGTCTGTACCATCTAACTTGTCTTATTTGATAAACAATCTAGGCACAACTCTTTTTAAAAAAAATCACCCTTTTGAAAATAAATTACTTAAAACTATTCGATTTTAATTTTAACATTATATAATTGTTAGAAAAATTAGTACAAAAATTTTGGTGGTTAGAAAAAGAATTTCGAAAAATTATGATCTTGAGGCGGGAATCATTGCGAGGGTACCCGTTGGCTTACAATGTGAAGTGTAAATAAAGGTTGGAAGAATTTCGAAAAGTTAATTAGTGTCTTGGGTGGCCGAGCGGTCAGGCACCTGCCCGGATAGCAGTGGACGCGGGTTCGATTCCCGCCTCAAGATCATAATTTTTCCAAATTCCTTTTCTAACCACCAAAATCTTTGTATAAATTACTTTTCTTATTTTGTACAACGGTTTCAAAATGTTCTATTGTGAAATTACTAAACCCCCATTAACTTGGGCTTGAGATAAAATGTCTTCTTCTCCCTGCCCTGTTTTCAGTTTATCTGGGGTTGGCGCAGTATGTTTCCTCTTCCATTGATATAGGTCAGACGTCATCAAGCCATCTGCTCCCTTTTGATTCATATCATCCATCACACCGTAAAGGTGCTAGTGATGAATGAATGTATAGAAAAGAGACGGAACGAGCAATGTCGAGAGACCGATGAACGGAGAGAGTGATTGGAATGACAACATTCCAATCCATACTGCTCAAAGTTTTGGCTTAGGTTTTACAGCCGGCCGCCTGCCTGACACGAACCCTTTTTGGGTAGGCTCAGGCTGTTATTGGTGGTTTGCCCTCCACCATTCAGATGCCCCAAGGTGCTTATTGGTCTACACCGGACAATCTCCCTTAGTCGACTTTAACGACACCCATGGGATGAGTCGGGGCTTGCCTATTCTACGTTATTTATTGACATCGTGAAATTTTTTGTAATGACTAGTTCTCATTATTTCCAATTATTTGTGTGTATTTCAATAACATACACATGTGTATAAATCAAGCCCATTTATCCCCAAAAAGAAAAAAAGGAAGACGCGACACCCATGTTTTGCTATTGACATCCATCCGCGGCTTGTAAATGCTAGGTGAGGTTGAAAGTGCTAGGTGTTATGAGAGGAGTCGTTGCCCACTACCCTTTAGAGCATAAGAAGGTTGATTTGTGCATTTTTGTACGGTTTATGTCCGTTCACCAGAGAACCACATCCTGGAGGACGTGAACAAGTGCGTGGTGGCGCTGCAGGAGGGCGACCCGGATTCCCTGGAGCGGACGGCTGGTGCCATCCGCGGACGGGCCTCCAGGTCAGTGCTATTCATTTTTTTTCCACTGTTTACCTGATAGAGAATGCTGTATAGCGTTAAGTAATAGATGTATAGCGCCATTTGTAAGTTGTATATGGTGGCCAGCCTGGTCGAATGCTCAGATCGCTGGGTATTGGCCAAGAGGTCCCGGGTTCGAATCTTGGTAGGGGCAAATTTTGTAACGAACCCAAATATTTGTTCCCGAGCTATTGTTGTGTACTTATATGTTTATGTAGTATATTTTCAATATTTATATACGTAATTATTATGGTATCAAAAATTTTATGCAATGAAGTTTAAATAAATTTTAAAAAATATATTGTAATTGTCTTAGAATTTTTTTTTTCTTTCTTTTTATTGTTTAAAGGGCTTTTATAAAAAAAAAATACATGTCAGCCCCATCGTAAATTAGTTCTCAGCCCTTAGACTTTCAGCTGCAAATTTGAAGATCAACATAGATTCATTGGATGTGGAATTTGCTAAAGTAGTCTGATATACTGTAATAAAAAAATACCTATTAAGGTCCGTTGATATCTGCCGACATTGAGCGTGCCAGATACGTGCCGTGCCCGACAGTAATAATATTCTTTTATACAGTGTGTATTGACGTGTTCATGTCTATCGTAACGTGGCCGCGTAGACAACTTTAGACTCGCGCCTTGCATAGAAATCACATAGTGTAAAATTCCATAGAAATCGTCAGAATTTTTAGAATGATCGCCGATACATAAAACATAAAGTCAATAAAATACATACATACATAAATCACACCTCTATCCCCGAAGGGGTAGACAAAGGAGAACTAGCACCCACGTTTCGCCAGTTATGTTAGGTCCCATGTAATAGGTGGCGAGCCTATTGCCATATATCGGGCACAAAAGTGTCGCAGTACATTGGTAGGTGGTATAAGAGGAACGCTGCTGCCCATTCCTCATCACTGATTTATCCTTAGTCGCCTTGTACGATACCCACGGGAGAGATTTGGGGTGGTGACAATTGTATTCTACTCTGCCGTCACCACACGGCAATAAAGTATCCTTAGATAAATTTCATGTAGTAGTATTTGTTTGTGTATGTATGTATGTCATAGAACTTATCCTAGTTGAAAAAAGCTATTATATTTTTTTTGTAATACAGGGTGTGCTCCGTTGTGACACAAGAGATGGACAACTACGAACCCTGTATATACACGAAACGCGTGCTGGAGGCGGTGACCGTTCTCAGGGATCAGGGTGAGTTTAGAATACTTTTTTATGTAGTAGCTTTATATTTATTTAACCCGTGTAATCGCAAATGCCTTATTTATTCACATGCCCTGCCCAGTTATGACCCTTTTGAATCATATAGCAGCCATCACACCGGAAATTGATTGGGATGTCAAAATTCCAATCCACACATATTCTTAGGCCCAACAGCCAACAACGCTCAATAAAACTTCACAGATTAACTTGCGATAATTTGTTTATTTTCTTTGATTTGTATTTGTAGGGATAAAATCGTCTCGGGCTATAATGACCCATATTGTTGTACACCCTTGTTGTACAATCTACTATTGATTCAAGAATTTAGTCTTGGTAAGGTCTATATGATTGTAGCGGCAGCCCAAAGTAGACGTACTTTGGGCCACCTACCCCTACGTACCTTCCCTTACCTCTATTCTGTTTAATGCGACATAATTAGGAATATGTATCATGTGGTTTAAAATCCTGCGAAAATTGCTAAACCAGATCATTTTGTGACAAATTTTTATTCTTAACTACAAATAATATGGTATTGAACAAATATATTATTTTATGTTAAGTAACTAGGCGTGTATGATTATTTTAGATAACTATTCTCATTCTACTTGTGATTAAAATTAGCTTGACTTGGAAGGTGGTGGCGGATGGGCCCTTATGTACTCCAAGGCGCGCAAGATGGCCGCCGGTATTGGGGGCGGGGTGGGGATGTGGGAACCCTGTAAAAGATGGCAATAACTGTGTTAAAAACATGTTTTAATAAGCAAATACTTAGCTTGCCGCATTCATTTAGTAACATAGCAACATAAATATGACTGGGCAACCCTACAAAAATATCTGTCAAATTTGTGATAGAATAAAACGTGAGATAGACGTTATGTAATGACAAGTCCCAGTCGGGAACAACGGCTTAACATGTCAACCGAAGCAAGGAGGATCTCAAGACAATTATATTTTTGATCACCCTTCCAATCACCTTAGCGAACATTGCTTAGTTTACGCAATCGCAGGCCGAGCGAGCTTAGCCACCCGCTGGCAAGCTCCCTTTTTATAACGATTGCATTTAATTTTAAAAGAAGGTGAAGAATTTTAATTTTGCAAGTTTACGCAAGGGGTTTGAACAGCAAAGAGCAATGGGCAGCCGCGTTATTCTTACACCCGTAGCAATGTACTGCGATTTCCGTGCCCGATACATGGCAATGGGCTCGCCACCTATGCGACCTGACCTCATTGGCGACACGTATATGTATGTACCATGGTTTATGTATGTATGTAGGCTGAGCGCAATATTAGGCCACCGCGCTCGCTAGCTCCTCTAGTCCTTTTATAATGAATGCGTTTAATTGTAAAGAGAGGTGAAGGAATTTAATTGTGCAAGTTTACCTGAGGCTGGTATCCGTTCTCGTCAGCGACGTACTGCAGCTTGATGACTTCCCCCTCGGGGGAGGTCCACTGCGCCTCACCCTGGACCACTTGCGCCGCGTTCTCCTGTAAAAAGTGAATCGGTTTATTTTTTTGACATTTTATTTGCCAATCAAAATCACTCTTATATATATAGTATAGAAACTGTCGTGTTTTACGCTATCGTGACGTCACACAGACGCCATTGCTGTTTGGGCGTTTTGGCGGAAATTTTAATTTGCAATATCCAAAACTACTCCCTAGTATAGTGTCATAAGAACACTACCTCAGCCCCCGATTCAGTCCTCAGTCCTCGGAGCTCGCGCGCGGACTATACTTGTGACTTGTGTGTATAGTCGGGGACAGAAAATGTTTACCACCTTAAGGATCACAATTGCATGCATACATTTAGATCGCAAGTTCTAAATGTCTATTTCATAATAATTTGATTGACAACAGTTTATTTTTTTCTGATCATCTGACAATCAATCGTTCTTGGAGATGGACTATCTACTATCAAGGTTTGATATTAGAAAATCTTCTTTCGTAAAATTTTGCTCTTGTCCAATTGACGTTCTAACAATATTTTTTGATAAAATGTCATTTCAACAAATAAAGTAATGAGTTTCATCATCGAAAACCTGTGATAAATTCTCTTTGTTATTCTAGGTGTGTCATTTTGCAATAACTTTTAAAAGGTATTATGTAATTTGATGTGGCACTTTTGACTTTAGTGCAAAAGTGTGAGTAGTATAGAATCTAATTTCAAAACTGGTAAACATGTCCTGGCCGCGACCGTACAAGTGATGCAAATAAATGTCTATCTACCTTATACACCACTTACCGCGTTCGGGTTAGTCAGCTCCCCCTGCTCCTGTGCTGAGATGCCGTTGTCTGTCTTGAGGGCCCACCTGTACCGGCCGTCCAGGCCCACGTCCAACTCCTGGCTCAGGATCTTGGCGTCCCTGTCTTTGTTCACTATGTGAGACACATCTCCGTACGCCAAGGCCAGGGTGGCAGCTAGGATGAGGAGTTTCTGTTGGCATCATAAGGAACCAAATATATCGCAGATTACCAATTTTTTTTTTATTTGATGTTAGACGGGGAAGCTCGTGCCCTTCATTTCACCTGATGGGAAGTGACGATAAGGGCCGAAGATGGGCAGAGGGGCTGGCTATCTTATCACAATTGTCGAAACACAATACTGCCGCGCTTGCGAAAAACGCATTATCTACCTTTTAACAATTTCTGTGAAAAACGCGTTTAAAGTTTTTTTTCTTTGTACATTTGTATGAACGGAGCTGAGCTATTTATTGATGTAAAAATTTGAATATTCAGTATATTGAAATGGTCTCTATGGAAAGTTATAGAGCTTGTTTTCCTGATTTCAAATATGTATATAACTCAATTCCGCTAAAAATCGTAGATGATGCGTTTTTCGTAAGCGCGGCAGAATAATGCTGTTAACATTTTTATTATGACGACAGATATTGATAATGCATTGCATGTTAGTTAAAATTTTTTGCTTGCATAAAATGCAACATTTATGAATGAATGAAAGTCAGTTTAACGAAAGTATTATAGTGGCCATAGACGAAAATCATAAACTTCATAAATCAATTTTATTAATACACTAGTGGTCGCCAGCGGCTTCGCTCGCATTAATGTCGGTTATTAGAATAGAATTAGCGCGTTTAACCATCCAAACAAACAAAGAAACTCTTCAGCTTTAGAATATTAGTATAGATTGACCCAATCACCTATGCCTGGAAGCGAAATAATAGCCTAGAATGTGCCAGTCTCGACTCATTTATTCATCATATTATCACAATATGATGAATAAATGATAAATAAATGATAAATGATGTAGACAATGGTAAATTAACGGCAATATTTTTTTTTATATATTCGGATACAAATAATAAATATGCAACTGACACCTGACACCCTATGTCAGTGCTATTGACGCCTTTGTATACTAGGCGCGACCGTTGCGTGTGCGCAGCCATGAACTGTGGATTGTTGGCCAATGGTTAATATCGGTATTATGATATTAATTAAAAGTTTAACTTATATCATATTTACCTATCTATACTAATATTATAAAGCTGAAGAGTTTGTTTGTTTGGTTGGATAATATTTGGGACTACTGACTGAAATTGAATAAATCTTTTTATATTGGATAGTCCATTTATCGAGGAAGGTTATAGGCTATATAATAACCGACTTAACGCGAGCGAAGCCGCTGGCGACCACTAGTATTGTTATATTTGAGGAGCTATATGGCGCAGTGAGGTAGGATGAGATCGTACGAAGAAAGAAGTACTGCCTACTTCTTTCTATGTAAGGATCGTAACAAGTGCAAAGAAGTGATCTCTGCCTGCCCCTGTGGGAGAAAGGCGTGACGTATGTATGTATATGGCGTAGTGGCTTAGCGCGCTTGGCCTGCGATTGCGTTAACTAAGCAACGTTCGCTTAGGCCGGTCATTAGATGGATGACCATAAATTCTTGAATTCCTCCGTGCTTTCGAAGGCACGTTAAGCCGTTAGTCCCGGCTCCATCTGCAGTCGTAAGCAGGTATCTACCCATATATTCGCACTGGGCCAGCGTGGTGGGTTTTGGCACATTCTCCCTATATTCTTCCATATATCCATAGGGAGGGCCTGCGCCCTAGCAATGGGAAAATTAAAGGGCTGGTAATATTGATGATTACACTTCATAATATATAATATTATTATCAGTACTGCAAAAAATATTTCTAACACTCACTCGCCTATCATATAGCATTATAGCCCTTAGTAAGCAGCAATAAATATACCTACATAGAAAACAATTGTCATACAGGGTGGAAACGTGGGTGCCAGTTCACTTCTGCCAAAATATTTTGATAAATATGCGCAAAAAAAAAATGTAAACTTAGTCCTCTTTATCATAAAACATGGACTAAAGTCAGTCAAAGTTTAAAACTGTTGCTGACACATAAATTTGCTGAACGAAAGAAAATTAACGTCAATTTTAGACCATGGCTGATTTTAATCCAAGTTTTATAATAAGTCACTTTGGATTTAAGTTAAACTTGATGAAAACTCTCACAGTAAACTTTTGTACACACTCACCATTTTAAACCGGTGGTGATCGCGCTTCAACTGATAGTGTGTTCCGTCGTTTTATCACCTTTATATGTAAGTTGTGTGCGACGCGTGCGCATCCAAGGCTTTAGTTACGCGCATTCTCCTTGTCAATCTTATTATTCGATATTTTTACATACCAACATCAATCACGCCCTTTTATCCCCGAAGTGGTTGACTGAGGTAAATTATCACCCAATTTTCGCCAGTCAAGTTACGTTCTCGCCTATTGCCATCTATTGGCCAAAATTGCTAGGTGGTATAAGAGGAATAAAGGGGTTAAAATATAAAAAGCACAAGAAAAAAGGGAGTGGAAGCCTTCGGAGGAGGCCTATATCAGTGGACAGACTGGAGAGAGAAGAAAAATAAATGTTTATTCGAGTAATAAAGGCTATCTTAAATCTTAAAAATAAGTGGTATGCTGCTGCCCATTACTCATCTCTGTCTTTACTCTAAGTCACCTTGTACTACACCCACGGGAGAAATGGGGTTGTTGAAAACTTTTTTTTGCTCTGCCGTCACCACACGCCAATACCCAAAGAGGGTTGGTGTCAGGCGGACGGCCGGCTGTAAAACCAAAGGCAACACATTGAGCAGTATGGATTGGAATGTTGTCATTCCAATCACTCTCTCCGTTCATCGGGCTCTCGACATGGTCCGTCCCGTCTCTTTTCTATACATTCATTCATCACTGGCACCTTTACGGTGTGATGAATGATATGAATCAAAAGGGAGTGGATGGCTTGATGACGTCTGACCGATATGAGTGGAATAGGAAACATACTGCGCCGACCCCAGATGGACTGGGAACAGGGCAGGGAGAAGAAGAAGAGTCACCACACGCCTATAGCAATTCAGTTTTCTGAATCCAATAAGTTATTTAACGTTTTACAAGTAAATGTCTACAGGGGAATTTTTCACCTTCTTAAACAGACGGACAAATTACTATTTTCTGATTTGCAATATAATTTACAATAGGATCATAACAAAATTGCATAATTTGTTACCTTTTTAGACCCACTGTTTGGGGTATGGCGGTCTTACTTTGTCAGTTTTATGTTTAATACACCTCTGCCTACCCCTTGCGGATATAGGCGTGATCTATGTAGGTACCTATATATGAATTGCTTTGGCGATATTCCTTACAATGCCCTTTTAGATACCCAGATCTACTGATTCCATCAGGCCCCTATTCGGATGTTACGACAATGGTGCATGATTGAATGTCACCATGTTTCGTCTCCAATAGATCTATGCCTGCCCTTGCGCAATAAAATCGAGAAATTTCATCACGAAATGTCAGACGATGTATGTGTACGACAATAGACGTATAATTATTTTATTATAAATATTAAACCTCAGACATAAAATTTTGACACCCATCATTTCGCTGTTTTGTAACGTTTGATTAGCCAAATAAATGCTTGGAAATCCAAGGGACTACTCTGGGTGCTGATTGCGATCGTTCGAGTCTTAACTGTCTCTTTCACATCATGCCATTTTTACAGATGTACAAGAGAGACGGGTAGATTGTAATTGCTTCATCGTCGTCTCCTCCTGCACTGTTCCCAGTTTATCTGGGGTCCGTATGTTACCTCTTCCACCATCATCAGTGCTTTAATTTCCGTAAATTTTCCCAATGGATAGGAGAATATAAACTATTCGATTTTAATTTTAACATTATATAAATGTTAGAAAAATTAGTACAAAGATTTTGGTGGTTAGAAAAAGAATTTCGAAAAATTATGATCTTGAGGCGGGAATCGAACCCGCGTCCGCTGCTATCCGGGCAGGTGCCTGACCGCTCGGCCACCCAACACTAATTAACTTGCCCAAATTCTTCTAACCTTTACACTTCACGTTGTAAGCCAACATTTCTACATTGCGAGAGTCGCTGGTAGGGGAAGTTTAAAGAATATAAACTTCCCCTACCAGGATTCGAACCCGGGTACCTCTTGACCAATGGCCAGCTATTCGACCAAGCTGATCATCTAAATTCCAAAGCAACATTTGCTTTTGTTGTTTTTCGTCGAATTCTTCAAATGTCTCTGGTACATAATTTATCTAAAGGTCAATCACTATGTTTTTATGAGTGTGAACTTTCGACCTCGGGGTTATGTCAAAGCTAAATTGATTGTTTTTTTTTCATACATAATATACTAATGTATGTATTATTTAGATGTGACAAGAATTTGACAAGGAAGGCTGTGATCTTGAATATGATTGTCTCAGGGAGGGGATAATGGTCAACCTTAATGTATTCAACATAAAATAAAGTGAAAAATAGTTCGAGAATATTAAAAGTATAGAATAAATCATCATTTTTTGTATGATTAGTGGGGATTGCTTACAGGATAAAGCCAGCTATATCCCCGAAGAGGAAGGCAGAGGTGAATTAGCACCCACGTTTCGCCAATTTTGTTAGGTACTGTGTAATATAGGTGGCTAGCCAACTGCCATAATATCACTCACCCGTTGTATTTCCAATAATGTTTAGTGGCCATTAAACTAGCTTCGATTTGTTTGACTTTTAACAGAATGGTTGCAATTAAAATATTAATACTTGATTCGATTTCTTTGACTTTTAATTTAACACAATGCCTGCAGTTAAAATATTAATACCCCACTTAAGATTGAGGATGTTTAAAATGCGACTTTTTAATTAGACGCGCGCCGATGTCTTTGTTTTAATTAGGCAATTTAAAAACTTGCGCTCAGTATCTTCTATGTAATACAGCTTCCGTGCGTGGCGTTGCTTGCGTATTTTTTGGCATTGGGTAGTTACCTATTTGTCCCAAGTGCAGAATATATTATTGTTAGCATAACGGCTCAAATAACGTACATGCAAACATAAATCAGTCCAATATAGGCAGAGGACGTGGTAACTATTTAGTAATCTTTGGCAGAGGTGAAATAACACCCACGTATCGCTAATTAGGTTATCTCCTATGCTGGCCTGGGAGCGAACAAATAGCGTAGAATTGGTCAGCCCCGACTCATCTCATGGGTGTCGTAAAAGTCGACTAAGAGACATAACCCGGTGTAGACCAATAAGCACCTTGGGGCACCCCAATTGTTGGAGGGCAAACCACCAACAACAGCATACCCAAAGAGTTAGTGTCAGGCAGGCGGCCGGCTGTAAAACCTCAGCCAAAACTTTGAGCAGTATGGATTGGAATATTGTTATTCCAATCATTCTCTCCGTTCATCCGTATCTCGACATGGTCCGTTCCCTCTCTTTTCTATACATTCATTCATCACTAGCACCTTTACGGTGTGATGAATGATATGAATCAAAAGGGAGTGGATGGCTTGATGACGTCTGACCGATATGAATGGAAGAGGAAACATACTGCGCCGACCCCAGATATACTGGGAACAGGGCAGGGAGAAGAAGTATCGCCAATTAGGTTAGGTCCCATGTAATAGGTGGCAAGCCTATTGCCATATTGCCTTCTATCGGACACATTGCTAGATGGCATAAGAGGAACGCTGCTGCCCGTTACTCATTGCTGTCTTAAACCTTAGGCGCCTTGTACGACACCCACGGGAGAGATGGGGGATGGTGATAATGGTATTCTGCTCTGCCGTCACCACACGGGCGGCGGCTCGAACAAACCTTTGTCGAATAACTTATTGACGGCCGAACTTGATCAGTTCGTTGTTTATATATTTATTTATGTAGTCGTTCGATAGTATTATTATTATTTATTATTCAAGAGCACGTCAGGTTGGTTACCACAATACCTTAAAAATCTCTCAATTTATTTTGCGCTTTACGTCAATCAAGTTAAGGTGGGCAATCGATGGAAGATATTTGGGAGTTTTGTCTATTGTGACGCACTGTTGACTGTAGGATTATCCAGCATCTATAGTATGCCTAACGATAGGTGTCAGTGTAAGAAATAATGACTCACTCGTATATTAGAATAAACTGGATCATTAATTTTCTTCGAAAATCCGAAAAAAAAAGGTTTATCTTTTTAAAGAATCTAAACCGTATCTGTACAGAACACTAAAAACACTAAAGGGATTTAAAATGAGACAGCATTATATTTATAACAACATGTTTATATTTTTAAATTAATGAATAAATAATTTCTCATACAATTATGTGCCTGGCTGGCCTGTGTAAATGTTTCTTACCTATTCGATAAATAGTTCTTTTAAAATAAGCGGCAAGAGAGACAACAGTAGGAGTAAGCTCTTAGGCACAATGTTGCGCTTATTCATCTCTACTAAAAATGATGCGAAATATTTATTGAATATTAGGTTGTATGAGTCGCCCCGCCAATGCAGTAATCTAGCTCACATCAACCAGAACATTGACATATTTACAACACAAGTCGTATAATAATATTTAACTAATGTATAGTTAAATTTAATCTGACTTGTTAAAATAATTATCATGCTAGAATAGAATATGCACTTGATTAGAATATATTTGCTTTTAGGTAATAGTTAAGTTCTCAAGTTTAAAATACATTACCATAGTATAATCTTATTGACTGTTCCCTGTATAGTGTCCTTTATATAAATAAATAAACAAGTAGACCTGAGAAATCTGAGCTAATAAAGTTAAGTACATATGGTAGTTGACACTAGTCTCTAGTAACTGGATATGCTGCCCCCGTAGCACGGCACGGGACATGGACAAAATCTCCTCGGGGAAAAGAAATTATTTTCCTCCCGCTGTAACTAATTTATACTAAATCCCGAGACTAAACTGTGGACATAATCTCTCTCCACCACTGTCAAGTGGTGGAGAGAGATTATGTCTACGTCCCGCCGTGCTAGGCCAGCTGGATTAATACTTTGGGATCGTGCGAAGACTTGGCTAGAATGTGCCCCAGTGGTTCGGGTCCTGGTGGTTGACATGGCAACGGTCGTCTCGCCACGGCTCGAAGTCGAAGGCCCGGTACGCCGCGCAATTGACCAACTCGTTGCTGCAAAGAGAATCATCATCATCATCATCATCACCGTCAGCCTTTCAATGTCCTCAATGCTGAGGCGAATAATATAGCGAGAATTGACCATATCACCAGCATTTTAATGTCACATTAACAGTTTTTAACAACTGGTTGAGTTAACTATGGATCAAAAAACCGGCCCTAAATAAATCGTTGATAGTAATATATTCTAATCTAAACTACTTAACGAAACATAGTCAGTTTTTGAATCGACCTTTTTAGCATAGCATGGCAAAGGTCTTTTTTATGCCTTTACCATGCTATGCTAAAATTAAATAATATTGTTACCCCGGTCCAGGCAGCATCAAAGGACTCGGCTGTATCGCGTGCACCCCGTCGCCGTGCTGGCACAAAAACTTCGCCAGTGTTGTCTTGCGAATCTCGTGTAGTTGTTCTGCAAAAAATTCGTTATTTCAAAAATTTTAATCCCTCAAAACATAAATAAAATTTGTCATTAGCCTATTATATCCTGAATTCGTAATATATTTCTTGAAAAAAAAAAGGTATAAACATTTCGTCACAAGTACGGTAGATTAAATTAACGCTTTTGTATGGTACGAAATTTTAAAACAATCCATTCCTTACTGCCGCACTCAGAGACGTCAAATAACGTTAATGAGTACTTAACGTCAAAAAATGACAATTCAAAACTAGTCGCTATTCTTGCCGAGTCTATGGCCGAGTTAAATGAAAATTTTTGACATTAAATACTCATTAAAGTTAATTGACGTCTCTGAGTGCGGCAGATAACCATGGAAATCTAACAGACGGAAATACTGTCTGCCGCCATAGACGTCAAAACTTGATGAGTAATTAATGTAAAAAAAAAACATTGTTTTTTTATGCTACACAGTGAAGCTCTTGCCCTTCATCTAATCTGATGGTATGTAACGATAAGGACTGAAGATGGAATCAAGCTTCTTCACCTGGAACCCTTAACCGTGGAGGGGCTGGCTGTTTTATCTATCACAATAATAATTCTCGGAACACAATAATGCTGTTAACATTATTATTATGGCAACAGATTTTGATATCTTGCCAGGCGGACTTGAAAGAAGTCCTGCCACCAACCAAACCGAATACAAGTTTGTACCCCCCTGGGGATCGAACCCTGGCCCTCTGGATCTTAATTCTGGTGACCACGGAGGCGGTTAATTAAATCTAAACCATAGTTATTACCCGTCGTAGAATAGCTATTTTTTTTGTATTAAGTACTCAATAACGTCAATTGACGGGTTATTCAAACGGCAATTGACGTCTCTGAGTGCGGCAGTATGCCATGCAAATAACCTATAGTGAATTAGTACCTGATGTGAACGCGCCCGCGTGCTGCGTGTTCTCGAACCAGAACCTGTCCGCGCGTCGCCACCTCAGCAGCTGTTCGGTGGTGATGCACGCAAGGGTCGGACCGAGCACGCTGTTGGGCATGGGCCGCTCGCCGATGATGCCCGCGTACAAATCTACGTCGTCCACGTCCTCGTACGCGCTCGACAGCGCTTCGACTTGCTGCGGGGGAGAGGGGTTTGGGGCCGTTTAGGGCTTGTACACAAAATTGGGACTTCAACATAAAATGCTGCGATCCGATTTGGTGCGGCAACGCGGCGAAACAAAGGACAAAGAAGAATGCGCGATGCGAATCAATTCGCAAGTTCTTGGGATGCGTTGTAGGAGCTAGTAGATTTTTACGATGCGACGTCGCGAGTCCCTGGGCGCTCTCCCCCGGGAGATACCGTCCTCCCATGGGGGACGCCTGCTGTGAAGGGAGAAGTCACAGGGAGTACCTACTCGAATGCAAAGCAGGAGGACAAGGTCTTCGCCTTGCCAAAAAAACCCGGTAGATGCTGTAAAGGTCTCTCAGCAAGCAGCTTACGTCCTTAAAAAATATCTATCGACCAAGAAAGTGGTGTGTAGGAAGTGTGTGACCAATTTTGATTTGCTTTGAGACTAAAACCGTCGAATATTTGCATAGCCTAGTGTGTAGGAAGGGGCTAATCAAAATTAATCGATGTTATTTTTATTTCAAGTACCGTAATACAATAAAAAAGTACCTATACCTATCAGATTTAATACATAAATTAAAATTAATTTGACTTTACAAATCTTCCGTCAGACTAACCTGCTTCGGCATCCAGTGTAGCAAATCATCGAAGTCCTTGGCCACTGGCAGCTTGCACAGCGCCCTGTATTTGTTGTACGCCGGTAGACCCCCGTCTCTGTTCTTCATTATGTCGGCCGACAACACGTCTGATACCCGTTGCAGACGGCCAAGAGAACGCTCTCCCATCTTGAAGATATTAGAAACTGAATCATGGCACTCGACAATTAAGATAAAAAATGTTTAAAAGAAAATTCGAACTCAGGGTAGGAAAAAGGAATTGTATTTTTATTTTAGGGGGTTAACGTTTTTTATGTTGTCATCTTCACCAGCCCTATCACATCACATTCCAATCCATACTGCTCGAGGTTTTGGCTAAGTTTTACAGCCGGCCGCTTGCCTGACACGAACCCCGTTTGGGTATGCTGTTGGTGGTTTGCCCTCCACCATTCGGGTGCCCCAAGGTGCTTATTGGTCTGCACCGGGCAATCTCCCTTAGTCGACTTTTACGACACCCTGGGAATGAGTCAGGGCTGGCTGGCACATTCTACGTTATATTTTCGCTCCCACGCCCCAGCATGGGAGGTTGGTCCATTATATTAATATTTTAATGCTGAAGAGTTTGTTTGTTTGGTTGAACGAGCTTATCTCAGAAACTGACTCAAATCGAAAAAATATTTTTGTCTTGGATAATCCATTTATCGAGGAAGGCTATAGGTAGGCTATATAATAACCGACATTAACGAGAGCGAAGCCGCGGACGACCACTAGTAGTACTATATTTTATCTACCTCTGGATCAACAATGTGGTCTAGGCTGGCGCATGGCTGTCGGAAGCAGCCCTGCGTAATCCCTTCTATGGTGTTGTTGAGTGCCAAGAGTCCCGTGCGGAAAGTGAGATCCACTATGGGGATACGGTTGACCAGCTTGCCGTGCGAGTCGTACATGCTGAAAAGATGATCAATGGAATGCTTAAGCGGGGAATTCACCACACGGACATGTCTGCCAGACATGCCCGCAAGGACCGTTTTGTAGTAGCTAACCGCCGCTTTTCATTGGCGTGGAAGATTATGCAATTTGATATCAGTGGTTGACACTTAATTTGGTTTAGTTAAATTGGTCAAAACAAGTTGATTTAGTTTGTGTATTCTGGTTAAACACCCACGTTTCGCCAATCGGGCACAAAAGTCGCAGTACATTAAGGTGGAAAAAGAGGAACTCTGATGCCCATTCTTCATCACTGTTTTAACCCTTAGTCGTACGTGTCTGTGTACTGTGTCGTACGTACGTCACCCGCGGGAGAGATTTGGAGTGGTGACTACAAGGCGAGCACACATTTCCCTTAACATATTATTTTATAATCGATCAGTCAGCTTTACCCCAGCCATGCTCCTCAACGTTCTTATTTCAACTGCGTTTATTCTACTTTATTGCGAAAATTGAGGACTTCACTATACTGACATGCCCACAAGGACCTCGATTGTATAGGCCAGCAGCCTAACTGTGACGGTCCTACACTAGACAAACATCGCACAGACCTAATAGAAGCCAGGTCCGGCTGTTAGAGGGTAAATGCAACGCGTGGGTTGGGGCACAAGGCTCAGCACTTTCTCTTTCCCCACCCATGCGAGATGGTGGACCACCCTGGGGAGTTTTAGTGGGGAGTCCCACATAACCCCGCGTTCTACGCCCAGGGATCCCGGGGTATGCTGAAATGCATTCAACCCAAGGACAATAAAAAAAGTCCGGCGGGCATGTCGGCATGTCCGTGTAGTGAAGTCCCTGCTTTATAATACAATAGTTATAGACACCATTTCTAAACAGAGGCTTTCTTCAAACTGAAAATCCAATTTCTTTTACATATTAATTTGATTTTTATTTGAACATTATATAAAAATAAAGATAGAAAAAGTTCGAAAAATTATAGTCTTGATGCGGAAATTTTTCGAACTTATTCTAACCACAAATATCTTAGTTTTCTTTACGTACTTCATGCGACCCTCCTGCAGGGTGTGGAACCATCTGGCTGTCATGACGTACTCTAGGGTGACCCGGGGCTCCAGCGTCTCGTCGTAGTCCTCTACGTGACCGTGCTCGGGGAATATCACTCCGTGTCTCACCAAGTAGTCGTGATCTGGAAACGGAGCCCTCGCGGTGTTATCACAATAGCGCTTCCAAGGCGTGTTCAGTGTTATGACAAAATAATAGATTATGTACCAAGGGCGAAGGGCGCGACCGTCACAATTTGTATGAAGCTTCATAGTAGAATAGAATAAAATACAGTAGGTTTCATTTGTTCCGCGTGCGGGCGGTTGCGTAGCTCCATACAAAATGCGCCGGTCGACCGTTACACGCCGAAAAATGAGAGAGGGGCCTAACACCCCAAATGCAGAAACGCTACACAAAGTTGAGTCCTGCTTAACAATTAAGAATTCTCAAAATTTTCGTTTTTCCATACAAATTCTGACAGGTAGTGTCCACTTAAGCTTGTAAGCAAGGCTCAGAATTTGAGTAGCGTTTCTCTGTGTTCGGTAGTAAGCTGTCCTTATTCTTACCAATGAGCGAAGGCATCAGCTCGTAGTATATCAGGTTCTGCGCCGTGGCAATGTTGATCTCCCTGGCCACCGCGTATATCTTGTCGTCGTCCCAGCACGGGTTAAGCCGGTACAGCTTGTCGGCCAAGCTGTTGTGGTTGCGGAAGAACCACATGCTCGCCAGGTTGATCCCTATCAGGGAGTTGGTGCCTTCGTCACCTGCGCACAGAAGGAGATGTTTAAGGGTAGCCGAGATCGGTCATTTAACACAAGAGAGACAATGGGCATGATTAGTTGATAACTCATTTTGAAAAACTACACCACATTGTTTTAGGGCCGGCTTGGTCGAATGCTCAGACCGCTGAGTATTGGCCAAGAGATCCCGGGGTCGAATCCTGATAGGGACAAATTTTGCGATGAACACAAATATTGCGAGTAAAATAGTAAAAACAACAATTTCATTTCCCCATATGAACTGTATTTCCTGCCAAACATTTGACTTTCGTCCTTTCGGTACGGTAGAGTCGGGGCCGCTCGAGTATTGTCGTTTTTGGGCATGACAGCACCAAATCGTAACCATGGCTGTAGAGAAAATCTTCACAGGAAAAAAAAAAATTTCCTCTCGCACTAACATTCATAAAATCCCGAGACATAACAATATGGCATAACAACGTATGCCGGGTCAGCTAGTTAATGATAATTATGGCCAAACGTGGATGGGCATATCATCAAACGTTGACGTTTAAACGATATGGTTTAAACATGATTGCATTTTATGAAATGATCAGCCACATCATGAAGTGATCAATTCTACTACTATTTCTACGATCTGACCACTACATATGTATGACTATGTAAGCGCACTCGCCTAATTCATGACACCGCGTCTCGTTGCCTACGTTGTTGATGCAACTGGCGGCGTTGCCCTCGGGCCACTCCTTGTCCTTGAGGAGTTCCGACCTGAGCCGCCCGCGCTCGCCCCTCAACCGCCGGCCGCGGTACGCCTCGCTGCCGTATACGGTGGACAAGTCCAGCATCGGCGTGGCTGTGTTGACCTGGGGGTAGAGAGAGGAGTCGTTAAAAAAGCGGTCATCAAAGACAAAATTCGTTTAATCATATCTGCCCGGATAGCATGACTACCGAAACACTATATGATATAGCCATTTATCGGTTTGAACTGTCAAAAATTCATTAATTTTGACAGTTCCAATCTGAAAATCCATAAAAAATATATCAATATCCATATATCCTTAAAAGACGATAAATCCATGGATTTTTGACAGTTCGATAAATCGATAAATGGCTTTATCATATTATTATCGTGTTTCGGTGGTCAGACTAATGTAAATCTCATCAAAATAAATGTATGAAACCCATTTCGGCAGAGCCCATCGGATTAAACCACGTTATACAAATATAAATCCGGCATTAGACATACGTTCCACTGTGAACTGACGAAAGTTCTAGACTATCTAGCTAGACGATGCAAGGGTCTTTTATTTATAACTGTCGTAAGTGAACTCTCCCTTGAATGACCTGAATGAGAGGAAGACCAAAGAAAAGATGGGTGGATTTTGTAAAAGAGGATATGAAATCGAGAGGAGTGGATGAGAAATTGATGAAGGATAGAGAGGAGTGGAAATAGGAAACATATTGTCCCGACCCCGCCTAGAGCGGTATAAGGGCAGAGAGAAGAAGTCGTAAGTGAACTCATAGACACACGTTCCAGTGTAGAACTTACGAAAGTTTTAAACAATGCAAGGTCTTTTATTTAATACTGTCGTAAGTGAACTCACCCTCTCCGGCGGCAGAGTGTCAGGTATACAGCCCAACCGCTGATATGTGATCGCCCTCGTCAAATTCAGACACCGGACGTTGCTCATTCTCAAGTGGACGTCGTCTTCCGGCACTCGGATGGGTATGCACCTGGGGTCTAAATCGCCGCCGGGCAGGCAGCATGTGACGGTCAACGCCACGTAGTTGATCGTGTCGTGGACCGAGGTCACGTCGCCAGCTATCATGAGGGTCATTGTCGTCACCATATGAGTGAACCTGTAACGTGAAATTAATTAACTAAGGGCCTGTTTCACAATCGGCTAGTAAGTCCTGAGTAGACATCATTTGACAGTTGTAATATGAAATATATGTCAATTGAACTGCCAAGTAAGCTACTTAGAACTTACCTGTCGATTGTGAAACAGGCCCATAATCATATAAAACGGTGATTAGTCAAAAACGCTTTTGGTTGATTCCAGTACCTATATAGACTTCTTTCAAGTCCGCCTGGCTAGCTACCACCATCTTATCAAAATCTGTCGCCGTAATAATAATGTTAATAGCATTGTTGTGTTCCGACAACTGTGATAAGCCAGCCCCTCTGTGGTTGAGGGTTCCAGGTGAAGCACGATTCTATCTTTGGTCCTTATCGACACTTACCATCAGGTGATGAATATAAGAGCTTCCCTGTCTAGCATAAAAACAAAATTTCTGAGTTTTGTCCTCTTATATTGAATGAGGGAAATTAATGGTGACTGACAACCACCAAGTGAGTAGGTCACGAAAGTCGACAACGAAAGTCGACCAAACGTATAAAGTGTGTTAACGAGAAACGGCGAGACGTTTTTCTTTTCGAATAACTAATAGGGGGTCTATAGGAGTACCTCACTAGCGCAGTGGCATAGCGCGCTCGGCCTGCTATTTCTTCCATACATAGGGAAGGCCCGTGCCACAGCAGCGGGGACGTTAAAATTTAAAGGGCTGCTGATGATGAAGTGGTAACTTGGTACAATTTCAATATCGAACAAACCTCTTGTTGGGGACCCGCCCGTCGGGTATCAGCGCCACTCTCAGAGCTCTAGCGTTGGGCAGCGGCCTGCCAGACTTGGCGATCCTAGGCTGCCCGTTGGTGGCGTATTCAGGAGGCAGCATCCGCAGGAAGGGCGTCATGGTGGTGCCCCGTGAGGGGTAGTGCAGGTTGTTGCACGAGTAGTCCATGCGGCGGGGCTCTAGCGACGAGCAGTTTCTCACTTCTATCGCGCAGTAGCTGTGGGGCAACGTTCATACATTGTCATGAATCAAGTATAAGAATAAGTAATTTTATTGATTGTGCTATTTGCTTATATCGTGTCTGACGCAGAATGTGCACTTCGCAAAATGAGCACTCCCCTAAAAATATACATTTCGCAGAATGTGCATTTCTCACAAGGGGCACTTCTCAGAATGTGCATTTCTCAAATTGAGCATTTCGCAAAATGTGCACTTCGCAAAATGGTCACTTACCTAAGATATGAATAAATGTCCTGTTTAACAAAGGAAAGTCCCAAAATAAAAAATATATAGTTCTATAGGGAACTGGGTATTTAAAATATACTAAACACTTTTGCAAAGTAATCATTTATTTAATTAAACAAGTTTTTGATCATTAATCATATATTTCTACGTAGAACATAACAGATACGTAATTTAAACTCAATGGAATATCTCCCTGAACAAAAAAATAGGGTTAAAAGGACATTTTTTTACTTTTTAAAAGTGTTTATTATTTTTTAAATACCCAGTACCTTTATAGAACCATATAATTTTATTTTGGGGCTTACCTTTGTTATACAAAAGATTCAGATTAATCTTAGGAAGTGCACATTTTGCGAAGTGCACATTTTGCGAAGTGCGCATTTGGCGAAATGCACATTTTGAGAAATGCACGTTATGAGAAGTACCCGTTGTGAGAAATGCACATTTTTAGGTGAGTGCTCATTTTGCCGTCAGATCCCTAACATTCAAGTTTTTACAAGTAACAGTCTCTGAGATTTGTTAAATATTATCTTCCTACATTGATAGGTAAAGTTAAGCTAACATTTTAGTCCTTACGAATTCCCCTTATAGTCCAGACGGTGGAATATAGAATAAAACTCACGGTATCATTCCGTTGACGGCCAGAGCCGCGGCGCGCTCCTCCGTGATTTGATTGCCGGAGTAGGTGTCGTACCACTCGCCGGACGCCGTCGCCGCGCATGCCAGCAACGCCAGCCACTTGGTAGCCCAGGGTTCCATGTTGAGTCCTGTTGGTTATGATCACTACTAGAGCTAGAAAGCGTTGTGGCTTAGCGCGCTCGGCCTGCGATTGCGGAAACTAAGCAATGTTCGCTAAGGCCGGTCCCATGCTAATCTGGGAGTGAAAAAATAACGTAGAATGTGCCCCGACTTATCCCGTGGGTGTCGTAAAAGTCGACTAAGCGAGGTGTAAACCAATAAGCACCTTGGGGCGCCCGAATTGTGGAGTTTACTTAATTCCAACAAAAATTTACCATAATTTTATTTGTAATTTAAACATTTAACTCACAAAATTAAATATAAATTACTTAATGACTTTGTTTTTTTACAAAATCAATGACTTTTCATTTATTACAAGAATTTAATTATATGTTTTATTTATTAGATTTATACACGACCAAATTAGATATATTAATGCTGTGCAATATTATTGCACTTGAGGTTCACTGCTGTGTTGTAGGAATGTTATAAAAGCGAATATTACAATGTTTGATTTATTTTATTTGTATTCTATTATTATATTTTATATTTATAACTGTCGACATACGACAATGGTAGTGGGACCACCAGCACTGGACTTGCTCACACTTACCGCGTCAGACCCGAAGTAACGATGATTCGGTCGAGATTTGAGTGGTAAGGCACGGTGATAACTAAGTGGCCGTTCAGCCGTGGCGGATACATCGGCTCTGATTGCACTGCAATTAATCTAATGCATACATTTTCACACGCACCTGTTTATCAATTAATCTTGCGGGTCGCTGAAGACCTAACCCCGTATTATGTAAGCCGATTTCAGTTGCTTCGGTCTACCCGTCACTCTCACTCACACTTTGCTATTATTCTCAATGAGTGAGAGAGACGGGTCTACCCGTCTCTCTCACTCATTGATAGATTGCTCTAGCAAAGCAACTGAAATTGGCTTACATAATACGGGGTTAGGTCTTCAGCGACCCCTCATAAGATGAAAAGAGTTATCTCAACACGAGTTACTTTCAAGAAGATATAATTATGTATTGCCTTGTTAATTCATAGCTATGGGGTGTTTATTTTCATCGTTTTCATTTTTAACCTATTCATAAATGTGGTTACGCCGAAGTCATAGTCAAGTCTAATTTTTGTAGGTTTTCTACACTGTATAATGAATAATGATATGGGGCTTAGCACATTCTGATAGATAATTGAGTGAATTATCCAGAATGATATGTTGTGCCGACCACAGTTAGAATGTGATAAGGGCAGGGAGAATAAGAAAATTGACAAAACCACTAACTACGCAGGTATTTTTAACAGAAAGTGCTTTTACTGCATCAATGGCAATTTCTTTGACGACGGTGAATCTGCCGTAATAGGCTGGCCAGCTAAACGCTCCAAGGCTGCGCCCGCGCAGGCCGGTTTGATTGCCGGATGCGCTGTGCATATTCATGCGTACCTCAGTCATACATTCCATATTATGCCGAAATTATTAGCTCTGTCCTTGTATATGTAATGTATTATTATGTTTCTTATTTCACGCCAGCTGTTTGGTATCGTTAATAGACTTGTTTTTTTTTATTTTTCTTCTAAAGAACAATTGAAAAATCTTGTCAAACCCCAGATTGTTATTAAGTGTATAATTTAATATATTTGACGTTGTACCTACGATATGTTTTTTGCTATTGCAAAAATGCGTTATTCATTAGTAACGTTTTAGTCGAGTACAAAAGTTACTACATTTCTGGTTGTGGCTCGCTGCCATAGATAGAAAGCTATATATATAATAACTCTTGACATATGAAAAGTTAATATAGCTTTCTATAGCAAAAACATCAATCTATTTCAGCATTGAGTACCAATATCACCAAAGAATACCAACATTGACAAACTCTTAGATGAAAAACCCAAAACCGCAGCTATCCTTCAAAGACTAGTTATTCAACTTCTCTTTCTCGTCTCTCTGCTCTAGAGTTTGTCTGGGGCTTTATAGGCAGTTGCCTGCCTTACACCAACTCTATTAGAAAAAGATTCAGGAAACTATTACCTTAGCTCACGATACATTGTATACTGCATTGACCCCAGATAAACTGGGACCAGAGGACCTAGCCAAGTGGCTTATCTATTCGAACGCGTAGACAACAAAAGTATGAAACTGAAGTACTGTTTTATTTGTAATACCTCAGTTTGACACATTTTGTATTCTATGTGCTATGATTAACTAAGCCGCTAATATCATTTATTTCTTTTACAGTAATGTCCAAATTTGCCGTCCGCGTGGACGCGGCGGTGTCGGCGCTCGGCGGCGGCGCAGGCGCAGCGCTGGACGAGAACGACTTTATCGACGCCTCCCGATTGGTCTACGACGCGGTCAGGGAGATACGTCGCGCCGTGCTCATGAACAGGGTGAGTTTGGCTCTGGTCAATGTCGTGGTTGTGACTGTAGCACGTATTACCAAAATAAGAGAAGATGCTCATTGCTTCTCACTCCAAAGTAGTTTCAAAGAGTTGAGAGATGTTTTGTCATTGTGGACATAGATTCTTTGAGGGATACTCAAATATACTTTATTTTATATTTTATGAGAGACTCGTTGGTTTTCACTTTGCAGAGAAGTGAAGGCAACGAGACCATTTCATTTAAACCTGGATCTGGGAAGTATAATTTGTCGTATCCACCAGTAGCTATGATTACAATTGAGGTTTGTTCGTCAAATGATAAAACTTCGAAAGCAAACGAACGATGAAGTATATGCTGATGAGCGAAAGTATTAAAAGTTTTCATAGACACCGAATGAAGCGCTGCATTCCAATGAAAATCGAATGTAAACTGTGACTATTAATACATTAATAGTGGTCACATGAACATATCAAACCATTCATTCACCCAAAAGCTTTCTCATAACTACACTTACACGTGTGATGGTGAAATAAGTAAAAATATAGTTATTTGAAAAACATAGAGGGTACTTTGAATTTTCTTTCATTAGTGTGCAGTTTGCTCTTTGTTGCGTCGCATTCGGTTATTTTGAAAAAACAGTTCACTTAAAAACCATTTGTAGGTGCTAAGGATGATTGCATTTTTTTATTAGTTTTTTCCCAACTTCATGCTATGGTAAAGAGGTTCTACTGACCCTCAGACAAATTTTAAGAATTTGTCGTTTCGCAAATCTGTCTTTTTGCGTTTCAGACTATTTGCGACAATTTATATACGGCCTCTGTCATTTTGAGAATCTTTCATTTTTCATTTTTGACATGTGTCTTTCTTCATCGTGGAAATACTCTGTGAGGCCTATTTCAATGATTTTTTTAATAGTGTGGCCTCTCCACAATTCTAATGAGTACTCGGCATTGAATTCCACAAAAGTGCCAATGTCTTGAACATCTTTGCTGAATCTTCAAAGTAAACTCACAGCTTCAAGGATTTAAATAAACACTAGTGTGTTGGAGTTGACATTATTAATATCCCAAGTGTAATATCTTGCTACGAATCCAATCCACCACAGTAGGACAAGAAGAGCAGCAAACTTCTTTAAAATCCTGAAATTTCCTAGCAGTTGGCGTCTCTACTCTTTTTCTGATTCGCGGATAGCCAAAGTGCACAAAAACTTGCTACGAATCCACCACTGTAGAACAAGAAGAGCAACAAACCTCTTACGGGAATATCCCGAATTTCCCTAGCAGTTGGTGTCTCTACTATTTTTTATGATCCGCACCCGTTTTTACATGAAGGACGAGGAGGAACTGGACCCTGAAGATGTTGAACTCGATGAGCACTACACACTCGAGACTAGGAGCAAATGTAAGGAACTCACGAACAATCCAATGGTCGCTTCGTCATTAGATGCTTGTGTCGTGAAATGTCTCGCTTTCAGTGTCGTTGTCCGCTGTCTTGCTCATTGTGTAGTGTTTGGTGTCGTTTTCACTTTGTCTCCCGTGTGTGGTTTAACGTTAATGTGGTTGGGCCCTGTACACAAAACTGCGATGCGTGCGGCGTCGCAACGTAAAAATCTGCGAGAACTTGCGAATTGATTCGCATCGCGCATTCCTTTAATTTCATTCTTACAAAGATTTTGGTGGTTAGAAAAAGAATTTCGAAAATTTATGATCTTGAGGCGGGAATTGAACCCGCGTCCGCTGCTATCCGGGCAGGTGCCTGACCGCTCGGCCACCCAAGACACTAATTAACTTGCCGAAATTCTTCTAACCTTTACACTTCACGTTGTAAGCCAACCGGTACCCTCGCAATGTAGAAATAAATTTCAAACATTCCAAACCAGATATTTTTACAAATACCGTGCGTTCGGTTAAGCTTAGGTTTGCTTTATAAACTATTCGATTTTTAATTTTAACATTATATAAATGTTAGAAAAATTAGTACAAAGATCTTAATTTATCAAGATCATAATTTTTCGAAATTCTTTTTCTAACCACCAAAATCTTTGTAACATTTATATAATGTTAAAATTAAAAATCGAATAATTTCATTCTTGTTTGTTTCGCCGCAATGTCGCACCGAATCGCATCGCACCAATTCGCAGTTGTGTGTACGGACGGGCTCTTGTTGAATGGAATGCTGTGCTAACGTGTTCATTGTGACGTTGTATCATAGAGCTTATTTTTCTGTGAACTTAGGAATGCTAGCGCTATCGCGTCATTGTGTTCGTCCGCTGTTATCGACGTGAATTCTCAACGTGATCTGCCGTAGCACGGGACGTGGACACATCTCCTTCGGGGGAAAGAAAATCTTTTCTTCTCTCGCTATAACTCCAACTAAATTCCCCGAGACAACTGTCAAGTGGTGGAGAGAGACTTGTCCACGTCCCCGTGCTGGGCCTGCTGTGAACGCAGCAACGGGGAATTGATGTTTTGCTTTACCTATTTCAATCGAGGCACGTTCAGAAATCATGCTGAGGCACTAATTGACTGTGTCTTATCTATGCATCACCGCCGGATTTAACAAAACGTCATGTCCAAATCTGTGCATCAAATACAGTTGGTATATACGCAAACAAAATGGGTTTTTGACTGAATCAAAATTTACTTAGTTTTTAAACCAAGCAAAGTTCGTGTTTGGAAAGGAAGATATATCGAAAAATGTATTTTTGTTTATTTAAACAATTATCGCCTTATGACCTATTAGAACAATATCATTATCATTATCATCTTCATGACCTGTTCCTAGCTTATCCGGGGTCGACCATCTTCCATTCATATGGGTACGTCATCAAGCCATCCGCTTTTTTACAAGTGTAAACTTTGACGTAATTTGGGTACTGTCTCGAAATAAGTATAAGTATGTGTGTCTAATATGCGAGTCGTGATATTAAGCTTGGACATCCATTCATTGCGTGGTTCTATGAAAAGTAAGGAATCTTGATGTGGGCTCTTATGAGCAACTGGCGAATTGTTAATATTTTGGTTATCAATTATAATTAGGCTGGAGTTCACCAACATGTAAAACAAGCGTATAAGAGATAACAGCCAGTTTTTGACAATTCCTCCATATGATAAAATGTCAAAAACTGACGTTTAAATAATAATCGCCTGTTTAAGTTTTAATTAATGTTTGAAAACTTGAAAAAACCAGAAATAGATGATTGCAATCTATTCACAGTACGAATCCTCCTTTTTGATAAAATCTTTGTAGTTTAGTTAATATTTACTTTTTTCAATTAAATGGTTGCCATATCAAGATTGTTTACCTTTTGGTTAACTACAACAGTGAACTATGAGAGAACAACGAAAGTCGATTAGTTATCACTCGTTATAAAAAAACATATTACATTTTAATAATTACTTGATTACATTTTCCATCGAAAAAACCTCTTGCTCTTGCGCGTCCCTACACCGAGAGGCTGCTCAACTTTCGTTGCCTACTCACTTGGTGGTAGTCAGTTACCATTCATTTCGCTCATTCAATATAAAAAGGACACAACTCAAAAAACACTTCCTAAGTTTTGGATTCAAAATGTATATGACGTTGAGACTCATTTTTGCAAGAAAGGCGTTTTTTTACTTGTGACCGTTTTATATTCTATTTGTCGTAACACGTGGGTTGATGTACGCTACGGCATGTGCACGTTGCTTGTAGACCAGTGACGACCTCGACACGGACACCGAGTTTGAACCAGTCGAGGACATGACCATGGAGACGAGGAGCCGATGTGAGTATACTACAGCGCGGGACGTGGACAAGATCTCCCCGGGGAAAAGAAAATGCTCTCGCTCCAACTCCCACTAAATCCCGAACCGAAGCACTGTCGAGTGGTGGAGAGAGATTTTGTCCACATCCCGTGCTAGGCCTTCTAGGGCTTAGACAAGTGGCCAATCTATTCGAGGGTATAGAATGCAAATGTAAATTTAACAACGTAAATTTGACAGCTTCTCGTACATTTGACACGGCGGTCGCCATACTGTTTTCTCTGTAATACGTCAGTTTCATACATTTGTATTCTATTCGTTCGAATAGATTGGTCACTTGTCTAGAGGGACAGGACGGTTCTGACTTGAAGACACTGTGCCTCTAAGTTAGAAATAAATGTTTGGTAGATGGTAATCAATATTATCGTTTATCAAAACGGTATAATGCCTAACATCATTGGCGAAATGTGGGTGTTAATTCACCTCTGCCTACCCCTTCGGTGATATAGGCGTGATTTATGTATGTGTACTACCTATGTGTTTAGCGCGCTTACGGTCGCGCGCCACAGGTTATGCAAATAAGTCACACGGTATACAGCTTTAACGTCAGCATCGCATTTGGCGCTATATATGGCTTTATAACAATAATTACATGCATATTCCCTATTATTCGTCCTCCACATTTGATTGACGCGTGTTAAACGTTTTAACTATTATCCGTTTAGCCAGCTCACGAAACATGCATTGTTTTAGCGCCAACCAGCAATGGGCGGGGTAGGTACAGAACGAGCGCGAAATATCGACCGCGCCGTTTCAATAATTACCTAAATCACTTTAATTACAACTTACCTTGAATTGTTAAAAATACTAATTCCTTTTAATTAATATCCAATCTGCCGTTAATAGGTCCAGCCTTGCGTTTTATTTTTATTATAATGTACTTACTTACTGAAATTGTAACATTTTTTTTTAACAAACCGTTGTTTCAAATATAGGTTATACTTAAAGCAACGGTTTGTTAAAAAATGCGTTAAACGCTTTACCGTTAGGACATGGATCGTATTAAGTGGAGGATGTAATAGATTAGGTGAATTAATTAAATACTTTTGTTATTTAAATGTTGCGTGTCAATATTGCGTAAAGTAATTATGAAAATTACTTAATACATTCCCAGTGTACGAATAGAAAATTTGTATTGAGTATTTTTCCAGTCAAAAGTTGTTTTGACTGGTTATAAGGTTTAGCTGGAACATTGACCCATACATTACTGAAGCTTTCCTGTTAATTACTTTAATGTGAATCAGCAATAAATCTGCATGAATACGTACATAAATCTAGCCTATATCCCCGGAGGGGTAGGCAGAGGTGAAATTGACATTTTGGACATAATAAAACACTTTTTGAATATAATTTCTGTAGGTACAATCAACAACACGCCACAGTGTACAGCTGTATGTCATCTTAATCGCCTATGCGCGTTACATAAATTGATTCAAGATTGACAATCGATTAGAAGATATTTGATTTTCCTGCATCAAGAGTGTTCAAGGCTATAGTTTTTGGAACTTTTCCTAACCACATCTTTTTTAAGGGGCACCGAGATATTCAACAGTTTTGTATAGTTACACATGTGACCCAAATGTTTTATAATAAATCGTATATTTCCAGCGAGCGCCCACACAGGCGAGCATGGCGTGGACGAGTATCCAGACATCAGCGGTATTACTAATGCCAGGGTGAGTACTTTCTTGCTATACTTAAGGGCCGAATAGCCCCGCGGTAACTGAAAATCATATTACATACAGGCCTTATAGATAAGTGGCCAATCTATTGATCATCATCACGAGCCTTTTAATGTCCCCACTGCTAGGGCACACTGCTTCCCTATGGATGGAAAAATATAGGGAAAATGGGCCATACATAACTCACCACCACGCTGGCTCAGTGCGGGTTCTTGGGTGTTAACGACTGTTGATGCAGTCGGGACCAACGGCTTAACGTGCCTTCCGAAGCACGGAGGAACTTGAGATTATAATTTTTGGTCACCCATCCTATGATAGGCCTTAGCGCTATGCCTCTGCGCTAGTGAGCTCCTAAAGATACGTCTGATACCTATAATCTTCCGTCCATACCCTGGCCTGTGCCTCAGCAGTGGGAACGTTAAAGGGCTGGGCTGGTGATGATAAATAATGATGTCTTATTCATATATTATTCCGACCATAGGGACGGCCTGTGCTCCAGCACTGTGGACGAATATACGTCTTCTAGAAACGATGATATCTTAACAAAATCTCAGTTTGCCCCATTAATGTGAACGAATATACGTCTTCTAGTAGAAACCATGTTATCTAAATGAAACCTCACCGCCCACAGTGTGGACGAATATACGTCTTCTATACCCCATTCACTTGGGATTGTGACAAAATGAACAATGTTATCTTGATGTGTCTTTTAATTTAAAATACATAAATAAAAATCAAAGCAGCTAACAGTTTTATTTGTCTATAATTGATGATGTATTTTAGAGAATACAGTTTGCTTCTTTTTAAGAGCATTTCGTAGATAAAGAGACATAGTATCAAGATTGTTTACATTTTGTGTCAAGCCCAAGTAAATGGGGTATAGAGAGTGATAAAGAGACATATCAAGATTGTTTACATTTTGTCTCAAGCCCAAGTGAATGGGGTTTAGAAACTTATGTTATCTAAATAAACCCTCACCGCCCACAGGAAGCGATGCGGAAGATGACCGAGGAGGACAAGCGCAAGATCCTCCAGCAGGTGGAGCTGTTCCGCCGCGAGAAGATGACCTTCGACAACGAGGTGGCCAAGTGGGACGACGCCGGCAACGACATCATCATGCTCGCCAAGCACATGTGCATGATCATGCTCGAGATGACGGACTTCACCAGGTCAGATCGAAATGAAAAAATCAATCAAAAATCTTTATTTCCATTTATAAATTAGAAACTAGAGTCCCCTTTTAAGCATAAAAATGCCTGTTCCAGGGGGCACCGCTCCTCCATAACATAACAGATTTTACTTTAGTGTATGTATGTGTGTGTGTGTTGTGCGTGCGATGACGGTGGAGCAGAATATAATTGTCACAACCCCCATCTCTCCCGTGGGTGTAGTACAAGGCGACTAAGGGTTGAGATAGCAATGAATAGGGCAGCACCGTTCCTCTTATACCACCTACCAATGAACTGCAATTTGCGTACCCAATACATAGCAGCTGACTCGCCCTCTATAAATTATGTGACCTAACGTAATTTGCGAAACGTGGATAGATAGATAGAATATTCTTTACACCATTGCCTACGCCCCCCCTTTGGGGATAAATAGACTCTATTTATGTATGTATGTAAATTAACCAACAAATAATGTCTTAAATACTCATATCTTAAATGCTTTGTCACCAGCGCGTACACATTGTAGTTGAAAATTATCAAATGCTATTATCCCCTCCAGGGATACCCGCCATTTTGAATTTCGCGCGCTTACGTCACATGGCGACCCCCCCACACCTTGCAAAAACGGCGCGTCTTTTTAAAATGAAAATATCTCTAAAATGTTGTCTGAAAGCTATTTTATAAATGTTGTGTTTCTGAAATCGTTATGAAACAAGCTATCCAGTGTATGTACACATTAATACAATTATACTGGAAATATAAATCGTTATGAAACAAGCTATTTAGTGTATGTACACATTAATACAATTATACTGGAAATATGTTATTAATTCTATGTTGAAATGTATTTTTGAAATTTTTGACAGTTCTATGAAAACACAAAGGCAGTAGGTACAACTAGTGACTCATTCAATTCAGTTAAAATGGCGCCGTTTGGTTGTCATGTGTCATTATATGCCGTCCTTGTT
Organism: Cataclysta lemnata; assembly: GCA_963931975.1. Lineage (NCBI taxonomy): Eukaryota > Metazoa > Arthropoda > Insecta > Lepidoptera > Crambidae > Cataclysta > Cataclysta lemnata. The sequence goes on from OZ008359.1 coordinate 4,941,489, forward strand.
CTTTTCTTTACGCGTTGCATAAGTTAGAGCAGTAATAGATAAAATAAATCGCGTGAGTTGTGCTTTAATACAATGTAGGAGCGATCGACCTCCTGGAGGCGGCTTGACAGATGTGCGGTTTTTGACATCGACCTCAATGAGGTGGCGTGACAGACGAGGGGTTATATCAAAAGTTTTAAATCATAATTCTGCCTTAGGGGAAGAGGCCCGCTGAAAACCACCATGGACGTGATCAACGCGGCCAAGAAGATTTCGGAGGCTGGCACCAAGTTGGACAAACTCACCAGGGAGATCGCAGAACAGGTCTGTGGCTGTGTGTCAAAGTCAAAAGGTTTCCAATAGGTTAGACAAGGACGCTAAGAAATTACCTTCTTTTCGGTCCTTCGAGCCGGATCCAAAAGCCAAAATTCGATTATTCATATCTGAGGCGTTACTCTCGAAGTTTATTTCGTTCGTTCGAGTCTTTGCGTTTTTGTGGCGCTCTCATTTTAATACGCAGTGGCGTGAGAAAGACGGATAGATGTAAGTTAATAAAATAAATACCTCATGAATCGTCAAGACGTTTAATAACGAAAATTTGTATGTCCAAGGGAGGATAGGGGGAGTGCGCAGTATGCCTCAGTTTGTAATGATAGGTCTCCAAACCCACCCACGCCCCGATCCGCCAACAAAGCGATGACCTCGACGCGTTCAATACCAAAGTTGATACTAAACGCGCCAGAGCCACACCGCACACGCCTCGCTAGCAAATCGGCGCGCAAGTAGGTTATCCGAACGAGAGACCTGTGTATTGCGATCGTGTTAACAATTTTTTTATTTATTTCCGGAACCACTTGCTTTGATTTTTTTTTTTTATTATTTTGAAATATGGAATAGGATCGGAATTATGGTTAAAAAAAGTTCGAAAAATTTTAGTCTTGATGCGGGATCCGAAACCGCGCCCACTGCAATCCGGGCAGGTGCCTAAATTAATTATCTGTTAGATTATTTATATGTGACGGCATACAATTGTCACCACCCCAAATCTCTCGCGTGGGTGTCGTACAAGGCGACTAAGGATAAATCAGTGATGGGGAATTGGCAGCAGCGTTCCTCTTATACCACCTAGCAATGTACTGCGACTTTTGTGCCCGATAAATGACAATCTTATCTTTACCATAAGGCCGTGTGCCGTTATGGTAAAAACGGTACTGTGTAATAGGCTCTCCACCTATTACACAGTACCGTCTTTACCATAAGGGCACACGGGGCCCAGGGCCCCCATCCTCAGGGGGCCCCGAAAGACCGATAATTGCTGTAACATTACACACATGGCACATAACAACTCTTTTCACAAAAAAAAATGTATAATTCGCTATCTTTACATTCCCAAAGGATCCCAAATTCTTGGGTGCCCAAGGGCCCCTGGATAGCTTAAGACGGCCCTGCTGTTACATGGGACCTAACATAATTGACGAAACGTAGGTGCTAGTACACCTCTACCTACCCCTTCGCGGATATAAGCGTGATTTATGTATGTAGAAATGAAAAGAAATGTTTGGAATTAGTGTAAAATTTAATGATGATAATTACTACGTTCACAGTGCCCCGAGTCGTCCACCAAACAGGACTTGCTGGCGTACCTCCAGCGCATAGCGCTCTACTGCCACCAGATACAGATCACCAGCAAGGTGAAGGCGGACGTGCAAAACATATCCGGGGAGCTCATCGTGAGTGGGGTGAGTCATCGCTCAACTGTAACTCGCACTCTTAACAACAAACAACGACCGAATACAAAATCGGAAACTTTTTGGAATCGACGAAAATCTAGTGCATATTCCGGAAGAAAAAAATCATGTTTTTTCATATCAAAGTTGTTGAGCTTCATCTTTTAGGTCGGTATTTTACTCCAACTCGTTTTGGCAAAATTTCGAATTAGGTGTCGTTGTTTTCGTTCGCCTAGTGGTGACGGCAGAGTAGAATACAATTGTCACCACCCCAAAATCTCTCCCGTGGGTGTCGTAAAAGGGGCGACTAAGGATAAATCAGTGATGAGGAATGGGCAGCAGCGTTCCTCTTATACCATCTAGATATGTACCTACTGCGACTTTTGTGCCCGATAAATGGCAATAGGCTCGCCACCTAATATAATGGGCGAAACGTGGGTGCTAATTCACCTCTGCCTACCCCTTCGGGGATATAGGCGTGATTTATGTATGTATGTAGGTATTAGGTAAAGAAAGTATATATAATCTACAATTGTTGCTTTCCAGCTGGACAGCGCCACCTCTCTCATCCAGGCGGCCAAGAATCTGATGAACGCCGTGGTCCTCACAGTGAAAGCGTCCTACGTCGCCTCCACCAAGTACACCAGGCAGGGGACAATCGCGGTAAGTCACTGGTTTTAATCATGAGTTTTTTTTGTATGATAATGACGGAATCAAAAAATATATATATATAATAATATGGGTGTCTTGGGGAGAGGCCTTTTCCCAGCATTGGGATCTATTAGGCTAATAAAAAAAATGGGTGTCTTTATTTTCTGTTTTATTTCATATGTCATCATAATGAAATTAAGTTGATAAAATTAAGTTTTGTCAATTAAAGGTGTACTAAGGGCCTATTTTACAATCGACGTGTAAGTTTTGGATAGCTTACTTGGCAGGTCTATTGACAGTTGTAATATGAATTTAATATCAATTGAACTGCCGAGTAAGCTATTCAGTAGGCCTATTCGCTAACTTTTTTTGACAGTTGAAAGTGATGATCACCGAACTATTTACTTATCCATTGCTGTTTTCACAGGACAAGTGTCACAATAGAGTTATAGTAAAGTAGTAATGGATCAGTAAATAATTCGGTGATCATCACTTCTGTCAAAAAAAGTTAGCGAATAGGCTAGCTGAACTCACTCGTCGATTGTGAAACAGACCCTTGGTGTAACTCCGTGGTCTAGTGGTTCGCATCCACAAAGTATGTCACACTAATTTCATGATTTTTTTGACTCTCCCCCGTCCTTGTCTCAGCTGGCCACATTTGTGAGACCGACCCATAAGTGTGAAGTCACACATTTAGCAAATTTCATGGCTTTACCGTGCGTTGTCAGGTCTTGGTAGATTTTGAAATGTGACGTCACGAAACATAGGACCCGCTTCCACCCCTTGTCACACTTCGCTGACTGTCAAGCTCCGACTCCGCGGCAGTATCTCCCCCGGGAGATGCCGTCCCCCCACGCCTGTGCAGGCAGGGGATGCTCGACTGCAAGGCATGAAGACAAGTTTGTCCTTAGGACAAGGTTCTTTGCCTTCCCCAAAAAAAACCCCGGTAGATGCTGCAAAGGTCTCTCGGCCAACAGCCTAGGTCCTTCAAAGAAAAAACTTCGCTGACCCCCCTCCCCCTCTCTTAATGTGTGACGTACTTTATGGATGGTGGTGATGGACATTTGACGGTTCCAGTTGAAGCTCGATTCCATCTTCGGCCCTTACCGTCACATAGGGTGAATCTAGTCTAGCTTAAAAATCTATATTATAGTTTTACTTTCAATAATTAAGTTTTTAAAGATGTTGGCACTAAATAATCTCCAACAACTTTACCCATTTAATTAATATTGTGTCTTGGCTCACTGGATTAGAATTACGTAAGTGTTTTTAATATTTGCATCATTTTGCACGTCTTCTAGTAACTGTCTTAGGTAGCAGGTAACTACTGTCATTAGAAAAGTAATAGGTTGTTTTTGTGTGCGCAATATGCATATGCACCATTTTTTTTTTACAAAATTCATATTAACGTTTTTTTTGTGTGTGTGAGAAACTCTTTACTACCCACCTTTTTATTTTCTCAAGAATACAATCACTCATTTCGATGTGCTGTGTGTACAGAACAGAGTCATCTATAGGTGTTATTAGGATGTTGTAGTGGTAGTAAAAGACTTAACAATATTCATAAAAAAATCTGTAATATGCTTCGACACAGTCCAAAAAGAATAAAGATGTCGGCGAAATTTTTCAATGACAAAAATTTTCAATGGCAGTGAATAAAAGATTAGGGTAAGTAAGTGGGGCCATATCGGGTATACTGCTTAACGGGTACTCTTATGATGACAGAGCAGAATGCAATTTTCGCCACCCCCAATTTCTCATGCGTACAAAAAGGGCCGGTGATGCTTTGGAATATCAATAAAATATTTCTACATTGTGAGGGTATCCGTTGACTCACAACGTGAAGTGTGAAGGTTACAGACATTTCGGCAAGTCAATTAACGTTTTGGTTGGCCGAGTGGATTGCAACGGACGCGGCGGGTTCGATTCCCGAAGCGTCAAGACTATGATTTTTTCGAACTTTTTCTAACCACAATCTTCTTCTCCTTGCCCTGTTACCAGTCTATCTGGGGTCGGCGCAGTATGTTTCCTCGTCCGTTCATATCGGTCAGACGTCATCAAGCCATCCACTCCCTTTTGATTCATATCATCCGTCACCACGGAAAGGTGCAAGTGATGAATGAATATATAGAGAAGAGACGGAACGGAACATGTTGAACGAGAGAGTGATTGGTATGACAACATTCCAATCCATACTGTTCAAGGTTTTGGCTTAGGTTTTACAGTCGGCCGCCTGCCTGACACCAACCCTCTTTGGGTATCTTTTTGTAACCACAATATTGTTTTTTTTTGTATGATATATCTTGACTATGTCCCCTTCGGCGTGCCCCCCAGTCCCCGATCGTGGTGTGGCGCCCGACCACAATATTCTTTTTTTTTTTTTGTGATGTAACTTGATGTTTTTTTTGTACTATGTATCTTGATGTTGTCCCCTTCGGCGTGCCCCCCAGTCCCCGATCGTGGTGTGGCGCCCGACCACAATATTCTTTTTTTTTTTTTTTTGTGATGTAACTTGATGTTTTTTTTGTACTATGTATCTTGATGTTGTCCCCTTCGGCGTGCCCCCCAGTCCCCGATCGTGGTGTGGCGCCCGACCACAATATTCTTTTTTTTTTTTTGTGATGTAACTTGATGTTTTTTTTGTACTATGTATCTTGATGTTGTCCCCTTCGGCGTGCCCCCCAGTCCCCGATCGTGGTGTGGCGCCCGACCACAATATTCTTTTTTTTTTTTTTGTGATGTAACTTGATGTTTTTTTTGTACTATGTATCTTGATGTTGTCCCCTTCGGCGTGCCCCCCAGTCCCCGATCGTGGTGTGGCGCCCGACCACAATATTCTTTTTTTTTTTTTTGTGATGTAACTTGATGTTTTTTTTGTACTATGTATCTTGATGTTGTCCCCTTCGGCGTGCCCCCCAGTCCCCGATCGTGGTGTGGCGCCCGACCACTATATTCTTTTTTTTTTTTTGTGATGTAACTTGATGTTTTTTTTGTACTATGAATCTTGATGTTGTCCCCTTCGGCGTGCCCCCCCAGTCCCCGATCGTGGTGTGGCGCCCGACCACAATATTCTTTTTTTTTTTTTGTGATGTAACTTGATGTTTTTTTTGTACTATGTATCTTGATGTTGTCCCCTTCGGCGTGCCCCCCAGTCCCCGATCGTGGTGTGGCGCCCGACCACTATATTCTTTTTTTTTTTTTGTGATGTAACTTGATGTTTTTTTTGTACTATGTATCTTGATGTTGTCCCCTTCGGCGTGCCCCCCAGTCCCCGATCGTGGTGTGGCGCCCGACCACTATATTCTTTTTTTTTTTTTGTGATGTAACTTGATGTTTTTTTTGTACTATGTATCTTGATGTTGTCCCCTTTGGCGTGCCCCCCAGTCCCCGATCGTGGTGTGGCGCATGAAGGCGCCCGAGAAGAAGCCGCTCATCCGGCCCGAGAAGCCCGAGGAGGTGCGCGCGAAGGTGCGCCGCGGCAGCCAGAAGAAGCAACCGAGCCCTGTGCACGCGCTGGCCGAGTTCCACAGCCCGGCTGACAGCGTGTAGAGAGGTAACTTACTCTTCTTCTTCTCCCTGCCTTAATAGGTGATACGAGGAGGAAGGCAGTTTGTTTTTAGATCACGTTTGATAGGAGCGTGGAAGAGGAAGATATATATACCCTTCGCCCAGTTGATACAGCCCCGCCGACAGCGTGGAGTAACGTAAACCCATGTCTTTTTTTTTCTCCGGGAGTTGAATGCATTTACGCACCATATCAGAGCCGCAATAGTCCGTATGAGGGGCGGTGGCGGGGACGGGCCGCTCTGGATGTTGGCGGGGGCGGGTGATGCGGGGAGGGAAAACTCGCTCGTCTTTGCCTCGCCCGCCCCCGCTTGCATTTACTGTGCCCCGTCCCCGCCACCGTCCAGTACCGCAGGAGGGTCGCGCACGAATTCGTCATCATCATGATGATGATGATGACGAATTTGTCGGACTATAGCTAGGCGACTGGCGTGTGTGGGACTCGGGCTGTGTTCGACAGCGTGTAGAGGTAAGGTAAACCCATCTCTTTAATTTTGTCCGGAGTCGAATGCGTTTACGCACCAAAGTAGCCGCTAGCTATGCGACCCTTTCTCTCTTTATTTTGTCCACGTCCCGCGCGGCTGCTCTTGTCAGTGCCATAATAGTTGATACGAAAAAGAAGGCAGTTCGTGTTCAGATTACGTCTGATAGAAGAGCGTGGAAGAGGAAGCTCTCTGCTCTTCTTCTGCCTGCCCTAATAATATTAGTTGATACGCAGAAGAACAACGTTCGGCTGTTCATGTGGAGATCATGTCTGAAATGACGCAAAAGCGTAATTCGAAAGAATGGTGTTTTTGATACATGTTTTTTTTTTTTGCAGATATTCTTCTCTCACAACGCAGCATATTGTAACGTTGCAGCTCACCGATGAGGAACTACGATGATGTATTGTGAAATTAGCTACGAATATTCCCACGTTTTGTGATTCATGTATTAAGTGTAGGGTGTTTGTATGAGGTTTTGCCAAATTTGTGATCCTTTATTGCGGCTGCTGTGTTTTTTCTTAAATCTGTTTTTTTTTAGATACCTATCGAATGTCTGGTTTTTTGTAGTGCAACGTGAATAATCGCAGAATATAATATGTGAAGGCATTAGGTTACATATTTATCGAATCAAATACTAAGTGGATAGCAGTGAGCAATATATTGCAAGTTTTTTACATACATCTGGAGTTTTATACATACAGTAACAAAACATAATACTAATAGACTAGACCATAATACTGATGCAAGAGAAGAAAAAGGAATATTTTTACTCGATGTTAAATAAAATCTGTAATTCCATCGTACGCCATCTTGGAAAATTCCTTTATATACAAGTAATATAAAAAGCGGTCGGTCCACTTAGTAAAATGATTCGGCACCTTTGACAATATTGTCAAACGTAGGTTTATAGGCGATATCAATTATCATATGACAATATTTATTGATTGCATCGTGTGTGATTAGTCGTAACCGTGAAGCGGGACATAGTGTTATAAGTAATATATTATAAGTTACTTAATTTTAATAGTATTGCGAACACGTTGGCTACGCAAAAATTGCATAGCACTGTGTGCAATATTGCATAGCAGTATGTGTGCAACATTGCATAGCCGTCTGTGTGCAATATCGCATAGCACTCTGTATGCAATATTGCATAGCGGGATAGTGATTGTGCAACCTAATTATGACATAGGAATGCTTTTTTAATGAGTTAAGAGTGAATTTTGTATTGAAATGAGTTGTCAAGTATTTAATGCATAGTTTCTAATACATTTGATACACATTTACTCACAAGTAGCGTATTATGACTGCATTATAGGAACTTGGAATTATTAGGTTATCTTTATAAAATTAAGGCAGAGGGATATTGCCCATCGAGCCAATAGTAATATTCCACTTTTGCTATAGCTAATTTCAGACATTTCAAGTTGTCTCTTACCCATAGATCCAGCCTAAGCGATTGCGAGAATAATTTTAAATGAAATTAGTAAGTATTCTATAATATTTAGGTAGCTCCTTAGAAAATTGTCTCGACTTTTTTATACCGTAAATAAAGACGCAGTTATCCATAAACTGCTGTACTGTATGCAGCTAGCCTGTAATGGACATTTTTCACGGTCTTCATAATACTTAAATTAATAGGTGTGACGTGTGTACTTAGAAAGTAAACGTCAATGGCTGCCACATAGGAGTTGTTAAGGTATAACTTGCCCGTTTTTCTCAATGGGTCGACCGGGCTCGCTAAATATGTGAGATCGGTGCAGTTAGTGTATGTTATGTCCTGCGCTAATATCACTCACACTTGCCCCCCTAGCACGGGACGTAGAGAAAATCTCCTCGGGGAAATGAAAATATTTTCCTCTCACTCTAACTCCCACTAAATTTATCTAGTACCATTATTCTCTAGTTTCGTTGCACCGTATACCGTATCGTACTGGTAGAGAATGCTGTTTAGCGTTAAGTTAGCTAATTGTCTATTTTATGCAATAAAGCTTTAATAAATAAATCCCAAGACAGAACACTGTAAAATGGAGGAGAGAGATTTTCCCACGGCCTCAGCTAGGCCTTCTGACACTAGCCTTTCTAGGATTCGTTGTGGATTATGCTATGGTACAGGTTCAGTAAACTCCCTTGGTGTACTCCCATGTCATCCACGGAATGTGAAGACTGTTGTTACTGGCCTTTATCACGCACCGTAAAAAAAAAACAATTTAAACGTAATTGAGGGTGCAAATTCCAGCTTTCAATGCCCTTTTTCACCAAATTTACATGGTCACCCTAAGGCACTTGTTCTATTATACCTAGTTTCAATCGTGTGATGGCCAATGTGAAGTTTGCTTAATTTCTTTTTTTGTTTGTGTCTTTCCGTTTACGGCGTACATGTATACACATTTTTTTTATTAACCCTGTAACCTGCAATAGCATATTATTACAGATAGTCGATACAGACATGCACTTTTGTTTTAAGGTTTTGATTTAAAGTAAAGTTTGTAATAAATAGTAATCATGTAGCAGATATGTACTTCCCAATCGATTGGACTGGGCTCTATTCCTAATATTTATCTTTATCTAAAAAGTTTTTATAGGAGCGTTTTATAAAAAATAACATTTATAATTACGTACAATAAACAGCCAAATTTGATTGTTAAGTATTAAAATGTAATCGAAGCCTATACAATAACTTTAGAATTAATAATATTAGCATTGATGTAATGTAGAATTTAAGCATGAGAGCGTTGAAAACAGAGGTCCGAAATTGATTCCCTGTAGCACTCCAGCCTTCCTAGCCAGTTGGCCAATCTATCAAACGCATAGAAAACAAAATATATGAAACTGACGTATACACAGATAATACGTCAGTTTCATACTTTTGTCTTCAATGCGTTCGAATCACTGACCTCTATTAAACAAGTACGCTGGACTGTAGGTTGTCATCCAAAAAATTAAGCATATTTGATTGTCGCCCTCTTGGCGCTGATGGCACTGGTTTACGAACGTGAACGTCCACGGAACTATTATAGAGATGCATTTGTAATTGCAAGTATAATCAACAAACGTCAAATTTAGTGCTCGAAGAGGCGCTTCAAATCGGCACAAGAAAAATTTTCATTTTAGTGGAAGTATTTAATCCAGCGTACGTGTATATTAGAGTTTACTTGGTACGCGGGTTCGAATAGATAAGCTACTTGGCTAGGCCCTCTTGTGGCTTCAACTTTATTGCCTAAGTTGTAAGTGTGACTTTTGTGCGACATTTGTCCATAAATATATAATTATTTGTAGACATCCAGAATACACCTAAAACATCAGTCACACTTTAAACGCATTTCGGATACCTTTGAGATCAATTAGAATCATCCAGCGGTATGTATTCTTTGATTTGACCATACAACCTTTTTAGGTAAGAAAATTTTAACGCGACCATAGAAATAAAGCGATGTATCCAAAAGGCATTGTCTGGTATTCCAACACTCACTCTGCGACAAACGTTTCAAAATTCATATAACAGATGCAAATACCATTCGGTTAATTCGGAATCGGTTAATTTTTGCATGTCATATTTATGTACCGGGTGATATAATTTCGTGTGGAAAACTAATTAGTAATTAAGTTCAAAATAAGACTAGTTGATTTTTTTTCCATGTTTCTTCTTTGTTTACTGAAATGTCATAAAGAATTTTCTCAACATGGACGATTTTGTCATCCATAAAGTCTTAAAACCTGTAAGGAATCGTGGTCCTTTATTGAAGCACATCCTGTTAATATGAATTTCACAGAAACTGCCTTCTACTTTAGTTAGGTCGCTTTATTTCTAGCGTAGGTAGCTATATTGTTTGTTTTTTCTAATGCTATATAATTATTTATTTGATGTAGATATACATAATCAAAGTATTAAACAGTATAAGCATTTATATTAGTGGTAAAATAAATAACACCATATATTTAATAGGAAAACCGGTTGTATTGTGGTCTACCTATGCTCGGGCAGTATACCGCGGGCTCGAGACGATCCAGCCCGGCTAGCATGACCACCGAACCACGATATGATATAGCCATTTATAGCGTTTTACAGTCAAAAATCATTGGATTTTAACACTTGAATAAGCCGCCTCTAAGGATGTTATAAAGATATAGCCATTTATCGCTTTGAACTATCGAAAATCCAATGATTATGGTAAGTTCAACGCGATAAATGACTATATATCATATCGTGTTTGGATGGTCATGCTAGCCGGGCAGCTAGACAAGTGGCCAATATATTCGAACGAATAGAATACAAATGTATGAAACTGACGTATTACAGAGAAAACAACATGGCGACCATCGTGTCAAATGTTAGAGAAGCTATCAAAAATTTACGCGTATGAAGGTAGGTATTTTATTTGTTTGAATAATTTTGCCAATTGTCTATCCCCACTGTTCGTACTCAAATAGATTTTTTTTTAAACTGTCTCCCATCTTAACCACATACTGAACCAGTATTTTCTAATATTTATTTAAAAAAGTAATTTGTATTCAATTTTAATATAGATAAGTCTAGATTAAACAAATTAATCAATTAGTAATTTTTGACAGCTATACTACACATACCCTTTTATATCTGTGTCTTTTCAAATTGCTGTGACAGATAGTTGAGGTTGATGAACTTAGAAGGGCATTTATTGGACGCAGTCAAGCAATTTATTATGACCACACGAATAATTTAATATCAATTGTCCTGATTGGCTGATGGCTAGCTTGACTTGGTTGACACAGTTGCCCGAATTGCCGAAGACGCGGGTTCGAAAATTTTCTTCTAGTATTGTTGTAGTTTGTAGAAAAAAGAAAAAGCTTAAACCACTACTTTCATTTTCTGTATGGATTGCCTCAAACACTATTACTTACTCAACAGTATTTATTAGAGGCTGATAAAATGCAAATTCATGTCTTTGGTCGATCTTTCTGCTTGACTACGTCCAATTTTCTGGTTTCATTTTTTTCAACTTTTCAAGTGTCTCTTACATGTGAAGCTCAGTTCAATAAGCCAAGTCAATTGTTCTAGTACAGTCACTAGCACATCAGGATATCCAAAATTGAGAATTTTCTCCAGTGGAATTCTTTGATAATTTCCATAATAACAGTATTTTCAATTGGATGCCAGAGAATTTCAACCTAAACACGTTGACTGAGGTCCAGCTGTTTCATTGTTAGGCAACTTGTTTGTAAAAAAACATTACTATGGTAAAATTTAAATAGAGAGATTCTTCCTGATTTGTTTACATTGTTAACAATCCACAGATAATAATGAATACTATATTCGGCCAGTTGAGAGTTTTGACTTCTCCTCATCCACACCCATCACCTTCAAATACCTTACACTATCCATCCATCTTTTCAGTGGTCTTCCATTAACATTCATGTCCATATCTTTTTAAGTCACAATCATGATGTCCTGTATAACATGTCCATACGAAGCTAAACGGCTCCATTTGATTATGTTACGTCAACTCTAAGAAATTTCAATATATTATTATCTTGAGATATACATGTTCAATTTTAAATTTCAAAATCGATAACTGAATTTGTAATGTGCCGGTGATTGTAAATAGCTACAACCAGACAAGTGTGTACTGTGTAGTAATTTTTAACATGATTATCGCAACTATTATAGAAGTAGATGACGTAATTTTACAATTTTCTACAAGAAATTTCTGTTTAGTTTAGAAACAATAAAGTGTATAACAACAATGTTTTTGTTTTTCTTCTAAAGTTTCAGTTCTGCTTTTTTTAAAAACACTGCTCTAAATTGCTGTCATTGTCACAGTTTACTCAAAGGTACCCCTTTGATTAAACTACAAAATTTTTGTAACAGAAATAATGCACAGATCTGAACACTACTCATGCAGCTTAAGTCATATAAATAGTATGTTGATATCAAAAATTCTAAATTGTTCAATTTATTTTTCTTCCCCGTAACATATGGAAAATTTGATAATTAATTTCACATTTTTTATTACACCATAAATTTTTTAAAATAAAATTTATTTATTTATCATGTGTAGTTATCAGTGTGAGCATTATTTCTCTTACATTGTGTATATTTGAAATAATAATATTAATTAGAAAAAACATCCCATTTTTAATGAATATTACTCTGAAGTATCATTTAAATATTTATTTCATAATACACAAAAAAAAACTTAATACCTATATCTACCTAAGTAAGTCAACAATTCTTAAACAAATATCACTTTTGTACTTCATCTGGGAGTTCGGGAATGTTGCTTATTTTTATATTTCAATTCATTAGGCTTACAATGAGAATTCAGCATATTGATCCATCATATACTATAGGTGCTGTTATTATTTTAGATTCTGTTCATTGGTTCCACAGCCTGTGGTCTGAAGAACAGGAAGTAAAGGAATTGTAAAGCTTGGCGACCTAATTCAGTTGCACTGCTATAAATGTGACTGGTTCAAAACTTACCATGTAGCATTCTGATTTCACAAGGCTGTACAACTTGTGTAGTGCTTTATTAATACTATTTACTATATTATTTATCAAGGACATTCTCCAATAAGATCTATCTTCAAGAGAATTCATCTCCATTATTGTACTTCTACTTTTTCTTGCCTCCTATGGCTTGTTATTTATTTTGTAATAATAACAGCTCACCATATCCTCAGCATCATTGTGTAATGGTGGAAAAGATAGCAGATTAAGACAGCAGCATAGAACACTTCTTAACACTTCACGGTTAATCACTTAGTTTGACTTTTTTACTGCTTTGTTGTGATTCCTCTCCAAAAGTGACAGACTCCAAATCCCTCTTCGTGGAATTTCTTCGGATGTTGTTGTTAATGTTCTCCTTGTCCTTAGTTTTTTTACCTACGCCCTTTCCCTTCGATGGCTTCGGGTAATATTCCTCTATTTTATGACTATCCTCACCTGTCAAAGGTTCTAACACTATGGATTCATCTAATTCTTGGTTTTTTGGTGGACTAGGGACATCATCGCTAGGAGTCTGATTATCTGGTGGACAACTCTCACATTCCTCATCTGATTCAATTACATTGTGCTTTGGTTTCTTCTGCTTGGAGGTTCCAGCTGTAATATTAATATTAAGTTTAATCAATTAAAATGCCTGCACACTATAGTTTATATTAAGTAGAGAGTTCTGTATAGGGTATTTTATATCTCAGGAATGATCAGGTAAAACAAATTTCTGAGCAGAAGCAATACCTATATCATATAATTTTTTAATTTTCATAACACTTATAAACAATTTTATCTTAAAAGAAAGGCAAGCTTATTTTTTTTTTAATATTATCAATTTGAAATACAAAGAAAATAGGATTGATAATATTAAAAATAATTAAAAAAGCTTCCCTATCTTTTTTATTTTCAAGTCTTGAGCTCTTAATTGTATCAACACCCAACATAATATTAATGATACACTCATAATCCAGTGTGTTTAACTTAATAACATACTGGATTATAGCTAGTTTCTGACAACATTATGTTTCATTAGATCGATAACTTGCCTGTTACTTCCACCTGTTTGTCTTCATCAGACTCATACCCATTCCGGTTGTCATTAGACATAAAAAAGTTTGTAATCGGTTTTTGCCACTTTGGAGTCTCTCGCTGACAGACAGGATTACCTCCAGAACTATTCTTTGAAGATTTCTCACTTGAGCCTAGAATTAAATTACGTGATTACTTTTTAAAGCATGAACAAAGCTAAATGTTTACATTTTTAATCATTTGTGGTATTTTCTTCATAGACTAATTTAGAACTAATTTTTTCTTTGACATAAAACAAACTGTTTTAAGAGATGTCATTCCACAATAATGATGAAAACAGTATTGAGGTTCATGGAAAAAAAATACCCAACTTATCTATCTTTGATTCTACACCAAATGAACTTACCAGAAGATGTAGTGCTTGTAGGGGGAGGAGCACTACACCGTGCTTTGCTGCTTTTGCCAGAGTATACTAAAAATAACATAGGAACAAACTTAAAAATGCAATAATAAAACCAATTAAAATAAAGGGATGACCTATTGACAGAGTGTGAAATTAAGATTGGGGGTAAGAATGTTGACCAGATTACTATCTGTATTTACGAGAGATGGAAAGTAAGCTTGTATGACATTAAAAAGCAGGTCAAATCTGGGAGTATGATTAATGAGTCCTTGAAAACTTTTGTGCGCTGTTCGTAAGAGTTCTGGCACAATGTATGTAAGTGATAGTTGGTTATGGGAGAAGAAGTGAAGCATGAAAGCGGAATGAATGCAGTACATATGAGAGCATGGCTGGGCCTGAGTGATTGTACAATAAGTGATAATAGAAAGGTATGGAAAAAAGATGTAAGGGCAAAATTAAGAAAGCGATGCTCACAGAATTTAGTTTAGAAACTGATGATATATTACATTTCCAATGGTACATCTCGACATTTACATCTCAATTATTGGGTCAATAGCATGTAAACAATGAAAAGACAAGACCAGACGGCGGATCAACATGCTCCAAGGTTTGTACATATTATTTATGTTCAAACAAGAAGAGTTACTTACTTTTAGCTCCTACGGAAGCTTTCGTACGTGCCATTTTACATCAAATACTCCTTTCCTTTCAAATTTAATAACACTATAATTCCATAAAAGTAGATTTCTTGTTTCTTATATGTTACGAACAAAATGAAACAAGCAGGAAAGTAAAATAATTGGTGCTAACTATTCGCAATAACACGACTACAACCTACAACACAACAAATGTGAAATAAATTCTGTGAACAACAATTTGGCGCGAATTCGCGCGCGAGTGTCATTAGAGTTTTTGTCGCCAATTCGGGAAGGCAACGGGAGCTAGCCAATACAGTCATGTCTTCAGTGTTTTGTCAATATTATTATTCTTTAAATTAAATGTCGGTGTTCAATATTTAACCTAAGCCAAAACTTTGAGCGGTATGGATTTGTTGTCATTCCAATCACTCTTTCCGTTCATCAATCTCTCGACATGGTTCGTTCCGTCTCTTTTCTATACATTCATTCATCACTAGCACCTTTACGGTGTAATGGATGATATGAATCAAAAGAGGGAGAAGAAGAAGTTCAATATTTAATGTTACATACATTAAATATTGAATATAGAAAATTAGTAGTTACGGAATATAGAAAAGCACAGTGGATGGATGGTGCAAGGAGGAAGTTCCCTTGAAGCGATATCTAAAGTAATATATTAAATACAAGTCGAGTCTCTTGGTTCTAATGCCGGATCAGACCAGTGTAATGTGTAATGTAACAGAATTCTACGTTAGGACGGCACTACGAGCGTTACAGTAACTCGTCTGGTAGAATTTGTGTTACATTACACGTTACACTCGTCTGGATCCGTCTTAATAGTAATACTAGTCTTATTGACTATTGCGAAGATGCAGAACCATATTAGCAAGACCTTAGTACAAAATGTCTAGCACTTCAGAATATAATAATTTTACAAGATGAAGATGATACCCAAATAGTATAACTACGTTTATAATACCAATTCCTTTGCCTGACTGCCATGCCGTGAGGATGGTAGTAATGATACCACTTTACCTTTATTGTTACCCTGTCTGTTACCTTTAATTCAGGGAGATTTTCTTCAAATAATCAATTGACTATAAAAACGATATTATAATTGAGGATTGTATGCATTTATTTTGTTTGTTACTTTTGACTACTAGTTACTTATAAATTTTATATGAAAGTCCTAAGCTAAGGCTTGTGAAAAATTGAGGGAAAAGCTAGTTTATAATATTATTAGTATGATAGAAATTATTAATTTTGCATACATACATACATAAATCACGCCTATATCTAGGCAGAGGTGAACTAGCACCCACGTTTCGCAAATTATTTTAGGTCCCATGTAATAGGTGGCGAGCCTATTGCCATTTGTAGGGCACAAAAGTCGCAGTACCATTGCCAGGTGGTATAAGAGGAACGCTACTGCCCATTCCTAATCTCTGATTTATCCTTAGTCGCCTTGTACGACACCCACGGGAGAGATTTGGGGTGGTGACAATTGTATTCTACTCTGCCGTCACCACACGGCACGACACATTAATTTTGATAGATAGAAATATTAGGGTATGTTCCTAGAAGGAACCAAAGAGTATATAATACACTACGTTTAAGAGTCGGGACTTCAAACAAACTTTTTGATAATTTTGACTCGCAGTTTAGGCTAAGATCTCGTACCAACCAACAGAGACAGATAAAAAAGTAATGCCAACATACTACAAAAGCAAACTAAGGATGTGGTGTACGCTACAGAATGTGTCGATATCGATAAAAACGAATGGGTACCCCCCCCCCTGCCTTGCGGAACTTGCAGACAGGTTTTTTAATCCTACAAAAGCAAAATAAAAAGCTCTGTTCGTTTGAAAACATTGAGTATTATTCAATTACGTGTAATTATTTAATACAATTTATTTAACAACAAAAAATAAAAGTTATGTTTACAATGTGGAAATTAAACAAGCAGACATTTAGATCTGAAATAATAAATAGAGATTAGTAAATAGTATCGTTTGAGTTTACGCTGGTAATCATCAATTCAAATTATTGTTCACCACTTACCATAGCAGACTATGTGTAACGCGTCCGAAGGTCTGGTTCTGTTCAATCAAAGTCATCTGGTTCTGAAATATACCACTCATTAGCTTCAGGAATTGAGCTATCAAACCATGTCGGAAACATAGGTTATGTAACTTACCAATAGTGGAGTACGAGCCGCTTATACGGTTTCAGGCAACGATCACACACGACGGGCACCGTGTAGCAAGGCTGCCGCCTTGCTACACGTCTTCTTCTTATAGTGCCTCTTCAATCTTGAAGATAAGCCGTCAGTTCTTTATATTCATCTCTATCAGTCGCAAACCGAAACAGTTTTTCAACGGAGTTAATGCCGATCCACTCTCTAATGTTTCGCAGCCATCCTTGCAGCAAATCACGCTGAGATCTGAAAAATAAGTGGGGTTGAACACAGACACAGACATATATGATATACTTCTTATTGTTGCCGGATTTTCAGTACCACTTCTGTACCATCTCCTTTTTACGAAAATAGATTTTTTATCGATAATTTGGTACGTAGTAAGGACATCACTACGGCACATATGATTTTTGATTAAAGTGACCAGAACTTATTTCTAATTACTTAGCGTTTATTTAATAACATGGAAAACTACTTACCGCTTCTCATCTAGTGGGAATCTAGCCATGAAAACCCGCTTTTGGTTTGATTTTCTAGCAGATTTTAGTTCACAAATATCACACCTTTTGAAAAACATTTCGCTACAAAGAGTATATAATACACTACGTTTGGATAATCAGTTGAATAAATGACAAAAACCAGTAGGTAAACACAAATGATAAGTCACTGAAAACAATAAATGGGCACCAGATGGAAAATACTACAACGACGCTTTAGTTTAAATTTTCAAAACAGCATAGTGACTTTGACATTAGTGAGACTCCGACAGTGTGAGACAAGGAAGGTTAGATCGGAAGTAAGAGACAAAACAAGTCGCCATTAAAATTTGCCTAAACTCCATACATTTTTTCTGTAGTATGGGAGTTTCGCCAGGCTGGAAGGAACGTCAGAAAGGATAGACTTATTAAATAAAAAAAGGTTAAATTATAATTATAATTGGTTGGACAAAAAGTTTCTAGTATTTCATAAGAAAACTCAAAACACTTTTGAAAAAAGTAGATAAATATAAATTGTAATGACGTAAGAAGGATAGAATCATTAAGTAAGAAAAGGTTAAATTATAATAAAATATTATATTTATAATCATTAACAATAATTGTGTTTATCTAACATGTCTACATTTGACATTTCCTCACTCTTGTCAGTCATTAAATCGTTATTAGTACTATTTATTTACAGTTATAAAACTGAAATAAATATGTTTAATTTATTAATCAAACACTTAATAAAACTTATACTGGTAACCCAATTTAATGGCGGGAATCCGAACTTGTACACACTAATATGGATTAAGGGGGACCTTGGAGGATCCTTACGTTTTTCAAGTTCACAAAACACCTTTTTATCACTTTTCTATGTTTTGGACATGAATTTCTCAAAGATTGTCTATAAAATATAAAAAAAACCTGCAACTATGACTTACGGGTTGGTTGTTGACATACAGGGCAGCCATCATCACGGCATAGGAACTATAAGATGAAATGCACTATACAGGGCGTCCCACGGCCATGCCACACGGAAAGAAAATTTACTAAAAGAAGACATCGTTTTATTTGTAATAATAAGTAGAACTGCATTCACAGATTTTTTTAAAATCGCCTATCTCAACCGGGAGTCGAACCCCCCAAATGTGATAGAAAAATTACTTGTATTTTATAATAGCGTTTGAAAGGGCTACTCATTAGCATTATTTTTTCCCTAATAACCTAGCATATTAAATGAAACTAAGGTCATAAAATTTTTCATTTTATTAAAAAATTTGTTCAGGGAAATTTCCTCTGACTTGGCCATGCTTCCAACAATTAACATTATCATTTCAAAGACCTACCCACTTGAGATACAGGAGAGGAGAGAAATTATCAAAAGAGTGAAAATTTGTATACAACAGAACGGATCACATGTTGAGCATTTTTTTTTTTAAAATAAAATGAAAAATTGGTGAAAAAAAATTTGGTACGTAAAAGTGGTGTTATTTTGATGCATAAGGAACCGTGTTGATGTTCAATTATGAAGAATCATTGAAATAAAAGAGTTGTGCCATGTTTGACGTTGAGAATTTTATAGTGGTTTTCACCACCTCATCGGTCACCGTCATGAACTCTGTTACTATTCGACTCGCGCCAAGCACTCCCTAGATGCGTTAAAATGTGTTTCACCCATATTTTAACGTAATATTCATTTCATTCATAATTTCACCCACTCATTATTTCATATAGCCGTGTGGTGACGGCAGAGTAGAATACAATTGTCACCACCCCAAATCTCTCCCGTGGGTGTCGTACAAGGCGACTAAGGATAAATCAGTGATGAGGAATGGGCAGCAGCGTTCCTCTAATACCATCTAGCTATGTACCTTCTGCGACTTTTGTGCCCGATAAATGGCAATAGGCTCGCCACCTATTCTACATGGGACCTAACATAACGGGCGAAACGTGGGTGCTAGTTCACCTCTGCCTACTCCTTCGGGGATATAGGCGTGATTTATGTATGTATGTATGTATTATTTCATAAAACTACAGATAAAATATACACTAAAGATATGGCTGTATGGGCTAGACCCTTTGCCTTCCCTAAAATAAAGGGAGAATTTAACAACAAAAAAAGGGAAGAGTGTTTGGCGCGTTTCGTGGTGTCAGTCAGATTTATTTTCACTAATTCAAAAATTGTTACAGAGTGGATTTTGTGCAGTGAAAGTGGTGTTATTTTGATTGCACATCAACAGTGCAATTATGCAGAATCATCGAAAATAAGTCTCATGATGTGTTTGATGTTGTGGTGAAGATCGCTATAAAAAGCGGCTTTATCCATTTCATCAAGCACCATCATTAGCTCTGTTACCATTCAATTCGCGCAAGCACTCCCTAGATGCGTTAAAATATGTGGCATCCATATTTTAACGTAAAATTCATTTCATTCATACTTTTCACCCACTCATTATTTCATAAGACTACAGATAAAATATACACTAAAGACTTGGCTGTATGGGCTAGACCCTTTGCCTTCCCTAAAATATAGGGAGAATTTAAAACTAAACTAAACAACAAAAAAAGAACAAAAAGGGAGTGTTTGGCGCGTTTCGTGGTGTCAGTCAGATTTATTTTCGATTATTCAAAAATTGTTTCAGAGTGCATTTTGTGCAGTGAAAGTGGTGTTATTTTGATGCACAAGCATCCGTGTTGATGTGCAATTATGCAGAATCATCGAAAATAAGTCTCATGATTGTTTGATGTTGTGGTGAAGATCACTATAAAAAGTTGTTTTATCCATTTCATCAAGCATCATCATGAACTCTGTTACCATTCAATTCGCGCCAAGCACTCCCTAGATGCGTTAAAATATGTGGCACCCATATTTTAACGTAAAATTCATTTAATTCATACATTTCACCCACTACTCATGACTACAGATAAAATATACTCTCAAGACATGGCTGTATGGGCTAGACCCTTTGCCTTCCCTTAAATATAAGAATTTAAGAAGAACAAAAAAATACTTTTTTTTTAACTTTTTGTACACAATTTCACAAGATTTACAAATATTTTGTGGTATTTTTCTTTGAAGGTGTCGTTGATATTTTCGTAATAATAACTTACTAATTTATCGTTAAGTGATTATCTATTGTCTTTTTTTATTATTTCGTAAGTACTTAATCATATTTTATTAAAGTAACCTATTAAAGTATTTGACAATTACATACCTACCTAACGGTTTGAATTCTATTTACAATGAATTTATTCACGGATAACTGTAATAAATTAAATGTTTTTCTTGGGTAGGCTAGTAATTTAATGTGATAACTAAATGTTTGGGACACTGAGCTATCTATTACATTTTTCTGATACAAAAATATTCACAAATTATACATAGTTTACTCTATCATTAATTTTTGCAAAAATCTAGGTCACTAAATCGAATCAAATAGTTCTGCTTCGGACTCGGATGTCACTAAAAAAACTAAAGTAGCAGTAAAAGTGTTTATTAATTAGCATGTAACTGCATACTCAAATACAATTTTATTTTAAATTGAACAGAATATAAATGTTAGAAATAGTGACCAGAAAAATTTTAGAGGTTTTTTGGTGGAGTTTTTCAACTCAGTTTGATAAGTAAATTTAATTGTCAGCAAGTTGAGAAAAACCAAAGTCATCCGAAATGTAATAAAGTATTCATGTATTTAAAAAAAGATGCATTCATCAAATACTCCACTAGTATAATTATATAACTCCAATAGTGAAGTATATTGTATATAGGCAGTCTTATGCTACTCATCTGCACCTTATAAGCTCTCAATATAACAATGGTTTTTCTAACATATAACTTAACAACATTTAACTTCTTCCGTCTCTTGGAAACCAGTGTAATAATTCACTGGTTTCCAAGGACGGAAGAAGAAAAAGAGGTCGTCAACAAAGATGGGAAGACGAACTGAGAACCATGCTTGGTCCGTTTTGGACTAGAGTGGCCCTCGATAGAAAACTATGGAAAAAGTTGGAGGAGGCCTTTGCTCTAAGGCACTCAGAGACGCGCGATATATTATAGATATAGAAATTGAAAAAAAACTGTATATTAGGTTTCTGAAATAAAGGCTATTTTATTTCATTTTATTTATTTATTTATTTATTTCTAACATATAAAACATACATACATACATAAATCACGCCTACATCCTCAAAGGGGTAGGCAGAGGTGAACTAGCACCTACGTTTCGCCAATTATGTTAGGTCCCATGTGTGGCGAGCCTATTGCCATTTATCGGCCACAAAAGTAGCAGTATATTGCTAGGTGGTATAAGAGGAACCATTCCTCGTCACTGATTTATCCTTAGTAGCCTTGTACGACACCCACGGGAGAGATTTGGGGTGGTGACAATTGTATTCTACTCTGCCGTCACCACACGGCTCAAATAAAATTCAAATTAATGGTAACACAGTTGTGGTGTTTCAACTTCTAAGTAATTTTGTTACCTGTGATATATGGAGCAAATTACATAAGTTATTCTATCATAATATTACGAATAACAACTAGTATAATAACTTTATTTACAGTACCAGTTCAACAATGGAAGTCGATATTGACATTGAGGAGCATGATATATTGGAGAATCCTCATGTTAGGAATATGCTTCCTAGTATTGATCATATCAAAGAAGAGCCAATGGATTATGAAGGTATATTCAACAATTTTATGATATCTTATTAATTAGGACATTCAACAAAATAAAGAAATACAAATTACTTATTTAAATATTATCAGATCAGACGCCATCAAGTCATCCACTCCCTTTTGATACATATCATCCATCACACCGAAAAGGTGCTAGTGATGAATGAATGTATAGTAAAGATACAGAATGGGCCATGTCCAATGAACAGAGAGAGCAACTGGAATAACAACATTCCATTTAATCCATACTGCTCAAGATTTTGGCTTAGGTTTTACAGCCAGCTGCCTGCCTGACACCCTCTTTGGGTATGCTGTTGTTATTGGTTTGCCCTCCACCATTTGGTTGCCCCTAGGTACTTATTGGTCTACACTGGGCAATCACTCTTAGGGGTCGTCAATTAATCATGTGATGTTTTTTTAGCATTTTTAAACCCCCAGCATGGAAGGCCATTTGAATATTTATTCAAACATTATGTAGACTTAAATCTAAGAGTTGGTTTAAATAAAGGCTGCTTGTATGAAAAAACTATTGATATATTTATTGGAATTAATGATTTGAGGAAGAATGTAAAACAAATTTGACCGACCAGTGATCAAATTATGAAGTATTTAAAGAGGTCACCTTTTCATTAAAATGTTCATGAGCTGATTGATATCTGCCTAACTTTTTCACAATGCCTTACATTGTGTAAGATTTATATTGTTGTTTATTATATTTTATTTTTATATTATTATTTTATTTTATTTAGTTTATTTTATTTTATGTTTATAGATGAAGTCTGATTGTTCCACAACCCAGATATTATGTCTAAGAATAATTAGTTCAACTGTCTTAAAAGAAATCCAGTTAAGACACATTCTGCATATTTAATTTGTAAATGCTTGCAATTTTTGGGTATTTTTTAGATAATTGTCACCTAGTCACCACAACAGCCAAAAAATAGACACTAATAAGATAAAAGTGTTATCTCTTACAAGTATTTTCTTTGCATACATACATAAATCACGGCTGTATACCCGAAGGGGTAGGCATAGCTGAATTAGCACCCACGTTTCGCCAATTATGTTAGGTCCTATGTAATAGGTGGCATATTGCCATTTATTGGGCACAAAAGTCGCAGTGCTAGGTAGTATAAGAGGAACGCTGCTGCCCATTCCACATCACTGTTTTATCCTTATTCGCCTTGTACGACACCCACGAGGGAGGTTTGGGGTGGTGACAATTGTATTCTACTCTGCCTTCAGCACACATATCATTTTATTTAATTAACATTTTTATTATCCACAGATAACTATGAGGAGTATAGCAGCCAGAACTATGAAGCAGAAGAAGACATAGAGGACAGCTTCAACAATGAGCTATCAGATTCTGAAAGTGATGCAGCCCCATTAGGATTCACCAACAGAATTGTATTAGGCTCCAAACCAAATACTGCAAACTTAAAATATCTACATGTTCTTTTAGAGGACTGGGGTCCACACTTGGAAAGAAATGCCTGCTTCTGCGGTGAGTGTAAAACCTTATTCGCTACCAGAAACGCATTGGATGCGCACAATATGATCGCTCACTCTTTTCTTGTTGCCATGGAGAAACCATCTGAAACCCTGGCAAAGAACAAAGAAGTGTCTTTGCCACCGCTCCAAATCAACCCTGAAGAACTAAGTGCACAAACCAGTCACAAATACTGTAACCATTGCCATAAGTATTTTGATGATGACAATGTGCTTATTCAGCACTTGTACGACTTGATAACGGCAAAGAAAAAAGCCCAAGGCATCGAATTAGTTTCGAACAAGCCTCAAAACCCCCAACCAACTGCAGCCAGATCACATAGTGTTTCGAACAAATCATTTTACAAGTCTTGCCCAATATGCTCGTACTACTATCTTTTTGATAAAAATATGAAGCAACACTTGCTTGTGTGCCACAATTCCAACCAAGCTCCTGGTGATTTTGTCCAGTATAACCCGCAATGCAAGTTTTGTGTTGGCACATTCAAAAACAAACACAAATACAATGAACACATAACACATGGTCACAATAACATCTGGAGTAGGAAAGTTAGTGAGACTCATGTACAAAACGCTACATACCAGTGCCCAAAATGTCCACTTAATTTCAACAGTTTAACTTCTGCAAAGATACATCTATCTCAAGCGCATAGTGTTAAAAAGATTATGACTAATAAGTCTAAAGCTAATGAGGCTGACTGTGTACTCCCTAAGAAAGTCTTGTTCAAATGCAATAAGTGTCCCCTGCATTTCCTGGTCTGCAACAACAGTCTCGCCCATGATCGGAAATGCATGAATGATAAGCACGTGGCTATTAAATCCCAGCAATGCGCTCAATGCCACAGGTTCTTCAGACGCCAAGATATGGCTATGCATCAACTACAGCACATGCATACCTCCGTTTTCAAAGTGTATATCAATCACCAGAACCTCTACAGCTGTGTCCTTTATAAGTGTCCCAAGTGCTCGGTCTATTTCGACGAATTGATATTCAGCAAACACTTCAAAACAGATTGCAGTGAATCGAACGACTTTGGAGAATGTACAGTGTGTGGTATCAACGTTCACAATCGGTTGGTCCATTATAGGAAACACACTGTGAAGAAACTCCTGAAGAGCGACTTCGTTTTGATAAATGACGTTGTTAATTTTCGCCATAAGTCCAAAGTTGATAGAGCTGCTCGCGGCAATCACTCAAAACAACAATTAGTTGTGAAATCTGAGGATTTGAAGAAAAACGTAAATAAATTGAAGAGAAAACTTCAAGGGGTACCTGGAGTCTACACTAATAAACGTCAAAAACATGACTCAAAGAAAACAATTATCTACTTCTGTAATTACTGTAAGACCTACATGAGATCTAAACAACGTCAAAAATTTCATGTGACCAAACTGTGCAACATTATTGGCAAGAAGACGCCGTGCGTAGAATGCGGCCTGACGCTTTGCCGAGGGATCGCTACATCTTATCACATGTCGCTACACCGACAGGAAAAGTTAGGACTTGAGGATTTCACTTTTCGTCTTATTACCAACCTGTGCTCGATAGTTCCGCCTATGCCTCAGTTTCCGTTGTGCTTCAAA
Source organism: Cataclysta lemnata (assembly GCA_963931975.1). Lineage (NCBI taxonomy): Eukaryota > Metazoa > Arthropoda > Insecta > Lepidoptera > Crambidae > Cataclysta > Cataclysta lemnata. The sequence continues at coordinate 4,966,896 of OZ008359.1, forward strand.
TGCAATGTTCGGTACGTGATGAAACGGGATCACATATGCGGCGAGTCGTCCAAGGAATGCACGATTTGTCGCAAGAAATTCAACTTGTTGAGCTACAAACTGCATATTATGCACCACAAGTACATCAAAAAGGACTTGGTCGAGAAAACTTCGTGTCCCGACGAGTCCTTGAAGATTAAGTATGAACAGCTGACCTCCACGTGGGAAGTTCTGTATAACTGTAACGCGTGTCAGGTCGTGACCGATTCCTACGACAGGGTGGTGGATCACTGCCAGAAGCATTACAACAACATGGAGAACTATGACGTCACGATTACCGCTTGCAACATCTGCGCTCTGAACTTTGAGGACAAGTGCTACGGCAAACACAGCGAGCTTCACAGCAATCGTGACATAAACAAGAATAGTTTCAAGATCCTCAATTACGATTACACCAATTTGCTGACTGACCAATGGTTGGGCCTCTTCAATTCGCTACCGAAAGCGCAGTCTGATCAGATATTGGGCAGGAGTATTTATGTGACTCGCTTAGTGAGAATGGAGTTGGTTGTCAATGGACCACCTGAATACACGCTGTATCTGTGCGATATTTGTCGAAATATCGTTCCCATCAGGGGCATTGTTGACCACACTATTTCTTACGACCAGTGCGCGGCATCTAAGCAAAAGTTCGAATGCATAGAGTGTGGCATCTCATTCGGCTCGTTCACAGATCGCAATGAACACGCAATTATCCATGTCTCGGAGAATATTAAGGAAGATTCCTATAGGATTGTCTCTTTCAATTCGCTCGTTGATAGAGAGCTTAACCTTAAGCTACGGAAAGAATCCAAGATCTCACTACAAGTGACAGACGTCAAGCCCGCGCTGAAACCTTACGCGCGCGTCAAAACAACCAAACCAATCAAAGGGCCCAGCTTGAAAGTATCGAAAATATCCAAGACATGTCACAAGAAAAACACTTACACATACTACCAGTGCCAGAAATGTTTTTGCTGCAGACGATATTCGCACTACAGACATGTGTGTATGTACGAAAAGTATGCCAAGGAGTGTATTAAATGCAAGTACTTGTTTTGCGCAAGATCGCTGTACAAGCACTACGCCGAACACAACAGGTACAAAAACTTGACTAGAGCCAACATAGTGATAGTGCCATTCAACAATGATGCGCTAAAAGCCACTTCTTCGGCCCGCAAAGATGAGAAAGTCACTGGCTCACCGAAAACAGTCAAGTCTAAAGACGTGTCGCTCCTCAACTCACCGAAGAAAGTGAAATCTAAGCACAACACTAACAAAATCAAAGAAACCAACAGTGCGTCTAAATCAGACAAGGGTAAGGACAGGAACCCCTCGAAGATTTTCAAATGTGAGTGCGGCCTGCATTTTCCGTCGAAGCGGACAATTGTAAAGCACTGCATGGAATGCTCGCCCGACTTGGATGTGTCTTGTGAGAATTGCAGCAAATGCGGCCTCAGCTTTCCAACTAGTTTGTTGGTGAACCACTTGATAAACCACCATAGCAATGGGGACAGCAAACTCGTTGTGTACGACGTCCCCACGTTGTACCGATGCACAACTTGCAAGTGCTTGTTCTTGAAAAAATATTCTTTGAACAACCACCTGCGGTCTTGCGACGGCAAAGTCTACGGAGAGAAATGCCCGGAGTGCGATCTCTTGTTCCACAGGACTGCCTTAGTAAGCCACGTGGCGACCCACAGTAAGAAGAAACAGCCAAAGGTTACCTATTATAAGTGTGCTACATGCGACATCCATTTCGTCACGCGAGAAGCGGGGCTTGATCACATTCACAATAAACACAAACAGGAAAGCTTAGCGAGTTGCAAGGTATGCGGCCTCAAATTCCAAGCGAAATATCCCGAAGTATTAGCGAAGCATTCACAGTTTCAATGTGGCCCAGGGATTGTTACTGTAAAAAAATTGACCGAAGAAAAACTCAAACCAAATAAAGCAGCAGGCAAAAAAGCTCCAGTCAACGACAGCAATGTGATCGAACCTGCAAACGATGCGAACAACGATGTCGAATCAACAATTAGAAGCGGACAATCCAAATTACCGTACCCCAACGTCAGTCAATGCAAGAGAATCGCGCCAAACTCCTACGAAACAATTGTTTACAACGATTTTTCGCTTTACAAATGCAAAAAGTGTAATCTCCACTTCGTTACCACAGCCGCAGTGGTGAAGCACTCGTACAACCATCAGATCAAAAGAGGCGTCGAAACCTGTTCGCATTGCTCTAGGAGATTTACCAAACAGTCCATGAAAATACACAAACTCTTGCACCATGGCAAGCCCGATAATCTGAATCCAACCACAGAAACTACCGTCAATGACATGGGAAGCACGACAAACTACGAAACGATTAAATACAACGGTTTTATGCTTTATAAATGCAAAAGATGTATTCTCCACTTCTGCACCACAGCCGCAGTGGTGAAGCACTTGTACAAGGATCAGATTAAAGGATCCAAGACGTGCGCCATCAAAAAAGGAATCGAAATCTGCTCGCTTTGCTCTAGAAGATTTACCAACCGGTCCATTAAAATACACAAAGCCTTGCACCATGGGGAGTTCGGAACCGATAATCCGAATTCCACGACAGATAATCCGAATCCAACGACAGATAATGCGGATTTAACGACAGATAATCTGAATCCAACGACAGATAATGCGAATTTAACGACAGATAATCCGAATACCACGACAGATAATCCGAATCCAACGACGAATAATCCGGATCCAACGACAGATAATCCGAATCCAATGACAGATAATCCGAGTCCAACGACAGGCACTACCGTCCGTAATGGCAAGAGAAGCAAGAGAAACTGCTACGAAACGGTTAAATACAACGGTTTTTTGTTTTACAAATGCAAAAAGTGTAATCTCCACTTCTGCACCACAGCCGCAGTGACAAAGCACTTGTACAACAACCATGAGATGAAAGTAGTACGCATGTGCCCTCGCATCAAAAGAGGCATCAAAGTCTGTTCGCTTTGCTCTAAGAGATTTACCAACCGATCCATGAAAATACACAAAGCCTTGCACCACGGGAAGTGCGGAACGGATAATCCAACGACAGCCACAGTCGAGGATAGTGCAAAAGTTATCGCAGAACAGCCAGCATCTCGACAGAAATCCTACGATTTCAAATTGTACAAGTGTGGAGAGTGTAACGTACACTTTCTCACCCAGAGCTCTTGCTACAAACACATATTGAACCACGAACCGCTTTACTCAGCCGAATACATCGCTTGTAAAATATGCAATCTGCAATTCAAAATTTCCACCCTGATCGGCCATGTGAAGCAGCACCACGCCAACAATTTCGACCTTGACAAGGTGCTCGTCGAAGAATACGGTGCAGTTAACAGTGGCTTGCCCAAAATAGAAATCTATTACGCCGGTGATAAGGTCCAATCTAAATTGGTGAGCACGACGACTGTCGAAAGCGACGAACTACTCAACGGAAATCAGAAAGAAAGGGACCCTAGCAAAGATCCCAGTCCGGATCGAAGCATTGGTGATTCTAATGCCACGTGTGATTACACTACCAATGTAGAGGCTGAAACTAGTTGAAAAGGTATTCAACTGCCGCTATTGCGATGAGACTTTCGATAGTAGCACGGCCAAAGTGTTTCATGAGAGCTTAGAACATTTGGACGCATCAGAAGATTGCCCTATTTGTAATGAATCGTTCAACGCTTCGGTACTTAATTAGTTGCATTTGAAAACGCGTGGTGATTTTTTCACGTGTTGTGTTTGTGCCGAGGCACACAGACTATACACGATCTATACTCCAGCCATTATAGCCAGAGACAAAATGTAAACAGTTTCGATATATGCTTATCTCATCGATTTATCTACGAAACGAATAAAAAAATAAGAAACTTGAATTTTGAAATATTAAGAAAAACAAAGATTGGCGACTTAGAAAAAATAAGGTATTTTTATTTTATTTATAAGACGTCAAGATCGTTCACCTTTTTATCTCGCTTCAACGGCCGGAGTATAGGTATGTCCAGAATATAAACCCGCAAATCATCACTATTAAAAATAATAAATATGTCTTAAATTAGGAAGAGATATATACTATTCGATTTTAATTTTAACATTATATAAATGTTAGAAAAATTGGTACAAAGACGCGGACGCGGGTTCGATTCCCGCCTCAAGATCATAATTTTTCGAAATTCTTTTTCTAACCCCAAAATCTTTGTAAGAGATATATATTTTGGACAATTCGAAGTATTATTGTTGTATAAAATAAAATAAAAACTACCAAAACATTTGTTGAATTTACCCTTAAGTTCATTAATTCAGTTATTACAATGTTTGAGTATGCATTTTGATTATTTTTAGGAAAATGTTTGTTTGCATTTATTGCTGTAAGACTAAGTTTGTGCAAATATTGATAGAAATAAGGCGAGGAAAGTACAAGCGGCTTTTCATCTTATCAAAGAGTTTTTTTTCTTAATCATAAGTTAAATAATTATTGCTAATTAATATATTTATCTTAATAATATTGGCCGCGTGGTGACGGCAGAGTAGAATACAATTATCACCACCATAAACCTCTCCCGTGGGTGTCGTAGAAGGCGACTAAGGATAAATCAGTGATGAGGAATGGGCAGCAGCATTCCTCTTATACCTAGCAAAGTACTGCGACTTTTGTGCCCGATAAATGGCAATAGGCTCGCCACCTATTACATGGGACCTAGCCTAATTGGCGAACCGTGGGTGCTAGTTCACCTCTGCCTACCCCTTCGGGGATATTGGCGTGAATTATGTATGTATGTAATATTTTATGTGACTAAGGGCCTGTTTTACAATCGACAAGTAAGTTCAAAGTAGCTTACTTCGCAGATCATTTGGCAGTTGTAATATGAAATATATGTAAATTGAACTGCAATGTAAGCTACTTCAAACTTACTTGTCAATTGTGAAACAGGCCCCTATAGGAATGAATACGTTATATCTATCACCGGTTTAGTGGTAAGGGGACAGGTGAAACCAGTGATAATAAATCGAACTGCCCCCAATCTCACATTCAAATCAATAGGTTAATGAATTCTTCATTTAGAAGCTTGTTCTTTTTTATTTTATATTTTGAATAAAAATTAAAACGAAAGTTGCTTTCCAAAGATGAAATAGAAAGAATTACATAATGTTTGTATGACGAAATAAGTGTTGGCTAGTTAACATAATAATATACGAAGGAATCAGGGTGAATATTTGAGAAATATAGAATACATTTTGACTCGGTTATAGGAAATATTTTAATTTTCTTTATAAAAGCTATTAATTAACTTACGATTAAAGATATAAGATCAAAGGAAGATTAGATGCTAGCCCATTGCATTAGCATAACGCTCATTCGCGTCACGTCGCTTCTTGAATATACAAAGGACAAATCAAAGACGCTTTTCCTTCAAAAATAAATCTTAATGCTTATACTATTTGAATATACAATGTTTTGAAGGTTTTTTCGAGTTGTATCGTTTTTATAAATAATTTGAGCCATGTGTAGTTTGTTAAAATGCTCTTAGCATATTGTAGTCACCGAAGTAGAGCTCATCTAAGTTGAAATGACGGTCCTTGTGCAATTTATAAAAAATATTTTACTCTTGTGTAAAATAGTTTCTACACACACAAGTAAATATATCAAGTTTTAGGATCTATACCCACTTTGGGCCGCCTTCCCCTAATTCGGGGCACCGTTTGTGAAATGAATGAACTCCTAAGTACCTCTACCAGTGCACCTGCACTCACAGTTTTTTCTTCTCTTTTAAATGTTGCCAGTTTTGAAATATGAGTCACACCGCTGTCTGACCACTTGCATTTGAAATTTTTTGCGTGTTGATGTAGACCTTCATTTCAGGCTGAAATGTCAACGTGTCTGTGTGTACAAAAATAAACTTATTAATCCTTAATTCTAATTTACCATTATTTAGAATATTTACAGTTTGTTATGTGTTTTCAACATGGCGACTGTGAGTTTTTTTCATAAGTTTTTACTAAATGATATTGAAGATTGTTATTGTTTTATATTTTCTCTTCGTCGTACCTAGATAGATTAGAACATACTGGAATTCAGTGCCTCATAAAATGGACTTTATGCATTGTTGTGACAGTGACATGAAATTCGTAAAAAACTTACCCCTAAATACAGAAACTCGACTCAAATTTAGAGCACCCCTTAAATAGTTAAGTGGACAATGCCTGTCAGAATGTGTATGGAAAAACGTCAATGTTGACAACACTTAAATGTTAAGCAGGACTCAAACTTTGAGTAGCGTTTCTGTGTTCGGGGGCAAGTGTTTTTTTTAACTGATATATTACTAAGCGTTTCTTTTTTTGAAAAGAAAGTTGTTAAATCTGTAAAATCTAATTTAGATTAGTATTTATGTAACTGTGTTGAAATAAATATTGACTGTGATGCATTTGTTTTATTTATCACTTTCTTTCGAGGTCAGCAAATCAGTCATCGTCAGCAAAATTTTATATATAAATATTTCTTGTCTTGTGGTGGGTTTGCCGTGTAGTGACAATTATTGTCATCACCCCAAATCTCTCCCCCGTGGGTGTCGTACAGTCAGTCTCATAAGTATATTAATTCTTTAGTACTCTGTCACAGTAACCTAACATAAAGAATGGTTGCAATTGTTACCTTGAAAATTTAAGTAGACAATAAGATGTCAAAATTTGTATGGAAAAACGTAAATTTTGACAATACTTAAATTTTAAGCAGTACTCAAACTTTGAGTTGCGTTCCAGTATTCGGGGGTTAGTGTCCAAGCGCTTTCTTTGGAATGAGAGGACTAACTAATTTAGTTATGATCGATTTTATAATCTATTTTGATGCTGTGTACAAGGTGACTAAAGGTAAATCAGTGATCAGTAATGAATGGGTAGCAGCGTCCCTCTCAGCGCACCATAATAATATAATGCGAATTACTTAGCCTATAGATGGCAACAGGCTCGCCCCCTATTAGATGTGACCTAACAAGATATATGGGTGTTAAATTCACCTCTGCCTACTCCTTCGGGGACAAATAGGCGTGACTTATGTATGTAATAAAGAGGCAGTTATATGGCGTTTAAATTGACATACTGCGACTGAGCACGGGAAAATAGTTTAATTCACAGCAAAGTAACTTATAAATCCCTACCGACACAATACCAGCACCCACTGGTTAATTTTTTATTTTGAATCAATGCTACACCTAATTATCCACCAACTTAATATCTATTGGTAAACAAACCCCCGAATACAGAAACGCTAATCAAATTTGGGGGACTGCTTAAATAAAAGAAGACGACTGTCAATTTTGACAACATTTAAATGTTGTCAAAATTGACGTTTTTCCATACAAATTCTGACAGGTAATGTCCACTTAACTTTATAAGCAGTGCCCAAAATTTAAGTAGCGTTTCTGTATTCGGGGGTTAGAGTGTAATAGAAATGTCAAATTCTATGGGCAAATGGTAGTTCCATTTTTGACCGCCCGACAAGATACATACCTCGTTGAAAGCAGAATTGACGCATCAAAATAATAAAACAATCATTGAAGTGATATAAATTTATTTTAATTAAAATTTTAAAGCGATAATTGTACCATGCTGCCAGAAATTCTAATTTAATAAAGCTGTATTTTTTTTCATTCGGATTCACATTGTACGGCGAGCTATTATACTACTTACAATGCTTATTTTTAACGGGACAATATATAGGAAAAATATCTTGGGAAACTTCAATGATTTTTTATGAAAACTTGGTAATCAAAATAACTGAAAAAAAAAAGGTGTGTGGTGACGGTAGAGCAAAATAAACCACCTAACATATCCTGCGAGTACCCCCTTAGTCGCAATGTATGTACGACACATGGCGATTAAGGGTAATCACAGCATTATTCTCCTAACATCACATACAGTCCATAAAACGACAGTGTATGAATGAGTGTGACTGCTGTCATATGAATAATCCTATATTTTAGAAGCTATAGTTACTGCTGCTATTTGCGTACCCGTATTACCTGACAATTGGCGAAACGTGGGTGTTAATTCACCTCTGCCTACCTCTTCGAGGATGAGTAGGTGTGATTTGAGTATGTATGGAGAAAACGGTTTTAAAGCAAATTGGCTCAAGTTTTAAGTGGGGATCATTTCATTGTCCGGTAAGGTGAAAAAATAGAGACATGGGGCTAGAACGGGGACGTGGACAAGTCTTTCTCCACCACTTGACAGTGTTTTTTCTCGAGATTTAGTGGGAGTTGGAGCGAGAGGAAAAGATTTTCTTCCCCTCGAAGGAGATGTGTCCAGGTCTCGTGCTACGGGGGCTGACGAGATGTTTAAAAAAGTGTATTCCAATTTAGAAGATACATTGCTTTTATTGTGATATTTTTTTTTGCAAGTTTACTAATACATATATTTATGGTACACACTACAACTCACGATTGGCTAATAATAAAAATATGCGAAAGTTATTCCTAAAATCATCTAAAGCTTCCAAGATAGTCTTCCTGTATATTTTACGGTAGTCTCACACTGTCCCATAAAAAAAATAACACTTGGTAAAATCTGTGAACAAAATTGAATTTAAGATAGATTTCACAACACCCAACGGAACCTTCTAATTGACTAACTAGCTAAATCGTTAATAGCCTAACGTCTAAATTAATGAGTTCTAATCAGACTAGTTCAGTATTTTATATCGCATAAGTAGTTTAAATTGGTAATTAAGTAAGTATCAAAGACAATAGAAATCACCGAAAAAGTTTTCATATAAACAATCTTTTTATCCTTTTTTTAAGTGATTGAATTAACTTTGCTTTTACATACCATATCAAATCTGTCAAAAATTGTACCAGCATCACTACTTACATGGCAAAAAATGACATTACAATTCTAATGTAAAAGCAGGCAAAAGATTGACAAATTACATAGTAAGTGTTGCTTTTCAATTTTGAACTCTTAAGTGATTATACATAAATCTCACTGATGAATTTTCAACTCAGGACCGCATATAATTGACCATTCAGAGCATTATGGAATAGTGTTCTAAATTAATTAACATGCTGAAATTCACATGTTGAAAGACTAATAAACTTGACTGTAACAGTAGTTTGAAAATCAGCAACCTATATCAGCAATTATTCCAACTACTTAAAGCCGACAATGCTTTGGCAATGAAAACTACGTGCGCCTTACTTGCACATTGACAAAAGTTGATAAGACATCGCAACATGCTCGTCTCGGAGGATACTTAAAACAATAATGACCCAAATATGGCTCATCCAAAAATGTAACGACTTAAATATGGGTAATTTCGAAGCATTATCTTTTCTATAATCTATTGAGACCAGTTTGCTCAAGGGACACAGATCGCGTTAAAAACTACAAAGAGTAACACTAAAACGTAAAACCATTAAAAAAACAAAAATGTTCAAACATATTTCTGCAACTCCAGACGGATATATTTGTCAACAATTTTGATGGACAGACAGGACAATTGGCAAAAATTATTGAAGTTCAAATATACCCGACTGCAGTGCAAATAACATAAAACAACATTTAATATTGTATTATCACACTATTCACAAAACAGAAAACAAATAATTTTGCCAAACAATTGTCCTTTCACTTGACTCGCCCTTGCAGTAGAAGTTAGCAATGAGCCACTATGTTGAGAGAAATCAAGAATAGAACTAGGAAAGAAGGAACACTAATTAATAGATGTGAGAACAGATAACTATTTAATGTGAGAAAAAGGGTAACAATTTGACTACATTTAACTTATTAACTATTGCAATTAGTGAACACACGGTACGGCTGGACACACGTGCTCTGTCGGGCCACAATACTATTTAATTTACACATAATTTTGGTCTACAACAGATTGGGTTGTACAAATTTTCTACGGTGCTAATCAAATTCAATGACCCAAATGAGTATCAATGGCGCGCATTCCCACTTACGAATGACCCTCATGTGGGTCATGGACATTCAAAAATTATGAGTCACTATTGTAACATGTCATGTTATTTCACAGCGCGCACTCTGAGATAATTGACTCTTCTATACGAGAAAGAGATAACGCCCATCTTCCTTTTCTGGCATTATTATTTAAAGCTTATAATACTAACATGTTTAATTGTTAAGTAGCTGTTTTACCCGGTCAAGGTCAACCATATTGAACCATATTTAAAAATTAACTTAACTCATCAAAACCCAAAAAAAAATATTTAGAAACATTTAGTTTTTATTATGCACATTTTATGCGCAATCCTGCCCGATAATTTATGGCAGTAAGTAATGCAATTTGAGTTGCATATCTTTTGTTTTGAGAAAGCGGGTTAGTTAGTTAAAATTAACAAAAGTGTGTTCGACACACTATTATAAATATTTCCTGTGTCAAAAGAATTAAAATAATAATCTTTAAAAATTAACAAAAAAAATGTGTATTACACATAATCTATTCATTGATATATATTGCGTCGGTCAGTTCGATCTAGGTGAGGTAAAATAAGCTTTAACTATAAATTGTGTACACCAATGTACAGTCAGCATATTGACGCACCGCTAAAACCAAAATACATTTTCGTAGTATTAACAGAGATCTTTTCTGCATTGATATATTTGTGTTGAATTATGTCTTGTCTGTCACACACAAATGTGTGACAGACAAGAAATAATTCAACATCTCCACAGCATCCAATATTAAAATATTGGATTTGTCCAAGTAAAAATAGCATTATAATCTATTTTATATTATACCAATGATGTGTACCAGGCTCTCCCCAATGGATATTAGAATATAGGGAGTCTAAGGCTGGAGTTCACCAACACAAAGTTTTTGATAATTCTTCCATACAGAAAAATGTCAAAAACGGACGGTTAAATAATAATCGTATTTATGTGTCACAAAAAGTAAAACAAGCTAATACAAGATAATCGTTTGTTTTTGACAGTTCTTCCATACGACAAAATGTCAAAAACTGTTGGTTATATTTTAATCACATGTTAAAGTGTTAGTGGACTCAGGCCTAGAAATCTACAAAGACGCTAGCTTGTTAAGCTGATTGTAGTAACGAGCAGAGGATATAATAAATCTGCAACATTTTCCTGTGCACTACACAACATAAGGTTTTTTATTTCCTAATCTTATAAATACTTTTATATTCTATAAAAAAAGAACATCGTCAAGGCTACATTATAATTATATTTTATATCGTACTTTTTTTAATATTATCTATAATAATCTGCTTGTACAACAAATATATCACAACTAATAAAGCTATTGTACTAACGAATGATATTATAAAAAAAAAACAATTTACAACTATGTGGAACCAAAATTGTTCATTTTTTTCACCGACCCTGGCATCAAGGCTTTCAGCCGACATTAATTTAGTTTATCTGTGGTTGCAAAAGTTACTTCAAAAAGTGATAAGTCCACTCGAAAAGATTTTTCTAATTACTAGATACAATAATCTAAATATAGTTTTATTTATGTATATTTTATTAATCAATAGATATATCAATAAAAATTTAATAGAATTTTCTATTTTGGTGTTTGTGCATTAAAGTTTAAAAAGTCAAGCATGTGCGAGTTATATGATGTTAATTTAATAATATTTAATTATAAAGTAAAGAAGAATATTCTTGTTTATGCATTAGCATAATCAACAGAATGGAAACCATAATTATATTCCACTAGAAATCAAGGTACGTAGGGGAATACTTGGGTCACTCTTCCGATGCCCCTGAAAAAATAAAACAGATTAAATAGTATAGCTAAAGTAGTCTTCTTAGAGAGATATATATTCTGGGAACTGCGTCTAAGGGATAGTTTTCTAAAATGTGTTAAAAATATGTTACGCTATTTTCAGGGATCCACAGGAAGGGTTTTTTCCACTTGCTCATTCCTATACGTCTTTCGCTTCATCCAATCTCATTATTGCTGGATCGATTTTATGTTTTTTTTTAGGTATATTTGGTAAGTCTGAGTTGGTCGGAGGTTGTTTTTTATACCCCTAGACAAAACAACGGGTCAGCTAGTAGTCTTAAAAATACTTTGGTGTTATTATAGAACCGAAATTGATTTTTTTTAATTGTTTTTTTGTTAATATAAATTGTTCGGTTAGTAAAGCAAAATTGAAAGTATTGAAAATTCTAAAATGTATTTAACAAGTTTGAATTTTTGAAAATCTCCATAGTTGGCCCTTGGGGCACCCGAATGGTGGAGTATAAACCACCAACAACAGCATACCCAAACAGGGTATGGTCAGGGAGGCGGCCGACTGTAAAACCCAAGCCAAAACCTTGAGTAGTATGGATTGGAATGTCATTCCAAACACTCTCTCCGTTCATCGGTGTCTCGACATGGTCCATTTCGTCTCTTTCCTATACATTCATTGATCACTAGCACCTTAACGGTGTGATGGATGATATGAATCAAAAGGGAGTGGATGGCTTGATGACGTCCGACCGATACGAATGGAAGAGGAAACATACTACGCCGACCCCGAATAGACAGGGAACAGGGCAGGGAGTAGCTCGCTAGCGCAGTGGCACAGCGCGCTTGGCCTGCGATTGCGTAAACTAAGCAATGTTCGCTAAGGCCGGTCATTGGATGGATGACCAAAAATTTTTATCTCGAGTTCCTCCGTGCTTCGGAAGGCACGTTAAGCCGATGGTCCCGGATGCATCTGCAGTCGTTAATACCCACCAACCCGCACTGGGCAAGCGTGGTGGGTTATGGCCCAATCTCCCTATATACTTACATCCATAGGGAAGGCCCGGGCCCCAGCCGTGGGGACATTAAAAGGGCTGGTGATGATGATAATGATGAAGGCAGGGAGAAGAAGAAGAAGAGTATCTATGTTCATACCTGGTACCCTGGCCAGCGGTGAGTAGCAGTCGGCGACCTCGCGGCACGTACTCGGGGCACCGCGTCAGCCGGAACACCAGGGGGGCGGAGCACCCGGCGCGGACCTCGCTGTTGCGGGACAGAATACCCTGGGAATAGAAAGACGGTCTACATTTCAGCAATAAGGCCGGAATCAGAATGACCGAGTTCAATAAGGCCGGAATCTGTATGGCCGAGTTTAATAAGGCCGAAATCATAATGGCCGAGTTTAATAAGGCCGAAACCATAATGGCCGAGTTCGAAGTACATACATACATAAATCACGCCTATATCCCCGAAGGAGTAGGCAGAGGTGAACCAGCACGTACGCTTCGCCAACCTTGTCAAGTCCCATGTAATAGGTGGCGAGCCTATTGCCATATATCGGGCACATAAATCGCAGTACAATAATATTGCTAGGTGGTATGAGAGAGGCCGTGTGGTAAGGGCAGGGCAGAATACAATTCTCATCTCTGTCCATTTTTCCCGTAGGTGTCGTACAAGGCGACTAAGGGTAAAGACAGCAATGAGTAATGGGCTGCAGCATTTCTCTCATACCACCTAACAATATAAATTTGTACTGCGATTTATGTGATATATGGCAATAGGCTCGCCACCTGCTACATGGGACCGAACATAATTGGCGAAAAGTGGGTGTTAATTCACCTCTGCCTACCTCTTCGGGGATGTGGGCGTGATTTATGTATGTATGTATGGTATGAGAGAAATGCTGCTGCCCATTACTCATCACTGTCTTTACCCTTAGTCGTCTTGTACGACACCCACGAGAGAGATGGGGATGGTGACAATTGTATTCTGCTCTGCCGTCACCACAAGGCACATTTCAGCAATATGCATAATCAAAATCGCTTAAAAAGGCCATGATGTCACACAAAGCTCGCCAAAGTTATAACATTCTTTAGACACATCATACTATTTCTTCGTCGTCGAATATTATTATTAAATAAAAGTTATAACTGACTGACAACGTTTTATATTTTAGTTTGTCTAAGCCCAACAATTTTTTTTTATATTATTGACGTATGACTCTCGGTCATCGGCCGGAATCAGAATGGCCGAGTACAATAAGGCCGGAATCAGAATGACCGAGATCAGAAAGGTCAAGTTCAAAGCGGCCGAATATTTTCCGAGCCGCTTATGGGGTGTTACCACTGACCTCTAATATACAATTACGCTGGACTGAATACGTCTACTAAAATGGCAAATGTTTCTTGTGCCGATTTGAAGCGCCCCCTCGAGCGGCATGGGTACTAAATTTGGCGTATGTTGCTTGTATTTGACATTACAAACGCATCTCCTAATATTAGTTCCGTGGACGTTCACCTTCGTACACCAGTGCCATCAGCGCCAAGATGGCGATAATCAAATTGGCTTCATTTTTTGGATGACAACCTTCAGTCCAGCGTACTTGTGCTACTGGTTAGTGGATGTTACGTAAAAATGTACCTAATGGAATACTAACCTCCACAATGGCAGTCTGCCTGACGTTGCCTATATGCACAGTGCACTGGAAGCCGGGGTAAATGGTGGTGGAGTGGCGCAGAAGATGTACCGTAGCCTGAAAGAGAAGTAGGTAGCCAATTATTGTTTTATTCTTGGTTCAGTAGACGTGGACAAAATCTCCTCGGGTAAAAGACAATATTTTCCCCTCGCTCCAACTGCCACTAAATCTCGAGACAAAACACTCTCAAGTGGTGGAGATTTTGTCCACGTCATACTAGGCCAGCCCCCGTAGCCGTGGACACATCTCCTTCGGGGAAAAGAAAATATTTTCCCCTCACTCCAACTGCCACTAAATCTCGAGACAAAACACTGTCAAGTGGTGGAGATTTTGTCCACGTCATACAAGGCCAGCCCACGTAGCACAGGCCGTGGACAAAACCTCCTCAGGGGGAAAAGAAAATATTTTTCCCTCGCTCCAACTCGCCTTATATCCCGAGACAAAACACTGTCAAGTGGTGGAGATTTTGTCCACGTGGAGATAGGCCTGCAGCAGTCTGTTGGGAGAGAAATAGACAGAGTATAGGCCATACCTGGAAGTACATGCACCCTCTAGGATCATTGGGGTCCTCCAGCAGGAGAGAGTCGCCACAGCTGCACTGATGCTCTTTCTCCAGGTCGCTGTCTGACCTGAGGTGTTAACATAAAAGGTCAGGTCAATTGACAACATTTAATTTTTTCAATATACCTTTATTATGATGTTATATGAAATAACACCGAAAAAGAAGACAATAGGTGTCGAGTGTATATATTATATTTTTTTAATTCTGTTGTGTTCATACAAAAAAATCATGATTAAAATTCCGCTTCCAAACAGACATACATACATAAATCACGCCTATATCCCAGAAGGGGTAGGTTTCATTAGTCCAAAATTGAGATAATATTTCATTGAGACTTAATTCACACTTTAAAACTGCCTTATTGCATACAGGTTGAGAAAAATTATGATAAAGGGTACCTGACACAATACAACCAAAGGCTGTATTGACTATGTACAAACTAGGTGGCAGGCCACTGCAGCTGCTGGAATCAGCTGGCTGTAGTTGCTGCAGAGAAGTAAGCGGCATCGCCTGCGACGCCTGGTGCTGACTGCTATCCACCAGTGCTGTACTAGGCAGCAGCACAATAGCTGCATGATGCTGCTGTGGCGACGTGCGCTGTCACCTTGCTGCTGCTTGGACGCGACAGAGCTTGCTGACCGTGACCTTGCTCGACGTTCTCTAGAGCCATCGCTCTTCTTTCGAGGAACAACAGGAACTCCTCTATCTTGGGCTCTGCGTCGAGATCGCGCTCGAGTTGGTAGGCGCGAGCGGTATACGGATACTTCAATGGCTCGCTTGATTGCGCGCCGTTTGTTCTGTCTTTGCTGATTTGATGCCGCTCACCGCTGCCACACGAACGAACGAACGAAGCGTCCCGGAAGTACGGCCAGCTGGCAACAGCGCTCGCGCCGCGAAGTTTGAAATGTTGACGGTGTAGATACTGCAGCGCCTCCCCGAGGCCGCCAGTGGAAAGAATTGACTCTTCTATCTCGCTCTAACTCGTAGTCGGAGTCAATGCAGTGGTTGTTTCGAGTCAATGCAGCGCCGTTTTATTTCTGGAGTGGGTGCGAAAATATTTTTGTCCCGCTTACTCGTTCCTGCGTTTTTCTTCTATCCTCTTCTAATTGAACGCAAGACGGTGCCAACGAGAAACAAATTGTGCAAAATGGCCGAGCCTTTTTTTGAGGTGAACAGAATTTCGACACTTGTATCTGCCTTCTATGCTGCTATTTTCACCAACCTTTCTATTCTTCTTTTCCTAGAAGGACCATGTTCCCTTTTGTGTGGACTGTATTACTGCTTGCTGGGTTTTTTGTGGTGATTTCAATTAAAAGGATAGCTTGCATATAAAAACGTGTATTCTTCTACCAAAGGCACGGACAAAGAGAAATGTTGCCACACGGCAAAATATTATAACAACTAAATATTATTATTTTAATGTTGCTATTAATTTGCAACACAGAGGTGAATTAGCACCCAAGCAACAGACGCAAGTGCCAAATGACGTCACAACCACGGAGGAATGGCGAAATGACTTTTGCCTCGCTACGGCGCGAAAAATTGACAGTCTGGAGTTACCGGTAGGTATTAAAACTAAAAACATTTTATGAGAAAAGTTTGAAATAAACTTTTAAGTAAAATAAGTTTAAAATGAAAGCCTTGGAGGGATTTCAAATTTATTTTCATTTTTATTATTGTTATTTGCGACAATGACAAAACTTTTCATTGTTCTTCCA
This sequence comes from Cataclysta lemnata, assembly GCA_963931975.1. Taxonomy (NCBI): domain Eukaryota; kingdom Metazoa; phylum Arthropoda; class Insecta; order Lepidoptera; family Crambidae; genus Cataclysta; species Cataclysta lemnata. The sequence goes on from OZ008359.1 coordinate 4,983,632, forward strand.
TGTAGGAAGGCAAACATATTACGTAATTTATTTCTCCGTTGTAGTGATGTCATATCAGGTTATTATTTTTTTTCTCTCTGTCATAAAAAGGGAATTGTTGATCCATGCAGCCTAACATTTGTCACACGTCCAAAAGAAAACCAGGGCGGGAGTCAACTCACCTGTAGCCGTCCTCCTCCGTCTTGTCCCTCAGCTTCTCCCCCTCCGACCTGTCGTCGTCCGACCTATATATGTTGGGATCGTTACACATCTCCTTAGCCAATGAGCTCTCCGCATTAGCTATGTCCTGGAGGAGGTTCTTGTTTTTCCTGCGCACGCTCTTTCGGTTCTTCGTCTTGTCTTTGGACTTGAGACTGTTCAGAACTATGTCGGTGGCCTGCAAGAGAATATTCGAGAATGAATGCCGTGTGATGACGGCAGAGGAGTACAACTCTCAACTTTAAATATAAACTGTTATCAAAGGAAAATTTTCAAGAATTGAGCTAATAATCGAGGCGTGCCTGCCCGGCAAGGAAGACCACGAAACACGATATGATATAGCACTTTATCGCTTTAAGCTGTCAAAAATCGTTGTATTTATGACAGTTCATGCTACCCTGGCTGGGATCGAAAACATAACGTAAAATGTGCCAGCCCCGAGTCATCCCATGGGTGTCGTAAAATACGACTAAGGGAGATTGCCCGGTTTAGATCAATAAGCACCTTGGGGCACCCGAATGGTGGAGGGCAAGCCACCAACAACAGCGTACCCAAAGAGGGTTGGTGTCAGGCAGGCGGCCGGCTGTATAACCTAAACCTTGAGCAGTATGGATTGGAATGTTGTCATTCCAATCACTCTCTCCGTTCATCGGCCTATCGACATGGTCCATTCCGATTTTTTCAAGTCATTCATTCGTGACTGGCACCTTTCCGGTGTGACGGATGTTATGAATCAAAAGGGAGTGGATGGCTTGATGACGTCCGACCGATATGAATGGAAGAGGAAACATACTGCGCCGACCCCAGATAGACTGGGAACAGGGCAGGGAGAAAAAGAATGTACAGTCGGGGACAGAAAATGTTTACAACCTTAAGGATCACAATTGCATGCACAGATTTATTTGATTGACAATAGATTTTTTTTTTCTTATGATCGGACAATCAATCGCTTTTGGAGATCAACTGACTACTATCAAGGTTTGTTATTAGAAAACCTAATCTCTTCAACAAATAAAGAAATCAGTTTAATCACGGTGTCACATTTTGCGTAATAACTATTAAATGGTAATAAGTAACTTGATATGGCATTTTTGACTTTAGTGAACCAACTTTAGTTACAATCTAATTTCAAAACAGGTAAACTTTTTTCTGGACGCGACCGTACTATAATTACCTCAGCGCTAGGTACCGTCAGCCCGCCGCAGATGCCGCAACTCTGTATCCTCGCCTTCGCCCTCGGCTTGGACAGCAGCACCATGCCGGGGCGCAGGCCTAGCGCTCCGCCCCTTAGGCCGAGGCCGGCGCAGTGGCCGGCACGGACCGAGCTACATCGAGCGCGATTCCGGTATATAGTGCGGACGGAGGTGGCTCGAAATTCTCCCGTAGGGAATGGTCCTGCGAAAATATTCCATAAACATTATGCCATATTGCATCATCATTCAGCCGAGATTGACGCCCACTGTTGGGCATAGGCCTCCCCCAAGGATCTCCAAAGCGGTCGGTCCTGCGCTGTCCGCATCCAACGGCTTCCCGCGACCTTCACCAGATCGTCGGTCCACCTCGTGGGGGGCCTGTACCAACGCCATTCTCGGACCTCTCCGCCCCAACGGCCGTCAGTCCTCCTCGCAATGTGCCCTGCCCACTGTCACTTAAGGTCGGCAATTCTTCGGGCTACGTCGGTGACCTTAGTTCTCCTGCGGATCTCATCATTTCTGATATGATCACGCAGGGAAACACCGAGCATAGCCCTCTCCATTGCCCTTTGGGTGACTTTGAGTCTTCTTATAAGGCCCATTGTAAGCGGCCACGTTTCGGTGCCGTAAGTCATCACTGGCAACACACACGCATTGAAGACCTTTGTCTTTAAACACTGCGGTACGCCATATTGCAGCGCTTATGAAAAACGCATTATCTACCTTTTTACAACTTCCAGAGAAAAACGCTTTTAGTTTTTTTTTTGTATTTTTCTTAGTATACTTGTATGGCCGGAGCTAAGATAGTTGTTGATGGAAAAATTGAACTAGTCAGTATATTAAAATCTTTTCTATGGGAAAGTTATGGTCAAAGTCAAAATTCATTAGTTCACATGGAACTTGTTTTCCTGATTTCAAATATGTACTCAATTCCGCTAAAAATCGTACATAATGCGTTTTTCGTAAGCGCGGCAGCATATACCATAGACACAGACCATAGAATATGCCATAGACATATGCTTGTACACAAAATTGGCGCGGTGCGAATTCGCAACACAGAAAACTGCAACGTAAATTGCTGCGATGCGATTTGGTGCGGCAAAGTAGGGCAGCGAAACAAAGAACAATGAAATTCAAGGAATGCACGCGCGACGCGAATCAATTCGCAAGTTCTTGCGACGCGGCGTGCGAGCTCGCAGATTTTTACGGTGCGACGTCGCATCGCAGTTTTATGTACCTGCCCATAAACAGTGATAGGTGTTCCGCTATTTACACGTTCCAAACGTGTGAATAGTGGAACATCTGTTTGGGTGTTAAAATAGTGATGAATTAATAGGCGTAATTTATACAAAGATTTTGGTGGTTAGAAAAAGAATTTCGAAAAATTATGATCTTAAGGCGGGAATCGAACCCGCGTCCGCTGCTATCCGGGCAGGTGCCTGACCGCTCGGCCACCCAAGACACTAATTAACTTGCCGAAATTCTTCTAACCTTTACACTTCACGTTGTAAGCCAAAGGGTACCCTCGCAATGTAGAAATAAATTTCAAACATTCCAAAGCAGATATTTTAACAAATACCGTGAATTCTTTTTCTAACCACCAAAATCTTTGTTCTAATTTTTCTAACATTTATATAACGTTAAAATTAAAATCGAATAGGCGTAATTTATGTTTGTATATTATCAGTAAAATATTATAACCAACTCCGTCGTCCATTGGTTCATCCAATGGGATTAGGTCCACGAGATCCCGGGTTCAATCCCCAGGGGAGTACAAATTTGTACTCGGTTCGGTTAGTGGTAGGACTTTTTTCACTTCCGCCTGGCTAGCCACCACCATCTTATCAAAATTGTCTACACTCACCCACAATGAGATTGTCCCCTTCGAACAGTTGGCCGTGTGCCATTAGACCCCCTACCACGGGTCCGTTGGAATCGCCCACGTGGAAAATCTCGTCGATTTGAAACTCGCAGCTCTCCTGTGGTAAGACAATAGTAATTACACAATGTCTAACAAGATATAACTCACGCCCAGAACACAACCACAATGCTACATTAATCGTATAAAAACTATGGTGTTATCAAAAATTTAAAATTGTAAAAATACCTGTTAAAAATTGTATGGAAAAAGATTGATTTCGACAATATATAATATGTTAAGCACGATACAAACTTTGAGTAGCGGTTAAAAAAAAAATCTCAGATCGCAAGTATTAGAAATGCCAATAATCTCATTAATATGCGATTTGAGGCTTTCCTTTTTACCGCCCGAGGTCATTTAATAATTTAATGGCACCCACTTACCGCCAGGAAGTGAGATTTACCATGGGCGTAGCGGGCGGAAAATGCCACTTTTTGGTCAGGTGTGGCGACGGCAGAGTAGAATACAATTGTCACCACCCCAAATCTCCCCCGTGGGTGTCGTACAAGGCGACTAAGGATAAATCAGCGACGAGGAATGGTTCCTCTTATACCACCTAGCAATATACTGCGACTTTTGTGGCCGATAAATGGCAATAGGCTCGCCACCTATTACATGGGACTTGACATAGTTGGCGAAATGTGGGTGCTAGTTCACCTCTGCCTACCCCTTCGGGGATATAGGCGTGATTTATGTATGTATGTGGTGACATACATGTACTTACAGTTTCTGAGTGTCGGGGTGCGGGCGGCAGTGCCAGTAGGTACGCGTGCAAGGCATTGAGCCCTACGCCGCGTACGCAGCTCACTGGGAATACTGGGATCCTCTCCAAGGTACACCTAAGGGGGGAATCGTTTAAAGAAACATAGTACAGTCGGCAGCGAGGTCAACGGCAAAGCAGAATCATTGAACTCTATTAAAAAAGTACGCTGGACTGAAAGTTGTCATCCAAAAAATGAAGCCAATTCGATTATCGCCATTTTGGCGCTGATGGCACTGGTGTACGAAGGTGAACGTCCACGGGACTAATATTAGGAGATGCATTTGTAATGTCAAATACAAGCAACAAACGTCAAATTGAGTACCCTTGCCGCTCGAGGGGGCGCTTCAAGTCGGCACAAGAAACATTTGTCATTTTAGTAGACGTATTCATCATCAGCCGCGTGGTGACGGCAGAGTAGAATACAATTGTCACCACGCCAAATCTCTCCAGTGGGTGTCGTACAAGGCGACTAAGGATAAATCGGTGATGAGAAATGGGCAGCAGCGTTCCTCTTATACCACCTTGAAATTTACTGCGACTTTTGTGCCCGATAAATGGCAATAGGCTCGCCACCTATTACATGGGACCTAGCATAATTGGCGACACGTGGGTGATAGTTCACCTCTGCCTATCCCTTCGGGGATATAGGCGTGATTTATGTATGTATGTATGTATTCATCATCATCATCATCATCCGGGTCATCCGCTGGCGGACTGCGGGCATCGAGCGGTAGCTCATGGCCCGGGCATGAACTCAGGGGTCATCAGTCCCCCGGTGGTCTGGGCTGCCGTCTAAAACGGCGGGGCTCCCCTTCGCCCCCCTGTGCTCGACCCCGGTCTGGTGGCGAGGCCCTCGGCGCGGTCTATCCATGTGCCGGGTGATTTACCGTGGGGCAAGGCCCGGCTAGGAGCCTGCGAGCGGGCCTCGGCTTATGCCATGTACCCGAGGGAGCGGAAGCAGGGGGGAGGGAACCTGATGGCGGGTCGAGGAGATGTCGGTGGGGATGACGATGATGTTGAGTGGTCGAGTCCTGGGGTGTCTTGTCCGGTGAAGTCACGGCGATCAACCGCGGAGACGGTCTCGCGCGATCAGCCGTGACTTGGTTGTCGTGGTACAGACGTATTCAGTCTAGCGTACTTGATTTATAGAGATCAGTGAGCAGCATACAATTGTCACCACCCCCATCTCTCCCGTGGGTGTCGTACAAGGCGACTAAGGTTTAAGACGGCAGTGGGGATAGATGGCAATAAGCTTGGCACATGGGACCTGACTTAATAGGAAAGATGACACTAACAAGGAATCACCGAAATAATTATTTATAATTAACAATTTAGGATAAGGAGATGTGATAAAAATCACTTCTTCTCAGATTATACTTGTGATTAATATTTATTTTGGAATACGTGATTGATTTCTAGAAGGACTGAAAGGAATCGGATGATCGAGATCAGATCGAGTGCGTATTTTAACATAGAAATTTCTTCTTAGAAATAGAAAGTTCTACGGCTACTACGGACCATATTTTCACAGGTGCGGATCGGACATAGTGCCAAACCGCTCGTAGGAGTTAGATTCGTGAAATGGAGTATAGTAGGTATACGGTATTTTTATATCGACTCACTCGTCTTGGTTACTCGGGGTGTCTGCATCCGAGTCGTTCTCTATGTTGGCCAGTATAGACCGCTGTGGTGCCACGAAATTCCTCGCCAGGTTCTCATCGGTGATTAGTTGGGGTTTCTGAGGAAGAATTCTCAATTAGATATCCCTCATACTGCCGCACTCAGAGACGTCAAATAACGTTAATGAGTACTTAACGTCAAAAAATGACAATTCAAAACTAGTCGCTATTCTTGCCGGGTCCATGGTCTAGATTTGAATAAAAAATTTTTGACATTAAATACTCATGAAAGTTAATTGACGTCTCTGAGTGCGGCAGATAATATCACAGTCAAAAACACAGTCAACAGCACCTCAGGTTACCATAATAATTTTGTAAAAAAAATTTTGTGAGGGGGAAATGCTTTGTGCTGTATAACCTGGGAAGAGGGCATCTTCACCATCAGGAAGATGATGATGAAGACATCAGTGGCGACAACTGGATGTAGGCAATTCCCTATAGTTCTGTTTTTTTTTTCAGGGAAGCTCATGTCATTCGCCTCACCTGATGGTAAGTGATGATAAAGACCGAAGATGGAATCGAGCTTCGCCTGGCACTTACAACCACGGAAGGGCTGGCTATATTACCACAATTGTCGGAACACAATAATTCTGTTAACATTATTATTATGGTGACAGATTTTGATAAGACGGTGATTGCTAACCAGGCGGACTTGAAACAAGCCCTACCACCAACCAAACTGTGCACAAATTTGTACCGTAAATCCAGTGGGCGAACCATTAGACCACGGAGGCGGTTAGTTTTTATTATTATTATTATTTTGAAGTTTCGAGGCTGTTTGCGTCACTGCGACCTATGGAGAGCTATTGTGACCAGCCCCAAGTTAGTCCTATTAAGGCCTTACAATATGAACTCCTTTAGCTGGGCACTGTCTAAACATGATAGGATGTTGCCAGCTTGGATTGTTTTCATATCGTCTGGTTCGAGGATATGCCTTCCCAAAGGTCGGCTTCTTTTGTGAATGAGAGGTTCACAAAAGCACAGGAGGTGCATTGCATTGGTGTTTCACGCTCTTGTTCACAGAATCTGCAAGTATCAGTGTCTTTTGGTCTCGTGTTATAGATATGTCTGTTCAATGGGCGGTTTTTTTTTTTTTTTACTTAGCTACGATAGTTCAATCGTACCTTGTTGTCCTGCGCCAGTATGTCGCCGAGCTGCAGCATCAGCGGTTGGACGGCGGCCGCCGATATGTCGCACTTGGTGATCACCGCGAAGAACGGGATGTCCAAAGCCACCAACAACAGCAGGTGTTCCTCGGTGATGCGCGTTATACCGGCAGTGGCCGAGATCTGAGAACAATTAGTTAGGGGTCGTCTATTTAATTACTTGTCATAGGTAAGTAATGTGTGTGTTGCCAGTGATGACTTACGGCACCGAAACGTGGCCGCTTACAATGGGCCTTATAAGAAGACTCAAAGTCACCCAAAGGGCAATGGAGAGGGCTATGCTCGGTGTTTCCCTGCGTGATCATATCAGAAATGATGAGATCCGCAGGAGAACTAAGGTCACCGACGTAGCCCGAAGAATTGCGGACCTTAAGTGGCAGTGGGCAGGGCACATTGCGAGGAGGCCTGACGGCCGTTGGGGCGGAGAGGTCCGAGAATGGCGTTGGTACAGGCCCCCCACGAGGTGGACCGACGATCTGGTGACGGTCGCGGGAAGCCGTTGGATGCGGGCAGCGCAGGACCGACCGCTTTGGAGATCCTTGGGGGAGGCCTATGCCCAACAGTGGGCGTCTCTCGGCTGAATGATGATGACGATGATATTTAATTACGTCATGTTTTTTGCTACTAAGGGCCGATTTCACCGTCTCTCATAGAAACTGAGTTTAATAAAACTTGGTTTTGATTAAAGCAAACCTGGGGCATACCGCCTAACTCGATTGCTGATGATAGCTTGAAAGCAATGCATTGCTTACGGCTGTCAATTTAGCTAGCAATCATCTTGAATGTTTAGGTGGTACGGATTTTCTTCCAAATTCATACAAAATCATTCGGTGATCATTCGTTCAAAGCTATCGCTGATAGTTTAGGTACATTTGGTGCAAAATTACAGCATGACGTCATAAACTATAGCTTTTGCTTTAGCAATCGAGTTAGGCGGTAGGCCCCTTGGTAGCGGAACTCAGTTTAGAGCATAAACCGAGTTCAACTTCAACTGATCGCGTTTAATTTCTGCGGTGAAATCGGCCCTTAAACTCCCTAACATTGTTACAGGTTGCTTTTACTGCTATCAAAATAATAAAGGAAAGTGAAAAAACCAAACCAAAAAATTCACACACGTCATTATATCATTATTCCACCTTTTGATAGATATTTCGTGATATTTTTCAGAACGAGGAAGTTGTGTTTGAAAACTTCATCAAATTGATTCCGTGTTACTAAAATTAGATGAAAGCCACTGAATTCTAATAAACAAGTAAGTCTACTAAAATGACAAATGTTTCTTGTGCCGATTTGAATCGCCCCATCGAGCGCCAGGGTACTAAGTTTGACGTTTGTTGCTTGTATTTAACATTACAAATGCATCTCTAACATTAGTTCCGTGGACGTTCACCTTCGTACACCAGTGTCACCAGCGCCAAGGTGACGATAACCAAAATGACTTAATTTTTGGATGACAACCTTCAGTCCAGCGTATTTATATAATAGAGGTCAGTGGTGTAAGCACAAATATTAGTAACAATTATGGACGAACTGAAGTAAATGATTATTATTATTCACGTGCCGCGTGGTGACGGCAGAGTAGAATACAATTGTCACCACCCCAAATCTCTCCCGTGAGCGTCGTACAAGGCGACTAAGGATAAATCAGCGATGAGGAATGGGCAGCATCGTTCCTCTTATACGACCTAGCAATAGTACTGCGACTTTTGTGCCCGATAAATGGCAATAGGCTCGCCACCTATTACATGGGGCCTGACATAATTGACGAAACGCGGGTGCTACTTCACCTCTGCCTACCCCTTCAGGGATATAGGCGTGATTTATGTATGTATGTATTATTAACACGCTGACTCACCACTAGCATGGCGTGCGGCGGGCTATAGCCCGATAGGCCATGCAGAGTGGTTCGCTGGTATTTGCGATGGCCGGCCAGGTCCAGGAAAGACACCAGCTTGGCGCTCCTCTCGCCGATGCGTTCGGCAGTCATAAGCTCGGAGCACCCATAGTTTACCACGTTGCCCTAATAGGGGAGACAAACATACACTCATCAACTTTATCTATACTCCGTTCACTTGGGCTCGAGACTAAATGTAAACAATCTTGATGTCTCTTTATCTACGAAATGCTCTTAAAAATAAAGAAACGTGTATTCCTAAAATATATCATCAATTATTATAAATTTCCGCCGAAACAGCAATGGCGTCTGTGTGACGTCACTATTCCGTAAAAAGGCCAGTTTCTATATTAAACTAGTGAATTTTTTTGGCAAATAAAATGTAAAAATTGAGATAGCTAAACAATGACGTCACGCGGCGTTTTAGCAAATATGGCGGATTGCTAAGTTTTGTACTTTTATTTTTATAAAATAAATATCAATCACAAGTATAATCTGACTATTAACGAATCTCCCTAGCCTAAATTATTATTATAAATCATTCAGTCATTCATCAGTGATTCTTTGTTAGTGTCATCATCCGTATTTGTGATAAGATAGCCAGCCCCTCTGTGGTTGAGGGTACCAGGTGAAGCTCGATTCCATCTTCAGCCCTGTGAATGAAGAGCTTCCCTGTCAATCATAAAAAATCATCATCCTACTGCCCTCCAGGCTTATTGCGTTGCTATCGTCATCACCTGTTTGTTAAATAGGTTTAACGTTCCTGGAAACTAGTCCTTTTGGAACTTCAATACATTTTCGTTTACTTTTCTTAATTTTGAATGAATGATAAAATTTAATGGATGAAATGAATTTTACATTAAAATATGGGTGAAACACATTTTAACGCATCTAGGGAGTGTTTGGCGCGAGTCGAATGGTAACAGAGTTCATGACGGTGACCGATGAGGTGGTGAAAACCACTATAAAATTCTCAACGTCAAACACGGCACAACACTTTTATTTCAATGATTCTTCATAATTCAACAACAACACGGATCCTTATGCATCAAAATAACACCACTTTTACTACGTCCACTCTGAAACAATTTTTGAATGATTGAAATAAAAATTTGACTGACGCCATTGGAAACCCGCCAAGCACTCCAACGTCATCACCCTGCTCTTAACCTTACCCCCATCCTATACAACTATTGGCCTAGCATGTTAAAAATAAAAAAATTGGTCAATTACTCACCTGGGCGTCAAAGCCAAGTATCTCGTGGCTGAGCGAAGAGGTCCTCCCGCTTCTGACTTCGTGCAGATGCCTAAACATGTTCAAACGGGCGCTGCCCCAACCATTGTCCAGTTCACCTGTCATAATATAATAATCATAATTATATTTCTTAAACTGACACCTATCATCTAGCCCTAAGTAAAGTAGCATACGCAATTGTAGCAACAAAGAAACATATATAGGTCAGATTGATGTCGAAAAAATTTTGTCCTGTTGCGGAGGACGCGGATTCGATTCCCGCGTCAGGACAATTTATTCTATATTTTTTCGACCTGTTACTTTGTAATAATTTTTCTAACATTTACATACCTAATGTCTAAATACAAATCAAAATATAAAGCACTTGTGCTATGCATATAGCTTCACGGTACATTTGTATACACTGCTCTATTCACCCCCATTCTTATAATACTGACATATTCTTTGTAGTTTTTCAATGACAAACTAACTATGGTCAACCGTCATAACATTGAATAAATTGCATAGAGCGTAAGTATTTTTAGGATGATCGCCGATTCAACATAAAGTCTATAAAATATCCTGTAATACAAATATAATGTACACTCATAAACTTTATATCATAGACTCAAGTACAAATATCTGTGTTCATCACACTAACATTTACCCTTACAAGGGGACCCCTGTAGGTTCGAATCCTGAACCCGGGACCCCTGTGCCGATGGTCCTTCGACCGGATCGGCCGTCAAATAGATAGTCGGTTACCTTGCGTGAGGACTCCTATGAGAGTGGACTTGCCAGCTTCGTTGGCGCCAAGTACCGCTACGCGCACCTCCACGCTTTGCTGCGTATCCGCCAACTGTAGCAACCAAATGGGGTAAATTAAAAAAATGCCCTACTGTGAAAAAAATAATTATTCTATACACACATGACACCTGGAAACATTTAAATGTATGTCAATGAAGAGTTCACATAAGGTAATTTGCCCTAATTGCCCTACCTGTCCAATTTAATTTCAGTCCAAATACGATAATATCAGTCTTGAATAATAATTATGCCTTGAATTAAAATAACCCGCGTGAACTGTAGGGCAAACAGTCAGGACCCTGTTGCGGGTAGGGTAAAATAGTTTGTTCTTCCTTATCACAAAACTTATTCGGTGGCATTTAGATTTCACTGTTAACGCCATCTATCGCACTTTTTGAGTCTGTCGAACATGTTTTCTCTTCCTCTTCTATCAGATTTGATCTCAGCATCAACACCCTTCCTCCTCATATAGTCTTTCACGCAATCCATTCATCGCTTCTTCGGTCTTCCTCTAATCCTACTTCCATCCACATCTATACTTAATATATTTCTAATAACGTCAAATTCATTTCACATCATCACATACAATGAAAGACAATTGCCATCATAAAATCATCATATCATTAAAATAATCGAACAACAAACCTTTCTAATGTAAACTTCTGCCACCGCTCTGTGCGGCGCTACTCTTCTAACAGTGACGTGGGTGATAGTCCTAATATCATCATTCACACAATCCATCCATTGTGCCTCCCTCTCATTCTAAGCCCGTCTAAATCATCGTCTAAATCATCACACAACATTTATTTAAGAATCATGTGCAGGATAGCACACCATTTCCAAGTATTTATGTTTTATACTTTTTTTATTACTTTCACTGTACTACCTATGTAGACTTGTAATTATTATATTGTCACACTGAGCCTATCATTTTTCTTTCTCTCTATTATTCTAAATTCCTCCTATTAACAGTCCTATCCCTTACAAATCACATTAAAATAATCGAAGAACAAACCTTTCTAATATAAACTTCTGCCACCGCTCTGTGCGGCGCTACTCTTCTAGCAGTAACATGGGTCAGAGTCGCCGACAGGGCGCGGGCCATTCTTCTGAGCGTGTAGAGCGAGGCCCTCAGCGATTTCGCCCTCAGTCCTCGCAGAGCGCCGCAGTCCCTCACCCCTAGTACGTACACCGCGCTTCCACCTCCGGAACGTAGACGCCATTTGAGCTGTAACGAGAGAACAGTTGATCCCAGACTGCAGACTGGCTGACTGATTCGCAAACTAAGCAATGCTTGATATAATCCTAGGCTCGGCGACAAGACGGATCTCACATCACCAGCCCTTTAGGGTGCCTTTCCACTAGAGCGGTCCGAGGGTGAGGATGATTTTATGTAAAGTACCTCGATTCGTCAAAACAATGTGGTGTAGATTTTCAAAATTAATCATCATGCCTATTAACTATATTAGTAAAATATGTACACCAGATGGCATCAAAAGTCTAATTCTCTGAAAATTAGACCGTCGATATATGGGATGACAGTGAAGAGAAGGTTCCGTCGCTCCCCGTACCTGAGTGACCAGATGCTGGAACCGCCTCTCGCACGGCGACACCAGCTGAAGCTTGTACTCCACATTGCCGAACCGGGGCTCCGGTGGCAGGCTGCCGTACACCTCCTCGCTGGAGTCGTCCGCCTCTGAAGCCCTGTATATTAGGATGGGACACGTTTCATAATAATAAACCTACAGACAACCATCTCAGAAAAACTTTCGAAATACTCTGAACTCAAAGACGAAATAACTAGAATCTGGCACCTCCATAAAGTAACTATTGTCCCCATAGTACTCTCCACTACAGGCATTTTACCTAAACAGTTGCACCAATCAATCAGAATCCTTGACTTGTCGCCTTACACATATAAACTGCTACAAAAAGGAGTAATTCTTAATACATGCCGAATCGTAAGAAAGTTTCTACAGAGTGAATGCGATTCGCCTTGTAGAGACTCTCTTATGGTTCCTAACCCACAGACTCACCACAACTCACTCTCTGATAACCACTTGGCTTAGGCCCGTGCATATCAGTTTACCGGTATGAAAGCCGAGAAAAAATACAATTTGAATAAAAATAATAATATTAATGGTGGACGCCGTGTGGTGACGGCAGAGTAGAATCCAATTGTCACCTCCCCAAATCTGTCCCGTGGGTGTCGTACAAGGCGACTAAGGATAAATCAGCGATGAGGAATGGGCAGCAGCGTTACTCTTATACCACCTAGCAGTAGCAATGTACTGCGACTTTTGTGCACGATAAATGGCAATCGGCTCGCCACCTATTTCATGGGACCTAACATAATTGGCGAAACGTGGGTGCTGGTTCACCTCTGCCTACCCCTTCGGGGATATAGGCGTGATTTATTTATTTATATATGTAATAATATTAATACATGTAGAATAATCAGAAAATTCGAAGAAAAAGATGAACATTACTTAGCCGACAGCCCGTAATTTCATTTTATAAAGTTACCATACCAGCAATGCTGAGAAAAAAAAGGAAAATAATAATAATAATAATAAGCTTTATTGTACACCAAAAAGAAATTGTACAATGGGCGGCCTTATCACTAGAAAGCGATTTCTTCCAGGCAACCTTTGGGTGGAAAGAAATAGTAGAAGAACAATAATGGGGGGGGGGGGGGGGGTTCAGTCAAATGCTGACTGCTGGTTTGGCCGAATAGTCAGTCGGATGAATCAAAAGGGGTGGATGGGTCGATGACGTCTGACAGATACGAATGGAAGAGGAAACATACTGCGCCGACCCCAGATAGACTGGGAACAGGGCAGGGAGAAGAAGAAACAAGAAGTATAACATAGCACGACATAAATTACGTATAAGCACATTAAGATAGCATTCTTACTACCACACTCATACATACATACATACATAAATCACGCCTATATCCCCGAAGGGGTAGGCAGAGGTGAACTAGCACCCGCGTTTCGCCAATTATGTTAGATCCCATGTAATAGGTGGCGAGCCTATTGCCATTTATCGGGCACAGAAGTCGCAGTAGGTACATTGCTAGGTGGTATAAGAGGAACGCTGCTGCCCATTCCCCATCACCGGTTTATCCTTAGTCGCCTTGTACGACACCCACGGGAGAGATTTGGGGTGGTGACAATTGTATTCTACTCTGCCACTACCACACTCAGAGACGTCAAATAACGTTATAGAGTACTTAACGTCAAAAAACGACAATCCAAAACTAGTCGCTATACTTGCCGGCTATATGGTCCATATTGAAATGAAAATTTTTGACATTAAGTACTCATTAACGTTCATAGACGTCTGTGAGTGCGGCAGTTAGAGGTAAATTATCTAAAACAAAGTGCATATTTTAGTGGTGGCATAGAGCAGAATACATGATTGTCACCAATCCCAATATCTGCGTCGGGCATCTTACAAGACGAGTAAGTGTTAAAACAGAGATAACGCATGGATGGGCAGCATTTTTCTTAATGCCACCTAGCATACTGCTTTTTACATGCCCTATAGATTGCAATAGCCACGCCTTCTATTAGATGGGGCTTTAGAATGGTTGATGGATTGCGGGTGATGAATTGAACTTTTTTTTTTTTGAGAAAACAAAATTCTTTAAACCTAAAATAAACCAAACTCCCGTCTCATCTGTACTACGTGGGTAAAATTATATAAAACAAAGTACATAATAATATTCTCATTTATACCGAACGATGTTTTATTTTTTGGAGAAAAAAAATATTTAAGCCTAACATTGACCAAACTCACATCGTACGACGTGTCGAACCTAAAATTAACCAAACTCATTTTTATGAGAAAATAAATTATTAAAATTAACCAAACTCTTTATATGAGAAAATAAATTATTAAAATTAAACAAACTCACGTCTCATCGTATGACGTGTCGTCCAACTCGTCCGAGCTCAGCAAATCCCCCTCCAGGGCTTCCGTGTCGAAATCGCCCGCCAAGTACGTGTCGTCTTTGAGGACCACCTTAATAATAGTAAAACTCTATATTGCACACAGGACATATAATACAAACGTAATAAAATGGTAACAGAAATGTAACCAGACGGCCTTATACCAATTTATTCCAGGCATCTTTGGGCTAGAGGACAACGTCAAGAGTGCAGAAAATATGGCACGACACTGATCTCTATTGTACAAAAAAAAATACTTATGTAAAAAATAAATAATTGACAACATTTCATTTTTCAACATACCTTTATTATGATGTTATATGAAATTAAACCGAAACTGAAGACACTCTTATTTTTAATTTCTTTTGAATTCCGTCGTTTTCATACAAAAAAATCTTGATTGAAATACCGGTCATTCTAAACAGACGTAAGCGCCAAATGACGTCACTATCGTGGACAAATGGCGAAATCACATCACGCAAAAAATAAAAAGATCACTTGTCAAAATTGACGAACTGGCGTTTCCGGTGTCGAAAATATAAACATTTTATTTGAAATGTTTGAAATCAATTTCAAAATAAAATACGTTTTAAATTGTTTATGAAGGATTTCAATTTATTGCTACTTTAATAATGTTAATTTCAACGATGACAATTAATGACACTGGATTTGATTTATGACTGACGTCTGTTATCATGTCTATGATAACTTTTTTATTCTTCCATCTAGGAAGGCAAACGTTTTAATTCATACATCCACGACCGTGACGTCATCGCATGTTTTATACATTTTATTTATTTTCTCTGTAATTAAGTAATAAAAAAAATTAATAAAAATATTTCCGAAGTCATGATTGGAAAATAAAGAAACGGTATTTTTATTTTGGGGGTTTGTCATTTTTGAAATGTTGTCAATTCTCCGTACAAATAGTTTAGGTAAAAAAAAATTGAATTTTTAATATCACCATAGTATTTATATGACTGATGGGTAACTGCCGGCTTGATACCCCATGTACCAAACACCTTATATAGCAAGAATATATAGCCCCCAATGTACCAAACACCTTATATAGCAAGAATATTTAGCCCCCCATGTACTAAACACCTTATATAGCAAGAATATATAGCCCCCCATGTACCAAACACCTTGTATAGCAAGAATATACAACTACCTTTTCCAACTTATCGATCACATGATACACTTGCTCATCGAACGCGTCCGTCGAGTCCTCATTGTTATTCTTGGCGCTGGTGAGGTCATTGACATTCTTGCCAACCGTCTCTTTGCATATCTTCTGTACCGAGGACTGGTTGTTCCACGTGGTCACCTCGGCCTCGGTCCAGGCGTTGCAGGCAGGCGCCTCCTTAGGGGGTGACACCTTGTTCTTTTTCCTTCTGTTCTTGCGACCCGAGTTGCGACGCTTCGGCTTCCGGTCGGGGTCCAAATTATCTGCGAAGGTGGGTAGAAATTAGAGTTGCCACGAATAATGATTTGGCCGAATAACCACGAATATTCGGCTTCTGTCCGCCTCGGCCGAATTGCCGAATATTCGGCGGCGGAATATTTTTATTTGATGAAAAAAAAAATGTTTGCTTAAATCGGACGGCAGACCCATACAAATGGTGGTCAGCCAGCAAACGCAAAATCATACCCAGTCCTGACGAAATTCGCTAAGATTTATCTATCGTCTCCTAGCAGTAGTTTCTATTGTGAGATTAGTGAGAGACGTTTTTGAGAAGCGGGCTAACTGCGCTATCGCGCTTGCGTAAACTAAGCAATGTTCGCCAAGGCCGGTCATTGGAAGGGTGACCAAGTTTATTATCTCAAGTTTCTCCGTGAGGCATTCCTCTTATACCAACTAACAATATATTGCTATTTATGGGCCCGATAGATAGCAATATGCTCGCCACCTATTGCATGGGACCTAAACTCATTGGTGAAAAGTGGATGTTAAACCACCTCTGTCTACCCCTTTGTGGTTATAGGCATGTAAAAAAACGAGCGCAACGTAAGAATACCCAACATTAACTACATTAATGACATGGCCAAACGTGGATGGACATATCATCAAACGTTGACGTTTCAACGATATGGTCAGTTTTAGCCGATCATTTCATGAAGTGATCAATTCTACGATCTGGGGGCCTACCGCCTAACTCTATTGCTGATGATAGAGTAATGTACTGCTTACGGCTATAGCAGCAATCCTGAATTTTTAGGCGGTACGGATTTTGTGCCAAATTCACACAAAATCATTCGGTGATCATTCGTCCAAAGCTATCGCTGATAGTTTAGGTACATTTGGTGCGAAATGACAGTATGACGTCATAAACTATAGCTTTTGCTTTAGCAATCGAGTTAGGCGGTAGGCCCCCTGGCCTCGAAATGTAATGGTAACCCACCATCCTCCTTCTTGTTGACCTCAATGTAGCTTTCGATGTAGCTGCCATCTTTCACCAGCACGTCTGTGCTCAGATCGGGCTCGCACAAGAACGAAGACTCTTCTGGAAGCGTCTCGTTCTTGACGTGCGTTCGGCGGCCGCGTCTTCGCCCTGAGGAGACATAGTGACGTCACTGCATCGCAATCGCAATATGGGAACGGCGGGGTTATTGTGTAAGCCTCTTTCAATGGCTTTCGTCTACCTGTCACTCTCACTCATGGAGAATCATCGCAAAGTGTGAGTGACAGGTAGACGAAAGCGATTGAAAGAGGCTTACATAATCAGGGTTCTGACAGTAATCAGACTAAAATCTAAAATGTGCATACCTAGATAAAAGTAATATTATATTGGTTTACGATTATTTATGGACTAATAATTCTAAATCTTTCCCGTGGTGTCGTACAAGGCGACTAAGGATAAATCTGAATATGATTAGGAATGGGCAGCAGCGTTCCTCTTATACCAATTAAGCAATTTACTGCGACTTTTGTGTCTGATAAATAGCAATAGGCTCGCCACCTATTACATGGGACTTGACATATTTGTCTAAACGTGGGTGCTAGTTCACCTCTGCCTACCCCTTCGGGGATATAGGCGTGATTTGTGTATGTGTATGTAATAATTCTAAATATGTAATTCATTTAAATGACGAAATAAAATTTTGTAATCTCCTTAAATTTATTATTATATAAAAATGAATTGCAGTGCGTTTGTCTCGCTAAAACTCGAGAACGGCTGGGCCGATTTAGCTGATTTTGGTTTTGAAATGATTGTCTTGGGCCAGGCAAGGCAGAAACGGTAGAAAATATGGAAAAATTGCGAGGAAAAAAACTGCTTTCCTGTCAAAGATTTGACGTAACCATGGCTACGGGATAATGTATAAGGCATAACAACATATGCCGGGTAAAACCGGGCAACTATATTACAATATTTTTAATATGTGTTGACAGTACTGACGTCTGTTTCACAGATGTGTACAGTGCGTTCACAGATAATTTACCACTGACGTTTCCAATTACGTTTTATGTGAGAGAAGGATACTAATAGGACATTTCCTTAAGTAAGAACAGGGTGATGAGAAGTGTCAGAGGTAGAATAACTGTGAAGGCACTGTAGACTGATAAGTTCGTTTTCGACCTTCCTGCGGTATGAGACAGTGGCGGGGACGGGGCGCTCTGGATTAGCTCTTAGCGGGGGCGGGTGATGCGGGGAGGGGCGAGTTTTCCCTCCTCCCCGCATCACCCACCCCCGCTGGCGTCTGGAGTGCCCCGTCCCCGCCACCGTCTCTCATACCGCAGGAGGATCACGCACGATGTTGTCGGGCTATAAAGCAACAGCAACAGATATTCAGAATAACCCCGTAGGTTACCTTTAGGCGCATCAGATTTCTTCTTGGCAGTGTCCTGCTCGACGCGCAGTTTCTTCTTCGAAGATGGCTTGCTCTCGTTGGGGTCGAACAGGCTGAATAACGTGTCCATTCTTCTGGAATTGACAACATTTCTTATTTTAAAACATACATAAATTAAATTAGACCAATAATAAATTCAATCATTTCTTTTCAATCTTTTAAAAATTTCGTTTTAATATAAAGTAATCAAATCATGATTCAAATTCCGAACCTTCTAATCTAAGCAGACGTAAGCCCCAAATGACGTCATAGCTGCGTAAGCGAATTGACTCGGCTCTTCTGCTTCGTACTGACTGACTGACGCGAATCAAAAAACTTATTGCCTCTCAAAACTGACAATCTCGCGTTTCCGTTGTATAAAATAAAACCGTTAATATTTTAAATGTTAGAAACTAATATTTAAGTGACTTTTTTGGAATATCCCATGTAAGGAAGCAAAGACATTAATTTAATCTGCCGTAGTTGTGACGTTATAACGAGACGTCACGATTCGCGAAGTGTTCATTAAAAATAATTATTAGTAAAACTATTCGATTTTGATTTCAACATTATATAAATGTTAGAAAAATTAGTACAAAGATTATGGTAGTTAGAAAAAGAATTTCGAAAAAAATTATGGTCTTGATGCGGGATTTCTAACCACCAAAATCTTTGTACTAATTATGAGTAAATAGACTCGAGAAAACATGGCCGTGGTCACCTCAAAAACACACGCATTTGTATTCGTACCCGAGACCTCTTGGCCCCCAGCCAGCGCATCCGAACACTGATCCAAAGAAACGACACGGCCGTCGACGTCTAGCACTTTAAACCTCGCGATTATTCCAAATTTCATACAAGGATTTGACCCAATTTTATAACTCTTATGGGGTTCCGAGACGGTCAATCAGCTTGAGTCAAGCTCGTTCGTTCTAGGTCTAACAAATCTTTTTTATGTCTGTTTGACCTCGGAACAGAACGAGCCGATTGAAGCTGATTGACCGTCTCGGAAGCCTTTTACGCCCAAATACAGAAACGCTTCTCAAAGTTGTCCTGCTCAATGTTTAAGTATTGTCAAAATTTACGTTTTTCTTTACAAATTCTGACAGGTATTGTCCACTTAACTTGGCAATGCTCAAAATTTGAGTAGCGTTTCTGTATTCGGGGGTTAGTCACCTTGTACGACACGGCCGAGAAGCCTTTATAGCATCTACCGGGTATTTTGGGCAAGGCGAACACTGGTCCTCGAACCTTTTCAGACGTTATCTCTCGGGGCTCCAATTTCCATGGAAAGCCTCGCGAATCGGTGCGGCTGTTATAGACGCTATAGGCATGATGACTCTAAACCACATTGTTTTTACGTATATAGGTATCTACTTTACTTCTGATTCGGATCGAGTGTAGTGCGTAAGCGCTTTAACCGCTCTTAATAGTGTCACCATCCCTATTATTTTCTTCGCACAAGTATATGCCTCTGCCTCGGCTGTGGTTATATTTTTCCTTCCTGCTAAGAAATTTTATCTACACCACGCTCTGTCTGCGCCGACGCAACGTCCACGAGGTATCGCCTTATCACGTTCCTGCGTATACCCTTCATCGCTGAATTCCCGCGTGTGTCACAGTGCGTTTATTTATTATGATCACTGTGGTTATTGTGCACGCGCTGCGAAGGTTATCACCGTGTCGTAAAGTGAACGAACTCCTAGAGGTCTCCGCGTGTATAATTAGATAGCATTCGCGAACAGTGCCGCATTCACATCAAAGGCGCGCATTGTTTACAGGAGTCAGACCGACGCTAGTTTTTAGGTTTGGGTACGTGATATGTATACCTATAATGACGAAAATATATCGCGCCGAACAACGTAACTATTATATATTACGAAAATATTATATCGTACTACTAAAAAGATGATGATATGGACAAGTCATTGGTGAAAATTCAGCATTTTTTTTTAATGCTAGACAGGGAAGCTCTTGCCCTTCTTCTCACCTGATGGTAAGTGACAATAAGGGTCAAAGATGGAATCGAGTTTCACCTGGAACCCTCAACCACAGAGGGACTGGCTATCTTATCACACATTGTCAGAACACGATTATGCCGTTAACATTATTATTATGGCAACAGATTTTGATTTTGAGATAGGAAAGGCCCGTGCCCCAGCAGTGGGGACATAAAAGAGGTAATGATGAGTCATTACTCACTCCCTTTTACATGGGAACTGACCACAATAAGCTGGCGGAATATAGGTGTTAATTTGAATACACCTCAGTTTTAATTCCCCCAGGGGTTGCCTTTGGGGATTACAAAAGAGTAATTTCTGTATGTATGACCGTAATCTATTTTCGTTTGTAACCATGCATTAATCCACAAGAAATGACTATTAATTGAGAGCTTGTAGAATTTGGCAATAGCAACTAATGATACAACATGTTTGGCAATGACACTGTACGACATCCTTGCCCACTTTTTTTACACGAAAAGTTTATTCAGCTCACAATTAAGCCAAATTATTACACAACAGTTGTTTACTAGACACATTTTTAAATTGTATTGGTGTTGTTATATTAAATCCTTGATGTTAATCCTTAATTCTTTCAAAATAATAACACAGATTATACTACAAACAAAAAGAACATTATAACATGTAGTGATCATATTTATAGATAAAACATATTGTTGTTTTGTAATCAAAGATCACCACCTTTCTTTATTTACAAGCACCTTTATTTATTTACTTTCTGGAATGTTACCAAATTGCTTAAAACTCAAAAAATAAACACTTTTTATGTAATAAAAAGGTAACTCTTATCTGTTCAACAATTATTCATTATAGCTATATTGAATATAACTTACACTGCTTGAATATAAAAGGGGCACAAATCAAAACATTTATTATGCAAAATTAAGGATTTTTTTTAATACACAATGTGTAAATTTTAATTAAATGAGTGATTTAAGTAAAATTCTATATTTTTTACAATTTAACATACAAAAACATTGTTTTTCTTTGTTAAATCTAGTAAGTAGTTTTTTTAAAGTAGGTATTTTTGAAATATTGTGAGCAAATATTACTTTTACTTTGTAGTAAGTAGATTAGACAATGACTATCAATCTAATATACCAAATATAATATCGAAACAAGATAAACATGATGCAATGTGATGTGATTGAAAACCCAATGACTAAACTATTGTAAGTATTATACTTTTTTTTTGTATAAAAGTTAAATTTACAATAACATGGTACAATAATAACAAAATGATCAAAAATGCCTCTGTTTATTATATACAGTTTGCCTAAAGTTGCTATGCCACTATTTGCGTGAAAGTTAATGACTAGTTTCTCTGATGTAATTCAAGGTAATAATTACGAAATTAAATTTAACATTTCAGGAAGTAATAACCATACCTATTGGCTAAGTAACATGTTAAATAAACCATATAAAAATTATCTCAATGGAAACGATGACAATTTGTTATGAAATAAGGAAATAATTTAGCAATTTATACTTACGAACAGCTGTTACAGGTTCAAGGTTACAGAATACAGGTTTAATGCTACCAACACCGCGTCCCAAGTGTTTCTGAGTCAACAAAATATTAAAAAACAAACAAGGGAACGATGCCAAATTATTTAAAGCGACGCAAAGATGCGATAAACAACTGTTTAAATACAATAAACTTCACACCCTAACATCTGTTGCCAATGTTTGCACTAGACACATCACTCGATGAAAATTTATAAAGACACCTAGATAAATTAACCTAAATGAACTCTGATATTTCTAGTATGAAATACTTTGCAGTTAGACTGAAATTTAATAGTAATTTTGCATTAAATTGAAGTCAATCAGAAAAAAATCCCTTTTTGACTAACATGACATTGACAGTGACATTTGAGAAAAATTGCAAGCTGTTTTAGTAGATTGTGGCAACACAGTTCGGCGAATAACGTTATTCCAGAAACGTTAAACTTATTATAAAAAAAATAGAGTATTTGGCGGTAAGCCTCATCAAATCATCAAAATAACACCACTTTCACTGCACAAAATCCAATCTGAACCAATTAAAGTAAAGTAGTAATGGATAAGTAAATAGTTCGGTGATCATCACTTTCAGCTGTCAAAAAAAGTTAGCGAATAAGCCTACTGGTGTAAGTCAGATATTTTTTCAATAATTCTAAAATTGGTTCAGATTTTGTGCAGTGAAAGTGGTGTTATTTTGATGCACAAGCATCCGTGTTGATGTGCAATTATGCAGAATCATCGAAAATAAGTCTCATGATGTGTTTGATGTTGTGGTGAAGAAAACTATAAAAAGTGGTTTTATCCATTTTATCAAGCACCATCATTAACTCTGTTACCATTCAATTCGCGCCAAGCACTCCCTAGATGCGTTAAAATGTGTGACACCCATATTTTAACGTAAAATTCATTTTATTCATACATTTCACCCCCTCATTATTTCATAAGACTACAGATAAAATATACACTAAAGACTTGGCTGTATGGGCTAGACCTTTTGCCTTCCCTAAAATATAGGGAGAATTAGAAAAAACGGAAAGAGAGAGAGTGTTTGGCGCGTTTCGTGGTGTCAGTCAGATTTATTTTCGCTAATTCAAAAATTGTTACAGAGTGGATTTTGTGCAGTGAAAGTGGTGTTATTTTGATGCACAAGCATCCGTGTGGATGTGCAATTATGCAGAATCATCGAAAATAAGTCTCATGATGTGTTTGATGTTGTGGTGAAGATCACTATAAAAAGTGGTTTTATCCATTTCATCAAGCACCATCATTAACTCTGTTACCATTAAATTCGCTCCAAGCACTCCCTAGATGCGTTAAAATGTATGACACCCATATTTTAACGTAAAATTCATTTCATTCATACATTTCACCCACTCATTATCTCATATGACTACAGTTAAAATATACACTAAAGACATGGCTGTATGGGCTAGACCCTTTGCCTTCCCTAAAATATAGGGAGAATTTAAAACTAACTAAAAACGGAAAGAAAGAGGAATCAAGCTTTTCTACTGCGTTTAAAAATAATAATGAAGTACCTATGTAAATCAAACTCGGAGTCCTATTTACTCTGAGAAATCAAAACATCTTCTTTAGTCCGAGTTAAAAGAGGCACAAGATTAACTGCCGCACTCAGAGACGTCAATTAACTTTAATGAGTATTTAATGTCAAAAATGTTCATTCAAATCTAGACCATAGACCCGGCAAGAATAGCGACTAGTATTGAATTGTCATTTTTTGACGTTAGGTACTCATTAACGTTATATGACGTCTCTGAGTGCGGCAGTAAGGACTCTTCTTAAGTAAAACTAAGTAATTTTATCATTTTACGTAGTATTGTGTTCTCTTTGATTTTATAACTGAATTTACTACTCACAGGCCTGTAGTGTTTCATTTCATTGTGATAAACTTGAAAAGTTATTGATTGCAACAATGTCAATACAAGTGGAAAATAATTTAAAAAAATGCGAAGACAAATTAATATTTGAGCAACACGCTCATTTCATACCCTGCAAAATAAATGAAGATGGTGAAGCTAATGTAAAAAAATATTTTGTGCCGTACATTCAAGACAATAATGGAGGTATTTGTTTTAAAACTTTTTATTTAGAAAATGCAAATTTTAATTTTAATTTTAGCCGTGTGGTGACGGCAGAGTAGAATACAATTGTCACCATCCCAAATCTCTCCCGTAGGTGTCGTACAAGGCGACTAAGGATAAATCAGTGATGAGGAATGGGCAGCAGCGTTCCTCTTATACTACCGTCCTGACAATGTAGTGCGACTTTTGTGCCCGATAAATGGCAATAGGCTCGCCACCTATTACATGGGACTTAACATAATTGGCGAAACGCGGGTGAGAATTCACCTCTGCCTACCCCTTCGGGGATATGGGCGTGATTTATGTATGTATGTATGCAAATTTTAATGTGAAACAAAGAAATGGACATTTTTGAGACCTATTTTTGGTAGTAATACATTTTGTAACATCAAATTAAAAAGCCATTGCACATTGCCTAACCTAGTGAAAGTAGTAGAATTTTTACAGAAACACGGAAAGATTTCTTTGTAAAAAATCTTACATTTAAAATACATGTTTAATAAATTCAAATATTGAAAAACTTTGGATTTTTTTACTCCTCTAGTATTCCTCATATCATAGAAAAGTGCCTATAGCACTTACTTTTTCATGGTGAAATCACAACATCAATATAATTTAATAATCATAATACATATTATCTCTTCAGAGTTGACTGCAACGTTTAGAGGGCATTCCTTAGATGGTGTCAAAATGGATCTGCCGGAGGGCTACAGAGCTGTGATAGTAACCGAAGCAAAAAGGCCGCTTGCTGAGGAAGCAGACAGGAGATTTCAGGTTAGGTATTACTGAGCCTTGTAGAGAGGATTTTATCCATAATAACTGAATTTCCATCCTGTGTAGTGATGATAGAGCAGAATAAAATTTTCCATTTCTCCTGCGGTCGTAGCACAAGGCAACTATGAGTAAAATGCTGCAGTGTTCCTCTTATTGCACCTTATAATATGTCGTAAGTCATGCGCCCATTAGATGGCAATAGGCTCGCATCCTATTACATGGTAACTGGAAAAGCGATGTGTTCATAGATCTCTGCCTACCTCTTTGGGGAAATACGGGTGTGATTTATGTGACTGCAGCCGGTTGCACAAACAGATTTTAAATTATAATGTTTTCTTTAAACCCTAATGAAACGTCAACTGGTTGCACAAAACTGAAATAGCAACAATTTTAATGCTCTTTTAAATTTATCTAATGAAGTGTCAATTTATCCAATGAAGTGTCATTCTTGCACATTAGCTAGTATTTTGCGTTGCACAAAACGATATTAACACCAAATGGGCGCTAAAGGTCTTTTATTATGACAGTTGGATGTCAGAATTTTTAATGACTGCCTGGGCAGTCATTAAAAACAGCATAGGCAGAGGTGAACTAGCACCCACGTTTCGCCAATTATGTTAGTTCCCATGTGGATGTGGTGGCGAGCCTATTGCTATTTATCGGGCACAGTCGCGGCAAAAGTCGCAACACATTGCTAGGCACATAAGTGGAACGCTGCTGCCCATTCCTTATCACTGATTTATCCTTAGTCGCCTTGTACGACACCCACGGGAGAGATTTGGGGTGGTGACAATTGTATTCTACTCTGCCGTCACCACACTTACATACATAAATCACGCCTATATACCCGAGTCCCATGTAATAGGTGGCGAGCCTATTGCCATTTATCGGGCACAAAAGTCGCAGTACATGGCTATTGCTAGGTGGTATAAGAGGTTTGGGGTGGTGACAGTTGTATTCTACTCTTCCGTCACCACGCGGTCACCACACGGTCTTTTTAAATTAGTAATCATGTAAAACCTAAGCCAAAACCTTGAGCGGTATGTATTGGAATGTTGTCATTTCAATCACTCTCCGTTCATCGGTCTCTCGACATGGCCCGTTCCGTCTCTTTTAATTATATTCATTCATCACGAGCACCTTTCCGGTGTGATGGATGATATGAATCAATAGGGAGTGGATGGCTTGATGACGTCCGACCGATATGAATGGAAGAGGAAACATACTGCGCCGACTCCAGATAGACTGGGAACAGGGCAGGGAGAAGAAGAAATAAGTAATCATTTATTTAGGTTTTCACTTCATTTATTCAATTAACCATAACAATATCAATCACACACATATTTATGACACAGCAAGGAGCTCGGCGAGGAGGCAATTAACAGTCTTCGGCCGCAATTATGTCACTGGTACCAAAGATGCCGGCAGCATCTGATCCACGTGGCGTCGCATCGCCACTTCTCAACTGCGTCCGTTCGCACTCCGTAGTGACACTGTCGAGCTGGCGGGATACTCTACCAAACTGATACTTGTGGTAATCCTGGCACTTAAGAAATATTACAGCTGTTATAGTGTTGTCTTGTGTGTCAGTAATTGTATCGTCTTTAGTCGGAATAAATAAAACCCGAATTTTATTTACGTATTGTCGGTCTTGTTACTTTGTCGTCAAGTCCAATCATCAAACCATTGTCCCTTATCCGTCAAGTCCAAGTGACACGTCTGTTCTCTCTGTCCGTCCGTCTATGTCCACTATGCAGGTTGGACGTCGCAACATTCCCACCCCCGAGTATCCGCAGGCTGATACTCAAGCTAGAACAAGCCGACGTCCAGCTTGCATAGCTTAGTCACGGGTCTGGTCTACAGTCCTTGTTCCGTCTGTACATCCGCCACACGCACCTGGCCGTCCTTCCCGGGGTGGACTCTGACGACACGTCCACGCGGCCACTGACCTCTAGGCATCTGGTCGTCTGCCACAACCACTATGTCCCCGATGGCTAGTGGTGGGCCAGCTGTCACGAGCCACTTGGAACGTCTCGTCAGGACGGGTAGGTATTCCTTGACCCATCTCTTCCACAGCAGGTTGGCAAGTCTTTGGGACTCCCGCCAGGTGCGTCGCAACAAGTCGCCGTCCGTAAATTGACCGAAAGGACTCTCAGGCAGTCTTGTCTTTGTCATCAAAAAGTCGTTCGGAGTCAGAGGTAAGTTGTCGTCACTGTCAATTGGTACGTACGTCAACGGTCTGCTATTTACAATGCCCTCTGCCTCGGCCAGTAGAGTTAGCAGTATCTGCTCACTTAGGGTTCTCTCCTTGAGAGTGACACGCAATGAAGTTTTTATGCTTCTGACGAGCCGCTCCCAGCGGCCCCCCATGTGGGGAGCGTTCGGAGGAATGAACTTCCAAGTTATGCTGCGTATACTACCGAAGCAGACAAGTTGGTCTCTATCGATCGCTTGAACCGCGCTCTTAAGTTCCCGGTCCGCTCCACGAAAGGTAGTCGCATTGTCGCTGTAAATGGTGGAAGGACAGCCCCGCCTAGCGATAAAGCGTCTGAGGCTAAGGATCACCGAGCTAGTTGTCAAGTCATTCACCAGCTCCACATGGACGGCACGGATCGTCAGGCATGTGAATAGAGCTCCCCACCGCTTCTCATGTCTGCGCCCTACTTTCTCCGTTATGCATACATACATACATAAATCACGCTTTTATCCCCGAAGGGGTAGGCAGAGGTGAACTAGCACCCACGTTTCGCCAAATATGTCAGTTCCCATGTAATAGGTGGCGAGCCTATTGCCATTTATCGGGCACAAAAGTCGCAGTACATTGCTGGGTGGTATAAGAGGAACGCTGCTGCCCATTCCTCATCAATGATTTATCCTTAGTCGCCTTGTACGACACCCACGGGAGAGTTTTGGGGTGGTGACAATTGTATTCTACTCTGCCGTCACCACACGGCTCCGTTATGGGTCCGAAGTAATCGAGACCGGTGACAGAGAATGGTTGGCGTCCTTGCTGCAGTCTGAAATTGGGGAGCTGACCCATGAGCGGAGGTGATGGTTTGGCTCGGTTATTTTTGCAGAGTTGGCAGTTATTCCAGGTCGTCTTAACAGCATTCCGTCCTTTTAGATTCCAAAACCGTCTTCGGACTTCTATCAGGACTCGCTCTCTTCCGGCGTGCTTCGAGTCTTTGTGATACTGCTGTAAGAGAAGCTTGGTATAGGTGTCTTTCGGGTGGAGGATGGCAGGGTGTCTAGCCTCGGGGTCCAAATTAGCTGCGTCTATTTTTCCTCCAACCCGGAGGATGCCTTGAGGGTCTAGGTATGGTGTTAGCTGCCGGAGACTACTCGATGGATCAATTTGACCGTGCCTTTTCAGAGAGTTTACGTCAGCTGCGAAGTTCCGGTATTGGCTCTCTTTAATCCACCGCACTTCTGCTTCTTTTAACTCTGTCGCAGTCAGTTCTCCAGTGTACCGTTCGGTCTTCTTAATCCTAAAGTTGTGCACCGCGCGGTACATCCAGGCCGTGCTACGTATTAGACGCCAGAACTGTGAAAACCTGGCGTCGTCGGGCAACAAACCCTGCCCATTGACTGTCAAAACCAGAACAAGTTTGACTTCTTTGTCGTCTGGATCTAAGCTGGTTTCGATACCGCGGATTATCTCTTCTGGCCAGGCAGCGTCAGGCTCTGAGAGAAAGTGGGGTCCTGTCAGCCACTTCTGGTTGTCTATATTGGTAATTTCTCTAGTCGCATCATCCGCAGCGTTCATGTGGGTGGGGATCCATTTCCACTGATCAATGTTTGTCAGTTCTGTGATCTCGTGGACTCGATGCGCCACAAATGGCTTGAACCTGCCAGAGTCAGATCTCAGCCAGCTCAGTACAGTCCTAGAGTCCGACCATAGCACTGATTTTGAGATCGACACTGACACGTACTTTTGGAGCTTGTGAATAAGTCGGGCTCCCATTAGGGCTGCTTGGAGCTCAAGTCGGGGGATGCTCATGGTTTCCAGTGGAGCTACCCTAGCTCTTGCCATTAGAAAGGCGACGTGCCAGGTCCCGTCTGTATAGAGTGACCGCAGGTAGGCAACACTGGCGAAGGCCTTGGAGCTAACGTCGCAGAAGACGTGAAGCTTGGCGGAACCGCCATAATTTTCAGTCGATATCCAGCGTGGTACTTTGATGATGTTGGCTGTCTGAAGTTCTTTGAGCCACGTTTGCCACCTCCCATAGTCGTTAGTTTCAATTTCGTGGTCCCATCCTATCTTGCTTCGCCATATGTCCTGAAGCAGGATGCGGGCTTTAACAGTGATGTGCAGCAGGAAACCAAGAGGGTCGAACACAGACATTACGACCTTTAACCCTTCACGCTTGGTGGGTCGTTTCACCCCTGTCCTTAGCTCTTCAGAGACGTGTAGAAGGTTCAGTCGGAATATGAAGTTGTCATCGTCAGGACTCCAACGTACTCCTAGGACCCTTTCCTCAATCTGGTCCTTGTGGTCGCTTATCACCTTTATTCCCGAGGAGGAAAGCCGGTCTTCAGGAATCTGACGTAGGAGACACTTTGAGTTTGACACGAAATTCCTAATATGGAATCCACCAGAGTCATGGATAGCGATGACGTCTTGAACGAGTTGAACAAGTTCACTTTCGTCGCTCAACGAATAAATAAAGTGTCAACGTAAGGTCTATTATGGCTTTGCAGGCATGAGGATGTGTTGACTCATACCTACGCGCGTTCAAGTTTTTGACAAACTGAGAGGATGACGGCGAACAGACGGCACCAAAGGTCATGACATTCATTATGTATTCGCCATCTTCCCAGAGAAGTCTTTGCGCTTGTCTATCCTCAGGTCTAATCATCACCCTATGGAACATCTCCTGGATGTCACCGGTTACTGCCACTTTACCTTTGCGGAACCCTAACAAAACCCCTGGCAGCGAGGTAAGAAGATCAGGTCCTGTCAGCAGAAAGTCGTTTAACGACTTACCTTCAGACTTCGCAGCACAGTCCAAGACCAGGCGCAGCTTGGGCTTGTTCGGGTTGTACACTGCAAAGTGAGGTAACCACCAACTCATACGTGTCCTTGTGGCAGCTTTTTAGGGTTCCAATTTCGACACGTAGCCTTTGGAGATGTTGTCAGAGAAACGCTCCCTATATTTCGCGCCAAAGTCGCAGCTTTTGCGTATCTTCATTTGGATGTTCTTGAAGCGTTTTTTAGCTTGAGGCAGGCTATCGGGTAGAGTCAGATCGTCCGACTTCCATAAGAGCCCGGTCTCGTATCGCCTCTCGGGTAGTAGTCGTGTCGTGCGTTCCATGATCTCCAGTGCCAGCTAATCCTCCCGAGAGCGCGGAGTGTCCTGTGAAAACTTTACGCCGAAGTCATCTGTGGAGAAAGTTTGTCTTACCATCTCCAGCAGTTCTTCGCAGGCACACAGGTGATGGATGGTCGCGTCACTTGGTACGCCACCGAGGTGCAGATTTCCATGGATCACGAAACCTAAATTCGTCTGGGAGATCATGGGGCCGTTTTTGTCAGTATGTACAATATTTCTAGTCACTATTAAGTCAATGTTGTCTTGTCCAATCAACATTCGTATTTTGTCGGGTCGCATGTCTATGTCTTGTACGTAGTCGGTCAAGTAAGGAAATTTATTTAACATTTTTTTACAATTAAAACTATTTACAGCTAACTTAGTTTTTTTTTTACAGTTAACTTTTCGCGTAGACCTCTGATCGCGAAGGACACCAGCATGGAGTCGTGCTCGGTGGTCACCATCCCAGAAGCGCCTCGGAGACGTAGTTGTGACTTGGGGCCTGTCACGCCAGCTTGGTCAAGAATTGATCTGTCCACCAATGTCAATGCTGCTCCTTCGTCTAGAAGCGCGAAAGTGGTGACATCTCCTTTTGGTCCAGACACTACAACAGGGATGACTTTAAGCAGGACGGAAGACTTCACAATGCAGGTGTTGACTGTGGCGTGGATATCGGTCGAGTTGTCCTCATGGTCGGATTGGCGTCGCGGCTCGGCATGCAGTAAGGTATGGTGCGCTCTGGAGCAATCACGCACACCACACTTTGCCTTCTTTCGGCAGGCCTTAAGTTGGTGACGCGCAGACAGGCATGAGAAGCTAAGCCTCTTCTCCGTCACGAGCTTCCATCGATCGTCAATTGTCATGTTCTTGAAGTCTTCGCAATCCTTTATCGAATGTTCTTTATCACATAGAATGCACATGGCGGTTGAAGTAGATGGTAAAGTCGTATTAATTGGTCGCCAAGTTCGTTCTTGTCGTGCTGGTGCAGCGTGTTGCGTCTTTGCGGTCGCGGCGCTTTTCAAAGTTAACGGTGCTACGCCGGCAGCGCCGTTGGCGATCTTCATGAGCCAGTCAGAAACTTCGTGAAGAGCCGCATTTTTTAACCCTCGTTCGGCCAAATAAAAACTGGTATTTTAGGGTTGACGGTAATTTTTGAATAATTTCTCTGATAAGTGACGGGTTAGTGACATGTCCGTTCTCCTCTGTAGCTTTAATTGATTTATGTCATCATGGCGTATGTCACGAAAATTTCTAATTTTGTTTAAGATTATTTCAATTATATATTCTGGACGGCCGAAACGTAATTTTAATGTGTCCATGATGTTTTTTAGGTTTGTAGCGCTAACTGGCGCTAACCAAGAGTGCGGAGACGGCGTCGTATGCACGTGCACGTTCTGAGGTTATATTGGGCCACGATATATTTAAACAATGCTCTTCATTAGAAATTCAGTTTGACGGTCCTGGAGAGGCATTACGTATTGCTGCACTGAAGGAGGCTGGGATAGAAACTGTGAATCTCTTTGCGCATTTAGATTCAAACCTTAAGCCGATTGCCATAAAATCACGGCGCTATACACCCGACGACTTATATTTCATTAGATCCAAAGTTCAGAAATTGTTACAAGATGAGATAATAGAAGAAAGTGACTCTCCATGGAGAGCGCAGGTCTTTGTAACTTCGGGGACTCATCACAAAAAGCGCATGTGCATTGACTATTCGCAAACCATAAATAAGTTTACTTACCTGTATGCCTATCCGCTGCCTAACATTGAAGACATTATAAATAAGGAAGCAAAATATAGAATATTTATAATAAGTACCTATTATTTGGAGTCAAATAAAGCCTACACTGCCTTCGAAGCTAATGGCAAATTATACCAATTTCGTCGTATTCCATTCGGAGTAAATAACGGAGGTGCTTGTTTTCAGAGAACAATAGATAGTATTATCAACAAATGTGACCTAGACGGCGTCTTCCCATACCTAGATGATATAACTTTGTGTGAATTAGACCAGAAAGACCATGACGAGAACCTTAAGAAATTTTTAGACGTAGCTGCAAAATTTAATTTGACTATAAACAGAGAAAAGAGTGAATTCTCAGTAACTGATATAAAGATCCTAGGCTATCACATCAGTAACGGTACAATAAAACTTAACTTAACGTAAAACACTTCTACAAATGCCAGTTCCAAGGACACTGCTTCCTTGAGACGAGCCATAGGTCTTTTTGCACACTATTCTCGGTGGGTGCCTAATTTCTCAAACGTGCTACGTCCTCTCGTAACTGCCCAAAGTTTTCCTTTAAACCAAATTCAGAAGACAACATTCGAAGAGTTAAAACAATTAATATCAAAATCATCTTTAACAGCTATTGATCCTTCAGAACCCTATACAGTTGAGACGGATGCTTCCGATGTATCGATTGCCGCCTCATTGACTCAGAACGGCAGGCCGGTAGCCTTCCTCTCGCGAGTTTTGAATGATAGCGAAAAGAAATATCCAGCTATAGAAAAAGAGGCATGTGCCATTATAGAAAGTTTGAAAAAGTGGCAGCATTATTTACTATGTCGAAAATTCTATCTTATAACTGACCAGAAGTCAGTGGAATATATGTTAAAGAATCATGCAAGTAAAATAAAAAATGATAAGATTCAGAGATGGAGGCTAGAACTATCTAACTTTAATTTTGATATTAGATATCGGCCTGGTAACGAAAATATTGTAGCTGATGCCTTGTCAAGACAGACTTGTGCTACATCAACGTTTGACAGTAAGCTATACACTCTACACAAATCGCTCTGTCACCCTGGAACAACTCGTTTTACTCACTGGATAAGGACTAAGAACCTTCCATACTCTACAAGATGACGTGAAAAGAGTCATAGCGAATTGTTACGTATGTAATGAGATAAAGCCGAAATGTTTAAGGTATACGGGTACACTTATTCGAGCTACAGCGCCATTTGAACGGCTATCTATGGACTTTAAAGAGCCTCAGCCGTCGGTTTCCCGCAACAAATATCTGTTAACTATGATTGACGAATATTCAAGATTTCCTTTTGCGTATTCTTGTCCGGACATGAGTGCTGAGAGTGTAATGAAATGCTTAACCGATTTGTTCTCAGTATTTGGTATGCCGTCGTATGTACATACAGATCAAGGCCCGTCCTTTATATCTTGAGATCTTAGAAAATTTCTAAACGATAAGGGAGTTGCTGTAAGCCATTCCGCTCCATACAATCTTAGAGGGAACGGTCAAGTAGAAAGGCTTAATGGAACGTTGTGGCAAATTATCAAACTTGCATTGAGATGCAGTGGTCAGCCTATCACGGAATGGGAATCTGTTCTCCAGTTGTCACTACACGGTATAAGATCGCTACTCTGCACAGCTACCAATGAGACGCCTCACGAAAGAATGTTCCTCCATCCAAGACGATCATCCCGTGGTCAATCCATGCCTAGTTTTTTTATCTGTTTTATATGATTAGCGTTTCTGTATTCGGGGGTAACTGCCGCACTCAGAGACGTCAAATAAGTACTTAACGTCAAAAAATTACAATTGAAAACTAGTCGCTATTCTTGCCGGGTCTTAGGTCTAGATTTGAATGAAAATTTTTGACATTAAATACTCATTAAAGTTAATTGACGTCTCTGAGTGCGGCAGTTAATAACAGCTAAAACATGATGCTTGCGTTTAATTTTCATTGATTTGACAGATACAAAACAAAAATTATTTGAAATAGGTTTAACGAAACGCAACAATTCCCTCTTTTCCCTCAATTTAATAATCTGTTGTTGGCAGAACTGTTTAATGTCGCCATTAGTTGGATAATTAATGGACCTTTTTATGGAGCTGATAATGTTTTGTGCAACATATTTATTTTGACAGAAAACATTAGCACTAATGTCTCTATAACTAATGAGATTGTAAAGGAAAGCTTTGTGCAACCGGCTGTGAATTTCTTACTTTCATAAACAGTAAACCCTACATCAACATCATGTCTAGTCATCCACTTTTAATCCAACCATCACATCAAAACATAAAAATATTGTGGTTAAAAAATGTTTGATAAATTACAATCCTGACGTGGGAACTAATATAATTTTTGTTTCTAACATTTTATATATTTCAATTAAAATTAAAAATAACTGAATTATTTGCAGGTGGCTGGGGGATTCAAAGACTTAACATACTGGAATTGGGATAAAAAACCCTCAAAAAATGACGGTTTATGCAGAGCGATGGACTGGATTGATATAGCAGAAGCGGTCAGTGTCCCTTATTTAGTTACATATAGAAAGTGATGTTTCATGCATAATACCAGTGGCCATGGCCACGTAAAAAGTTTTTCATGATGAATTTTGGTAGAGTGGGCCGAATGCCAAATAGAAGTATTTATGGGTTACTTAAACGGTTGAACGTTTAGGTAACCCATAATACTTCTATCATTTTCTGTTTCAATTCAGTTGCTAGCTCAAATAAATTAATTGGACATAAAAAAGATCTGTTTAGAGACCTAGCAACAGAATAGAAACACACAGAAATTGAATGAGATCGATTCATGCTGATTGACTGTCTCAGAAGCCCTTTACAATCCTGGTACAGGCAAATATTTGTGACGAATGTCTGTCTATCTGCCGCACTCAGAGACGTCAATTAATGTTAATATCAAAAATTATGTAAAAACTATTTAGATGCTATTCTTGTCAGGACCTAGCTGGGACTATGATTTAGATATAAAAGATAATTGAGTACAGGAGTATGTCTTCTTGAATTTTGTTATCCCTTTCACAGATACACGGAGATTAAGTGAACACCTAATTAATTAAGCGGTAGAGTTTAAGAAATAAAACAGGTCAGTAGTTTAAATCTGTCTTTCATTCTATACTTTATATAATTATATATTTTAAATAAACAACAAGTATAGACACAATATCCTACTCCACAACTTCCCAAAACCTTTGCTAATTTTAAATAGAATTTAATCTACATACCTATCAAATAACCATATCAAATTAGTCTTCTAAATTGCATTAGAAATGACTGAGTATGATGGTAACAAACATAACTGAATACTATCTCTTTTTTGTATAACGTTTTATAAATGAGAGACATAGAAAGTGGTTAATAATGTTAGTACATTAGAGTATTACATTTTATTCCATCACTTGACTATGTGCCTTTCGTCTCATGTGTACCACATCTAACAATATTGTACTACACCTAACAACATTGCACAACACCTAACACATTTGCTGCAAAACTTTGTGACCATACTTCATTCATTGCAGTCATCATAGCTTATATCATATCAATGGCATATTCATATTATTTCAATATGATAACATAATATTTCTTTGCCTAAAATTAGCTATGTGGTAAATAAAAAAACAATAAATAATATTCATTATCAGCCTTGATAGTGCTCAAGAATTTCAGAACACTTAAAAAAAAACGGCTAAACCACTTCCGGATTTGCAATTTTTTGTCTCAACTTCGCTTTAGCTTCACACCGCCTCTTTAGCAACTGCCGTCTTTTGCTATCCAAGGCCGCTTTCTTCATAGCTAACTTCATACTGAGTTGGCTTGGTAGTTTATTTGTTTTACTAGGAGCCTTGACTTCGTCAAGAGTTTTACTACCAGTGGGTTTAATCAAATCACTTGTAATAGCTCCACAGCCTTTTTGATTATTATTTTCAGGGTTAGAATTGAAATGCAGCCCGAACTCGGTTCTCGCTTCCAAGTCCCGGAAATCGTTCACGTTCTCCCGGGACATCTTGTTGTAAATCTTCAGGAACTGCCAAAACTCAATGTCGCCCCCTTTGATGTTAGTCTCGTAGAAGTCCTTAAGTTTCGGATCGCACCTGTGCTTGTTCACAATGGGCTTTGGTTTCGCCATGCGATTCTCTGTACCGACTGGTGCAGTCTGGACGACTCCAGTTTCCCGCACTGGTGGACCACCTTTAGTTTTGTGTTTCCAGACTTTCGGCTTGAAGGGTTTAGCGTTGGGATCATGCCGGCGCATGTGTAGGGTCAGCGCACTGAGATTCTGGCAGACCTTTTCGCAGGCGTTGCACGGGAAAAGTATCTTTACGCCCCTCTTCTTGGATTCCAAATTGAGTTTCCGCAAGCTCGCCAGGTGGTCGGTGCTGTCTTTCAGAACGGGCACTACCCGATCGCTGAGATCCAACTTCTCAGTTTCCACAATCCACTCCGCCCCCTTTCTGGTGAGTTTCCTCTTTAGGACGCTCTTGTCTTTGAGCTCTCTGTTCCTTTTGTCCAGGTCCATACTAGCCTTCTTGTTCAGGATCTTGATGCTTGGGACTATTTCCAGTTTGTCAATGTTCTCGCTTTGCACGTCGAAATAGTAGCGGGAGCCGTCTACGTTGTCTCTTTTGTCCTTGAACCTCATGAAGGAGAAGTCGATCGTTCTCGCATGTACGAGGCGCAAGTGTCGCTTGATGTTCCGATGGGTGACGTAGGGGCACAAAGGACACTTCTTCAGGGTCACCTCGTTGCATACGTCGAAATGCTCCTTGCAATGCTCTATCAGTTCCGGTTTCGTTTTGAAGAGCTGCGGAAGTGGGAAGGGGTAAGATGAGATTAAGAAGGGACGTTACAGCACAACGCTCAACGCTACACGCGATGTGTAATGTAAGTTAAGCCATTTTCTCTAGGGTAACATTGGGTGACGATAAATACAATGTAGTATTTTTTTTTGTTAGCCTGCAAAATCCCACTGCTGGGCAAAGTCCACCCCCGCAACCCTCCATCTAGAGCGATCCCGAACCACTTCCGTCCATGTCTTAATTAGTAATAATATAGAAGTCGCAAATATCTTCTGTTTTAGGCCTTTTCAGTAGTCTTTTTTAACACACAATACATAATAAATCACGTCTGTTTATTGCCGAAGGGATATGCAGAGGTGTATAGACACCCACATTTCACCAATTATGTTAGGTCCTTTAAAATATAAAGAAAGAAAAATAAAATATTTCGGTCGCATTAGATCGCGACAAAAATTGATCATAATTATTTACCTTCAGACAGACGTAGCACTGGTGCGAGTTGAATAACAATTTGAGGCTATCCGGGATCTTCTGACTGGTATTGCTGTCCTTTTCACTCTTCGTGCGGTCGCGCAAATCACTATTCTCATTTGTGGCAGATCTTTTTGTAGATTTTCCTCTTTTGCTCCCTGAAATAACAATCAACATTTAATTTCGTATAAGCGTATTAACCGTTTATATGTTATCCTAACACATGCAATAAATAAATATCTAGTAAAGATATTAATAACACAGCGACAATAACTTTTTTACCTCTTCTAACTTTTCTTTTCGAACTAACTATCTTAACATCTTCGCTTCCAACTCCTTTCGACTCTGCTGTGCTCCCATCGCGTCCGTCTCTGTCTTCTCTTGCTTTATTGAGATCATTGTTGGTTTGAGTTTTATTAAAATCTGTTCTCCCTTCGCGCGTCTCTCTCTCTTCTCTTACTCTATTGAGATCATTGTTGGTTTGAAGTTTATTGAATTTCGCAAGCATGTCGGTCGCTTCTGTAAAGGTGATGTAAATTTTAATGTGGTGATTAGGTCTATCACCATATTAAAATGCACACATATAATCTGTGTGAAATGATTTTGCCACAGTATAATCTATGACAAATGTGTAATAAATAATAGTTGGCAAAACGTGGGTGTTAATTCACATCTGCCTACCGCTTCGGGGATATAGACGTGATTTATGTATGTGTGGACATGCATTTTCTAGGGAGATAGGGCCATAACCCACCACACTGAGTACGGTTTGGTGGGGGTTTAACGACTGTTAATGCAGCTGGGACCAAGGGCAGAACGTGCCTTCCGAAGCACGGAGAAACTCGGAGATATTTTTGGTCACTCATCTTCATCTTCATCACTGACCGGCTTTAGCCAACATTGCTTACGTTATATAATCCCAGCAATAGGCACGACGACATCATCGATTTAGTTTTATTTGAAAATCTGAGATTATTAGGGTTTCCACTAAAATAAAATACTTCAATCGGCCATTTTGGCCGAAACGCCAATCACTGCGCATGACGTCACGCCCATGTAATCCTTATGACATTATATACACAATGTTTGTTAAATTTCCTCTGAATGCGTTGACGTTTGCCTAGGCGTGACGTCAGATCCGACGCCGTGACACTGCAAGCTGTTTTCGCACTCTATTAAAAAATATATTAGAAAAATGGCTTTAAACTTAGTTAAACGTTAGTTATTTATCACCGAAAAAAAGGTTTTTTCGTAAATAGTAAATGTGTACATTACAGAAGAGAATTTCAAAATCTTTCGTCACGCCAATTGTCGTGTGGTGATGGCAGAGTAGAATACAATTGTCACCACCCCAAACCTCTCCCGTGGATGTCGTACAAAGCGACTAAGGATAAATCAGTGATGAGGAATGGGCAGCAGCGTTCTTCTAATACCACCTAGCAATGTACTGCGACTTTTGTGTCCGATAGATGGCAATAGGCTCGCCACCTATTACATGGGACCTAATATAATTGGCGAAACGTGGGTGCTAGTTCACCTCTGCCTACCCCTTCAAGGACATAGGCGTGATTTATGTATGTATGTGTCGTCGTGCCAATTGAATACCTTTTCCCTCAACCCTCTTCAGCTTTCTACTGTGGCTGGTCTTCTTCAGTCGAAACCCGTTCTTTTCAATGGTCTTCTGCATCAGTACCTTCAGACACTTCTGAACGTATCTCTCGCTGTCTTCTTTTTCAATCTCTGAAATAGTGACAGTTGAACTGTAATGTTCCATTAAATGACGGAGGATACAATTATCACCAAGGCGACTGACACACACGCACTCAGAGACGTCCATTAACGTTAATGGGTACTTAATGTCAAAAAATTACAATTCATAACTAGTCTCTATTCTTGGCGGTTCTATGGTATTGATTTAAATGAAATGTTTTGATATTAAATACTCATTAAAGTTAATTGACGTCTCTGCGAGCGGCAGTAAGCTCTTTTTTGTAATAACACTATGTTTACTTATTATACTAGGCCAATAACTTACCATCTTCACTCTCTTCCGCTAAAACAATGTGCTGAATGAAATCGCTCACTTGCATTGTGGGTCGTCCGGGCACCTCTTCCGTTTCGGTCGAATTCATTTCCAAATAGTTTTCTCGTTCCACTGTAAAACCACAACATTTTCAAGCTACATGAATTTACAAGACTGTTTTACTCATCATCATCACCAGCGTTTTGATGTCCGCGCTGCTGGGACACGGGCCTTCTTTATGGATGGAAGAATATAGGGAGAATGGGCCATAACCTACCACGCTGGGTCAGCGTTGATTGGGGGATCAACTGCAGATGCTGCGGGACCAATGGCGAGCCTTCCGAAGCACGGAGGCACAACATGATAACCCCTTAACACTGAGGGTAATATATAAAAAACCAAATTAAGACGTAGAAGACCAAGACCAAGACCTGCCGTATTGTATGGATCAAAATGTTGGGTAACGAAAGCGAGGGTTGAAAAAAAGATGCATGCATCGGAAATGAGAATGTCAAGATGGATGTGTGTGGACCAGTAAAAACAGGATTACAAGTGAGCACGTCAGACGAAGTGTGAAAAAAATTGAGGAGCAACAGGTTAGCATGGTAGGTATGAGATGAGGAGGGATGAATGTTACGTAACTAGAGGTAAGTTAGGAATGGATGTGGATGAACTAAGAATGAGAAGAAGAGACTGATAGAGGAGAGAGTGGAAGAGATGATATGCCAACCCTACTTAGAGTAGGCAGGGAGAAGATATATTACTCACCATTTTCGTCAACCAAAGCATCTTCTACGCTCTTTTCTGCGTTACTCAAGGAAGTAAGTTCAACAGCTTGTAGATTGTAAATATTTGGTTCATTTAGATCCGTTTCTTGACCATCCACCATTTGTTCGGTTATTACGGAAGAACGTTCTACCAACATCTCTTCTGCACTTTTCTCGGCATTATCCAACAACTCTCCTTCAACAGGATTTTGGTCATCAAGTTCCTCTTCTGCATCAGCTGGTGAGGTGTCATCCTGATATATTTCTGTGTCGAATCCTGTAATAGTTTCAGAGCATTATTCATACTCGAGATTTTTACTTTATACCTTATACCATACGTTAGCTTCTTACAGGAGCTTCTGTTAAAGATTACAAAGCAAAAGATGTCAGAAATATTTTCAAAATATATTTTCCAGATGACGGATAATTTAGATTTTTTTAACTACATGTTTCTAATACATACTGTTAAGTACAATGTTTAAATAAAAATCAACAAGTCATCAAAAATAAAGGGAACAAATAACGGAACTTTAAACAGTGTTCAAACTCACCCAAAAACAATTCTTCTTTGTCTATATCCAGCAATTCTCCTTCGTATTCAGGCATGTCTTCCGGCTCTTGTTTTATCACCACCATTGTTGTCATTTTTATTTTGCTGCGGACATGATTGTTGCACAATTTATTATTGGATCACACCAATATGAACGCTGCTTTACGTACGTACACAAGTATGCATGTATCACGCGTCGCCAATAAGAATTGTGTAAGTACACTTGTGTGCGTGCGCACATATAAAACGGTTCAAAGGTAAAGAAGATACTTACGACTTATATTTGACGCTGTGCATATTCCAATAATGCAGTTTCAGATACTCGTTCCTTCTGAACGTCTTTTTGCATATTTGACATTCGCGGTCCTGTACAGACGAAAGGTACGGGCTTTATTAATTAAACATAAATAAATGTTAGAAAAATTATTATAAATAGAAAGAGATCAGAATAATTGTGTTCTGATACGAGACCTCCTTAGGGCGCCCGAATGGTGGAAGGTAAACTACCAACATCAGCATATCCATAGAGGGTTGGTGTCAGGCAGGCGGCGCGGCCGGCTGTAAAGCTTAGGCCAAAATCTTCAGCAATATGTATTGAAATGTTATCATCCCAATCCCCATCCGCTCATCGGTCTCTCGAGTGGTACAATCATTCATAACTAGCATTACGGTTGTAATGGATGATATGAATCAATAGAAGATGGATAGCTCGATGACCTTTGACCGATACGAATGGAGGAGATAACAGACCCATCAAACAGGGAACAGGACAAGAATATTATGATGCATGTATAAATAGCGACATTATTTTATTACCCACCTCCATAGCCCCGTGGCCATATTTCATGTGTTTCACCAGTTTGGACTTGCTCGTGGTACTATAGCCGCACGTGTCGCACAACATCTTCACCCTGTTCGGGTCCCGTTCTTTGACTGTGCCGTAATACTTCTTGCTTCTCTTGCCGTAATAACTAAAACGGTAAAAATTATCAATATGTCTGTTTTTTTTTAATCATTTAGAATACTTACAAAGAAAAATATGAAGGGAAAATATCAAATCCTGAAGCTTTATTGCTACTTTTGCTTGGTGACTGTATTTTTCTAACATTTAATAATTATTTATATTCATCTTCTTCAATTAATTCTTTCGATTTGACTTAAGCTTTCGACAAACTTGTTCATGACTTAATATGGCAATAAGGTTTTCAAGTAGGCCCAGCAAGATTATTAGACCTAATTTAATACCTGTACCTAGAATTACATTGATTCAATCAGCTGTTTTCTTGATCGATATATTTATTTCACATAACTTTCATTTGAGGCCATTGTCAGATTTCGAATAGGTAGATCACTCACTTGGGACACTTCCCGTCTTCAGAAATCTCGCGTCTCTTCAGATGCATAACTAGTCGACCCCGCCGCGTGAACCGTCGCCCGCACTCGTTGCAAAACATTTGCTTCACCGGGGAATGCCACAGGAGATGCCTCCGAAGGCCTGTCTGTAATGCAATGACATAAGTTACTAAAGTCGGCCAAATGGAAAGAGCTATGTACACCTATAGTTCTTATCCCTGCTCTTATCTCACTCTAGATGCAGTCGGCAGTACATGTCGTCCATTCTTTTCTATCAGCCGTAATGTGAGCACGAACTCCCTTCTTCCTCATATAATTACACTATATATAATTACACACAATCCATCTATCGCTTCTTTCGGCTCCCATTCTAGGTTCAACCACATCCATTTCTAACATATTTATAATTACGTAAAATACATACTTTTTCTTGACAATACAAAATAGCTGCGGTGTTCCTCAGGGTAGCGATCTTGGTCCTTTGATGTTTCATTCATTGATTCATTTCATTCGCCACCATATTTATCTAATTTTATTGAATAAAGTATCTATCTATTTCTTACCTTGTCTCTATACTTCTTGGTGCAGCCCTTGTAGCTACACTTGAACGGTTTCGCGTCAATATGGATGCGAAGATGGGCCTTCAGATTACTAATGTTGCTTATACGTTTGCCACACACGGCGCACGTACAGTACTTCGACTTTTCGTGTACGGTTTTCTACAACAGCAAAAAGGTCGCATGAGCTGCTAATTTTCCACACTTGAATTCATTCGCTTATGTAGCGACGTTACAATCGTAAAGTGATCCAAGTGACATTATTGACAATAATGTAAGTCCCCCAAATGTAAAT
This sequence comes from Cataclysta lemnata, assembly GCA_963931975.1. Classification (NCBI taxonomy): domain Eukaryota; kingdom Metazoa; phylum Arthropoda; class Insecta; order Lepidoptera; family Crambidae; genus Cataclysta; species Cataclysta lemnata. The sequence continues at coordinate 5,026,579 of OZ008359.1, forward strand.
CTCCCAAAAAAACATCAAAATAAAATAAAATGCTGAATCGAACCAGCGTCATGCGCAATCCGCCCAGCTTCCTATACCACTCGGCTAATCAGGACTTTAATTAACCTGCCGAAATTTCTCTAACCTTTCAACTTCACGTTGTAAGCCAAACCAAAGCAGATACCTATTGTTACAATATTTTTCTTACAACCAGTTATGGTTCAAGAATATTTTTAAATTTTACTGTAGTTATTTTGGTGTATTGTTAGTTAGATACGAAAACTTGTGACTTTTGTTGTCTTGTGAGTGTGAAAAGGTTTTTACATACATACATAATTTCGCCTTTATCCCCGAAGGTGAATTAACACCCACGTTTCGCAAATTATGTTAGATCCTAGGTGGCGAGCCTATTGGCATTAATCGGGCACGAAAATCGCAGAACATTGCCAGGTGGTATAAGAGGAACGCTGCTGCCCATTCCTCATCACTGCCTTAACCCTAGTCGCCTGGTACGACACCCGCGGGAGAGATTTGGTGTGGTGACAATTGTATTCTCCTCTGTCGTCACCACACAGCAACGTTTTTAGCTTGGGAGTAATATAACTAACTCACGATGTGATTGGCGAGCGTGTACTTGTTTTTGTACAGTGAGCCGCACATGTCGCAGGACAGTGTACGCGTCGGCAACGCAGTGTGCTTCCTGTTGAAATGTTCTTGGAGCCTGGCCTTAGTGTCGTACCTGTGGATTTTTTTTTCATTAATTTACATATTTATCTTATAGGCTAACAAAAAAAATTGTTTATATGAGTATAATAGGGATGTATAATACATGTCTCTTGGCTGAAATAATGATGATGACATACTTATCACAAGCCCTTCAATCTCCCTATTGCTCGGACGGGCCTTCCCTATGGATGGGGGAATATAGGGATAATAGGTCATTACCCACCGCGCTGGCCGTGCGGATTCGTTGGTTTTAACAACTGCAGATGCAGCCAGTCGCAACGGCTTAACGTGCCTCACGAAGCACGGCGGAACTCGCGATAGTATCTATAATATATTTCTGGCCACCCATCCAATAATCCTAATAGTTTTATTGGATGGGTGACCGGGCGGGTGTATCGGGCAAGTAAATCGCAGTATAGTGCTAGGTGATATTTGAGGAACTCTACTGTCCATTACTACCGCGTCTTTACCTGGTAGCCGTTCAAAGCGAGCGTCTATACCGTCAGTGACGCAACGATAGAAGTTGTACGCTCGAATTATGTTCGCTAACAATGTACGAAATGTTAGCGAACACAATTCGAGCCCAGCGACACACGCTTGCTTTGAACGGCTACCTTAACGGCGGGTCCCAATATTCTATCAGTTGAACAGTTGAAGACAGACGTACCTACTACAGCTAAGTTACTTAGCAACATCTGTTTTTTATCGCAATATAACAAAAATGCCAGGAAACTACACTTTAGTAAGCTTACTTTTAACTGTAGATAGAATATTGGGATCCGCCGCTAGTCGACTTTCGGTACCTGTGGGAGAAATAGGGGGTGGTGGCAATTGTATTCTGGTCAGCTGTCACCACACAGTCTGGACTGGATATACGGCGGAATGGATACGACGTCAGTAAAGACTCACCTAGCGGAGCATTTGTTGCAGGGGTACCGTTTGGCTATCCCCAAGTGGCTACTGTGGTGTTTCCGCAACGAGGAGCCATCGCGGCATGCGTAGTCGCAGAAGGAACACTTGTACGGCTTCTCGTCTGTAAGCATACACACCTAATAAAATCTTAAATAATACAAAAGTTACTTGCGGAAAAAGTTACTACAAAAAAAAATTGGGTAAAAAATTATTAAAATGAAACTTAAAATAAAATATCCTTTATCATTTCAGACGAGAGATAACCCTAAATCATAAGTTTGCAGCGTATACCAAGAGAAGTATTCTTCTCCCTGTTTCCGATTGTTGTTAAAACCGATTACAGTTACGGGAATATTCGGGAATTTCCGTGAGGCTTCGTTACCGCCTAATTCGAGCGAAAGTCGCGAAAACCGTATATTTCCGTCTATTGTAGTCGCAGACTAGTCAGAACATCACTCATCTACTCCCTGTTCCCAGTCTATCTGGGGTCGGCGCAGTATGTTTCCCCTTCTATTCAGTGGTCAGACGTCATCAAGCCAAGTATACCAAGAAAAGTACGTCAGTTTAATGCCACTTTTATGGCAAAAGTTAAGTCATGACACGTGTAAGATAACACTGTTACACCCAAATGAAAGTTAAAACGCGAATGAAACTGCCGTAATTTAACGCTCAATTGAATTTTATTGGCAATACAGTTGGGAGCATGGCCACTTCCTTTTAGTAAATCATTAAAATGGCTAAGGGCGCGGGCGGTGATGGAAAATGTTTTTGTTTCACTGTTTGGTGTTCTGGGTGAAAATTCTTATAGCTGGTAATACTTAGATAAATTCATACACAATTCACGTCAATTTATAGCTCCAAGTGCAGATATATATGTATTAATTAATCGTACATTTGCGTTACAATGCAATTGGGCCATAATTGACTTATGGAAGTAAAGTGCATAAATACCCATTGACTATACTCTTGGTATTCATATGAGGCTTCCCCCAAGGATCTCCAAACCGATCGGTCCTGCGCTGCCCGCATCCAGCAGCTTCCCGCGACCTTCACCAGATCGTCGGTCCACCTTGTAGGGGGCCTTCCAAGGCTGCGTCTCCCGGTGCATGGCCGCCATACGAGGACCTTTCCGCTCAACGGCCGTCAGTCCTCCTCGCAATGTACCCACTTGGTATTATTTAGTGCCAAAAATCGAATATTCCTAATAAATATTTTTGGATTTTCGTCTACATATTCGGCAATTCTGTCCAAGCTTAGATCTGAATCTTGATTCCCAATGAATGCTTGACGGGTTGGCCGCATTATATTAAACGATTTTGTTTGCAGAAACAAGGGTATACTGTGGAGACCCCAATTCCTCAACTTGGAAACCTCTCGGCTATTCGTGCCCTCTGAGCTGTAACAACGTTATTCAATCTATCAACAGGTAGGTGGTTCGTCGATTCTAATTTATCAGAAGTCATTGATAAGGACTCTTTGCTACGCTTGAGCGTTTTGTGAGAGCCACACCAAAATTGTCCAGTTCTCGTTCTGAATTGAAGCTGATCACACTTTCTTCAATGGTTATATCCATTCCGGAAAACGACTGCTTTTCGTTAGAAAATCTTCAGATATTGTCAGATTGCAAGGTATATGTGGTCCATCTAAGTTTTCGCATTCGGAAGAATCGTGAATGCTGTAAAGGCCCCTCGAGCCGCGTGGTTAATATATCACCAAAAACTGATGAGAGTAGGAATTTATTGCTGAATCTTACACTGACGATCAGTACAGTCAAGTACTTAAGAAAACACATAATTATTCCCATGAATAATTGATTATTCGAAATTGTTTGTGACCTCTTTGTTTTCATAATAATTTTTAATAAAATCAAATAACACTTATATTCGATTTCACTTTCCACACCCTTATCAAACCGCAGTAAAAACTTGTTTCCATACATAGGATTTTATGGAAAGATACAAAAGATATCTCTCCCAAACTCTTCGAAAATTGCAGATTACGACTGCTAGAATACCAGAAGTTGTTGGAGACACGCATGGAAATGAACAGCGTGACCACAATCAATACACTGGGTTTGGAAGACAGGTTGAACAACTTAACATACACCTACGACATCATGAGACGGTTCAATTTGGTCGGGGTGGAACAAGACAACCGGCTGGCCGTAAAGCATTTGTTTGAGAGTAAGTATTGTCGGGTATCTTCATTATCAGGTTCTAAATATCGCTCATTTAAAACAAGAGACACGTGACTCATAAAAAGCTCAGAAACATTGTACTATTATTACAAAAAAGTGTTTAGACGTGATCTGTCTCCCTCAAAAATTATTGGCTAAAAAAAACATCAAAATTAAACACTTTTTGAATGAAACACGTGTTTGTAATAACACCTTTTGTGTTCTAAGTTTATGATATTAGGACTGTTACGGGAACGCAATTTTGAGTTGTCTCTTTGTAATTAATAAGAGCTATATTGCTCACAATTCTTTACCCTTGGTGTAATAGTATTCTGCTCTGCCGTCTTCACAAAAATATTAAAACAATATAAGAAACTACAGGATGGTCAAAGGCGTCGAGGTCGACAAAGAAAGAGGTGGGGAGACGATCTGGAGGCATACTGGTAATTTTACAGTGTAAAACATGGACTGAGTTGGCTCGGGATCGCTCGAGATGGAGGGTTGCGGGGGAGGCATTTTCCCAGTAGTGGGATCTATTAGGCTACTAAAAAAAACTATTAACTCTTGGAAAAAGTTGGTACACGAATCGCATTCCTTACAGAATACCTGAAAGTGCTACAAAACGAAAAGGCGCTGTCAGATTTCCGATATCGTTTCAAAATGGCCGACCGGGCACAGTCAAAGTGTTCCGTACTAAGGAAGAAGGTTAGAATCAAAGCTTTCTACGTTAAAAGCCACCGGAAATGCTTCAGGAGATGGACCAACGAAGACGATTACTTCGTCAAAATATTCACCGACATTCTGAACAAATACGCGACCAAATTCAAGTTTACCGAAGAGATGACGAAAGTGAGTTGTTTCTAACGGCGTCAATAATAATTATATTATTAAATAACTTAAGCCATACCCTTGGGTAGTATATAGACGTACTAGGCGACTAAGGTAGTGATGAGTAATGGGCAAAGTTCTTCTTTTGCTACCTGGCAATATACTGGAGACTTTTGCGCCAGCTTATCTTAGCTTCCAGGTCCCGTGTAATAGGGGGCGAGCCTGTTGCCATACACCAGGAACTTTAATCGCAGTGATTTGCTAGATGGTGCACCAGGAACACATTCATATACCTATATATTTCATATACTCTTCTTCTCCCTGCCCTGTTTCTAGTCTAACTGGGGTCGGCGCAGTATGTTTCCTCTTCTTTTCATATCGGTCAGACATCATCAAGCCATCCACTTCCTTTTGATTCATATCGATTGGAATGACAACATTCCAATCCATAAGGTTTTGGCTTTTTACAGCCGGCCGCCTGCCTGGCACCAACCTTCTTAGGGTATGCTGTTGTTGGTGGTTTGTCCTCCACCATTCGGGTGCCCCATGGTGCTTATTGGTCTACACCGGGCAATCTCCCGTAGTCGACTTTTACAACACCCATGGTATGAGTCGGGCTGGCCCATTAAAGAAGTTCGTTAAAGTAATTTAAATGCGCCAAACAAAACAAAATCAAAATTATATTTCACAGATACTGCTCCGAAAAATACTCGGTCCGAACACGGACTTGAGAAACGGGTTCCTGAGTCTGGACAAAATTATCGAATACATAAAGGAAGCCATGTCTCATTTGGAAGTGAATAGCAATCTTCTAGTCAGATTGAAGTCGAAGCACTGTCACACATTGTATGTGCCTGGATGTTTCTGTAAGTCTGGGTAAGTGTTAATATAATAAAACTCAATCTATCTGGAGCTTGTTTTCTTCGAAAAGCTCGCTTGCCCAGCGATTGTGTAAACTAAGCAATGTTCGCTAAGGCCGGCCATTGGATGTGTGACCAAAGATTTAATTATCTCGAGTTCCCCCGTGCTTTGGATGGCACGTTAAACCGTTAAGCCTGCACTAAGCCAGCGTACCTGAATTAGATCCTCTGTTCTCAAGTACGATTCTCAGGGAAATATAAATTTGTACCGAGTTTGGTTGGTGGTAGGATTTTGTTCAAGTCCACCTGGCTACCACCATCTTAACAAAATCTGTCGCCATATTAATAATGTTAACAGCATTATTGTGTGCCGACCATTTGTGGTGAAGGTTCCAGGTGAAGCTCGATTCCTTCTTCGTCCCTTATCGCCACTTACCATCAGGTGAGATGAAAACCAAGAATTACCCTTTCTAGCATAAAAAATCCATCACACTAGAAAGGTGCTAGTGATGATCATAGTCATGATGAATGTATAGAAAAGTGATAGAAAGGGCATTGACGAGAAACCGATCAACAGAGACAGTGATTGGGATGAACATTCCAATTCATACTGATCAAGGTTTTGGCTTAGGTTTCACAACCGGTTGCCATCTCCCCTCTTAGATTATGCTGTTGTTGGTGGTTTGTACTCTACAATTCGGTTTTCTCAATGTGTTAATTGGTTCTTCTTCCTGCCTTGTTTCCAGTCTATCTGGGGTCGGCGCAGTATGTTTCTTCTTCACACCGTGCAATCTCCCTTAGTTATTTTCACCTGGGGTTACTCAGGGCTGGCACATTTTACGTTATTTTTCGCTCCCAGGCCAGTATGGAAGAAATACGTCTGGACATTATGACAGTGTAGGTTCCAATTTGTCAAATAATCATTATGTATATCACTTTAACTTTGGTATTCGTCACTTTACTGTTGTGGCTTTAGGAAATTAAAAATAAATTGATCTATTTAATTTTGTTACAGATTTGTAGAAAAGTCTGGCAGATGTGTAAAACCCGTAAACTGCACGGAAGATGCGATGCAAATAAAATATTTGTCGGCAATAATTATATACTGAGTTGAGAAAAGAATGATCATGTCTTTTTCTCCGTGCCATGTTCCCGGTTTATATGGTGTCAGCGCAGTATGTTTCCTCTTCCATTCATATCGGTCAGACGTCATCAAGCCATCATATCATCCATCACACCGTAAAGGTGCTAGTACTAATGAATGAAATGATAGAAAAGAGACGGAACGGACCATGTCGAGAGATCGGTCAAATGAGAGAATGATTTGAATGACTACAGTCCAATTCATGCTGCTCAAGGTTTTGGGTTTTACAGCCGGCCGCCTGTCTAACATCAACTATCTTTGGATATTAATAATTATGTAATGATGATAAATCATCACCAAACAAAATATCTCATGATGAGAAAGAGACCCATTCATTTGATCAATTTTGTTAATTATTGTTTGAAACATTATATAAATATTAAAAAATAAAAAAAAGATAAAAATATTACAAAGAAAAAGAGGACAGAAACATTTCGAAAATCTATGTCCAGATTCTCGAAATATTTCAGTCTTCCGCAATCCGGGCAGCTGCCTATAAATGGTTTAAATATTAATTAAAAAGCAAACCCAAGCTTAACAAAACACCTTTTGGTTAAGCATAGGGGGTGCAGAACCGGACCTCATTTTAAAAGAAAAATTAATACCAACGACAATGTTGCAAACGTTATTAAATAGGAAAAAAACATAAACAATAAAAATAGCAGATGAAGTTTTAGTTCCAATTTAGACCACGCGCATTAGGACTTATCTGGCGCGCACTGCGCGTTTTAAAAACCCTGCAGTGCCAACCAGTATGAAGTACAAAACACATCTTCGTAATAAATTAATAAAGATGAACACAAAATTACTATCACATAAGAACCGAAAGAACCGGTTCTAATGACATTTAAAACCGGTTTTTTTATTATTACACAGAACCGGTTTATCCCGTTTTTTTTGGAACCGGAAAAACCTGTTCCATCCCCTAGTTAAGCATAAGTTTGTGCAAAATTAACATCTAGCAGGTGCTTTTTTTAGTCAATAGCACGATAAGCTTCTACAAAATGACAAATTTTCTCAATCGATTTTGTGCTTTACTAGAAACAATTTTAGGTTGACAATCGATTAAAGAAATTTGATAGTTTTGTGTAGTCTGAAGTGCCATTGACCTTACATTGCAAAGTCGAGGGTATAGGTTAAAGAAATTAATTATGCAATGTAGAAAATTTTTATCTAGCACGATTACCTCCTTTTCTTTGTTATGATATTTTTTTATTACAAATACATGAAATACAAGCAGACATTAACTGCCGCACTCAGAGACGTCAAATACCGTAAATGAGTACTTAACGTTAAAAAATGACAATTCAAAACTAGTCGCTATTCTTGCCGGGTCTATGGACTAGATTTGAATGATATTTTTTGACATTAAATACTCATTAAAGTTAATTGACGTCTCTGAGTGCGGCAGTAAATCTTTTTGATAAATGGACAGTGCACTAAAGCAAATTAGTACTGTTGGGCTCAATACAATAACCAAATGTTGTTAAAATAAATATAAAATTAGAAATCTTACCTGTATGTATTAATTTGTGTGTATTCAATGAGTATCTGGAGTTGAATGCTTTCCCACATACTTCACATTTATTGGGCTTCTCGCCTGTAAGAAAAATTGAGTTACAATTTAATTTAATTTTTAATTCCTAAAACACTTCAGATATTACCTAATCAGATTTGAGTTAATTCAATTTCGATATCACACCCATGATGTTATAAAAACCAATAAAAATTTCTACTTAACAAATCAATTAACAAAAATTGACTACATTGTTGATCCATATGCTGTCGAGATTGGGGGTATATCAGCAAAATCCCTATATAAGTTAATAACTGCCGCACTCAGAGACGTCAATTAACTTTAATGAGTACTTAGTGTCAAAAAAATTCATTGAAATCGAGACCATAGACCCGGAAAGTATAGCAATGAGTTTTGAATTCTCAGTTTTTGACATTATGTACTCATTAACATTATTTGACGTCTCTGAGTGCGGCAGTAAAAGACCTAGGATTGTGTAGAACTGGTATCTTCTAGGAGAGCCTGACCATCTTAGGCCTCATCATCGTTTTCTGTCAGGCATGATTGTGGTAAGACTCTCAGGCTATAAAAAAAAACTTTCATAAGTTCTGTACTGTAACACGTGTCTTAGGCCCCCTAAGAATCTAATCAAATATCTCTTACTGCCATATTTAAACATGTCAATTAACTTTATTGAATACTTAATGCCAAAAAATTTCATTTAAATCTAGACCATAGATGCTGTATGCATGGTGACTAGTTTAGAATTTTAATTTTTTGTATTTAGTACTCAATAACGTTGATTGATGTGTGCAGCAGTTAGTCAAATTGTACAACACTCACGAGAGAGGCAGCTCCCCTGCCTCGTGAGTGTAACAATTGTAATCTTCTCTGCCATCAAAACAAATTTTTAAAAACACTCAGGACAATCTCACACTGCACAACTAATAAGGGATTACTAAATAGGAAGAACTTAGCTCACCTGAATGTACTCTAAAGTGTTTATCCAGTTGGCATTTGAAAAAAAACCGCATTCCACAGACATGGCACTCCTGGTTTTTCTCATGTTTCTTATGGACCTTCAGTATATGGCGGTTGAGGTACTTGCGAGTTTTGCCCTGATAAGAGCACTGCTCGCATTGATATGGGTTCTCCGGATTGTGTATCTTTTCGTGAACTTTAAGATTTGTTTTATCACTAAACACCTGGAAGAAAAGAAAGAATTTCTTTGCTTATGTAGTGGCATTATCTGCAGGCTGATAACTTAATTCAGTTGCTATCAATTCTCAATTGAACTTAATGAAATTGTTGCTTGCTGTTACAAAATCGCGAAAGCAACAATCACATTACTTTCAATTGAGAATTGTTAGCAAGTTATGTAATCAGCCTGCTGAACATGATCATTTACCAAAAATACAGTAAAACTATAAAATCCTCATCCTCATTATATAATAAATTTAAAAAAGTTGTATTAAGTTGAAAAATATGAAATTCTCACCTTTTTACATATTTGACACTTAAATTCAGTGAATAACTTTGGTATTCTCTTTCGTTTCGCCTTAAGGTTCTCTCTCAGTATCTCATGTGAAGGCAGAAATTCATCAGGATCTTCTTCATTTAGCTGTGGGATAAAATCATTCAGAAAGGCGACTAATTACTGGACTGGCTTTCAAAGACCAAACTTTTCAGTGTCATAAGCGTGCAAGGAACATGTTAAGAAGTCAATAATATTCTCTAAATAGTACTAACACTTGAAATGTTATTAATTTACACTCATAGAAATATTAAAGGAGATATAGGTACTCATAAATCACGCATTTATCCCCGAAGGCAGCCAGAGGGATTTACCCCCGAATACAGAAACGCTAATCAAAGTTTGAGTCTTGCTTAACATTTAAATGTTGTCAAAATTTACGTTTTTCCATACAAATTCTGACGGGTACTGTCCACTTAACTTGATAAGCAGTCCCCAAAATTTGAGTAGCGTTTCTGTATTTGGGGGTTAATATCTTAATCATATTAATATATTAACAAGAAATTAAAGAAAGACACAGTTTGTTCTCTTTTTATTTGACAGACTAATTTTTAAGTTGTAATGTAGTATTTACCTTTTCAACTGTCACGGAAATATCCATTTACAAGGAATTTTCGTGGTTTACTATTTTAAGTTCTGTCAAATAAATATTATGTCCTCTATGATTTTTACAATGGTGTTTCAAATTATTTCACAAATCACAAAATAGCAGCGCAGCGCAGCAAATCAAATCAAAAAAGTTTCTCTAATTTTATTTACGTCATTAGTTAGTTTTAAATTCTCCCTATATTTTAGGGAAGGCAAAGGGTCTAGCCCATACAGCCAAATCTTTAGTGTATATTTTATCTGTAGTCTTATGAAATAATGCACATCAACACGGATGCTTGTGCATCAAAATATCACTACTTTCACTGCACAAAATCCACTCAGCAACAATTTTTGAATTAGTGAAAATAAATCTGACTGACACCACGAAACGCGCCAAACACTCTCCCTTAAATACGTCATTTTCAATACCACATTTTTTTCTTAATCTCTTAGCTTTTGTGTGGGCAACCATTCATAGGTCATACCATTCTCTTTGGATCGTTGAACACATCTTAACGAAAACACTTGAGATTGGCGATTGGCAAAAAATATTGAATAAACGGCTTTTTTTGTCACGCTTTCAATGGTGTCAGCCAGATATTGGTTTTAAGAAATAAAAAAAATGTTTCAGAGTGGATTTTATGCTATGAAAGTGATGTAAATAATTTTGTTAAACTTGGCTGTAAGGGCGAGATCCTTTTACCTACCCTGAAAAAGTGAGAATTAAAAAACAAACTGTCTGATTTGATTGAAGCTGTCATATGCTGTGATTATTGCTGATTGTCACATCACATGGCACGGGTTTTGGTGTTGTTATCAATTTATAGTAATTTACTAAATAGTTTTTAATTATTAAATATTCTGCAATAACCAACCAGTAGAGAGCTCTACTGAAAAATAAGGCATTTAGGTATTATTATTCGAACACCGTGTAAAAAATTAGGTTTTCATTTTCAACCTCAAGTGTTAGTTTTGGTGATCCTTATCCTAAGTCCATGAACTTGCTCATAAAATCACGGTAACCTTGAACAACCATAAAATCTTGTTTGGTTTTTGCAGTAATTTGTTTTTGTGGCTATTTGCTACTATGGTTTAATTTATGCGGAGACTACGCCTCTGTCTTCAGGAAGTAAGTATTTGAAAAAAACCAGTATTAGTGGTACAGGTTAGAGTTACATAAATTTGCATTAAAATTTGTTATAAAATGATAATTTGTTAAATAATACTAATACGGCGGCGTCGTGAGCAGGCTGTGGTGTAAAATTAGAACCTGTAGTTTTATTATCGTGAGAAAAACTTCTAAAAATGTACAATTGACTTATTAAAGTGCCAAAAATTTGTTAAAAATTGGTCTCTCTATCTTCTATCCATAAAGAAGGGTTGTGCCCCAGCAGTGGGGACATTAAAAGGGCTAATAATGATGATTGTCTTAATTTATTAATGCCCTGGTTGGCTGAGTAGATTGGGGATCTGCCTAGATTTTGGAGGATGATCTGACTCATTTTTTAGTAATAGTTTTATCTTCATTTCATAGAAAGTTTAAATATAAATAAAATTTATAACTATTGTGTGTTTCAGGGAAACTATTTTGTTCACAGAAAAATGCAATAACTAAGTATCAGAATGCTTTATATGATAATAAGGTCTACCTCAGAAGTAGCCATGAAGAAAATACTCAAAGTACAAATTGTAAATGCCATATATAAACACAAACAGACAGTATCTTACACTACACATGCTTGTCTGTGCCAAAGGGAAATCGGCAACCATAGATTAGCTTTCTTCAGTAATATTAGAGTGCACTCTACACAAAGCGATCAGCATAGACAAAAGGTAGTTATAGAAACATCAGAGCCAAAGATTGTCATTGACAACAGGAAGGTGCTGGGGGAGAAACTATTAGATGATAATGTAATTAGAAATTTATGGAAGAAGAGAATTGACCCATATGTAAAATTAGCACGTTGGGACAGGCCAATTGGTGAGTCAGCTTATTGAATTACATTTAACATTATCATATTTTAAATGCTTATCTTGCAACGAAAATAGAAAGTGATACAAACAATGCTAAAATAACCTAAAAATTAATATTTCAATGACATAGTTTAGTTTAGCTTGGCTGGGCGCTTTCTGCCCTTAGTCCCATGATTGGGCCAATGTGTCTCCTTTTCTATGCAATGACATATGAGCTGTCAAAATATTGGTGTTAATACACAGCTGACCAGAGTTTGTCATAAACAGATAATACAATGATAGATAGGTGTGATTTATTATAATCTGGAAATTGCAAGCCCGTGTGGTGAAGGCAGAGTAGAATACAATTGTCACCACCCCAAGACTCTCCCGTGGGTGTCGTACAAGGCGACTAAGGATAAATCATTGATGAGGAATGGGCAGCAGCGTTCCTCTTATACCACACAGCAATGTACTGCGACTTTTGTGCCCGATAAATGGCAATAGGCTCGCCACCTATTACATGGGACCTGACATATTTGGCGAAACGTGGGTGCTAGTTCACCTCTGCCTACCCCTTCGGGGATATAGGCGTGATTTATGTATGTATGTATGTATATAAATTGCACCTATACCTAATTGTATTCAATTAATTCCAGGTGTTTACCTACTGTACTGGCCATGCTCATGGGCTATAGCCCTAGGCTCATTACCCGGTACGGTACCACTACAGACAAGCTTAGAGATGGCAGCGCTGTTCCTTTTGGGTGCTGGTTTGATGAGGGGGGCTGGATGCACCATAAATGATATGTGGGATAAAGACGTTGACCGACAGGTTTGTATGAATTCATAATGCATAAACGTATGTATATATATCTCTTCTTCCTATCTTCCATCTTTAACGCAATCTGCCCATCGATTCATAGTTCTCCCTCTTTTCATATGCCCATTAAAATCAATTTTTTATTGTATTGTGACTTCCCATTCTCACATGCCATATAATAAATTAACATCAACATTTCAGCCAAGAAACATCCACTACTAACCACAACGTGGTCTGTTGTGCGCAACTCGTATATACATAGAGCCTACCATTATGTTTACTTTTTCATGCCGCTCCCGGATCAACTGGGAACAAGGCAGGAAGATGCTGATGATTACGTATACCTATTGATTGGCAGGTAGAGAGGACAAAAGACAGGCCTTTAGCGTCTGGGGTGGTGTCCGATAAGCAAGCGGTGGCGTTCCTAGGGGCTCAACTCAGCCTCGCTTTGGGCGTGTTGCTGCAACTGAACTGCTACAGCGTACTCTTAGGGGCCAGCAGTATGTGTGAGTACAAGTGTGACTGGTTACTTAAAACGATAAAACAATAATTATGTTTTCGATTTACTGTTTTTTTAAAAAGCTGCTTATCTTTTGGGCCTTGGAGATCTGTTTCACATAGAAACGGAATGAAACTCTCAGAAAATGAACCAGCTTGACGCGAAGCTGTTTGACCATCTCCGAGGCACATTAGGCTAGAGTTTACCAACACTTAAACGGGCGATTATTATTGGTTTTTGACATTTTATCGTATGTAAGAACTGTTAAAAACTGACGGTTACCTTTTAATCACTTGTTTTGTTTGTTGGTGAACTATTGCTTTTTACTAAACTGCTTAAAAAAGTTCGTGGCCTAAAAAAGCCGGGTGTTTAAAAAGCATGTTAATAAGCTAAATTAAGCCGAGATAGAATATCCTTCAAACATAAAACTGAACGAAGACCGACATCTATACGCGATAATACATTATATCTCCCGTAAAAGCAGCAAATGGCAAGACCTCTTTAGTTTTCAATAATATTGAAGGTGACTCTATTTTCCCTTACAAGTAAAAGTGATAAAGCTGAGTTACAAATTAGTGATTTGAAACAGCAGATAAGAAAAAGCACGATAATTGCTTAAAATGTTAACGTTCTTTTCTACTTTTTTTGAAAATCATGCTTACTTATTGCTTTTACGCCCACTTCTATGTGTGAGTACCTAGCCTATTGCCATATATTGGGCACTTGTATTCTGTTTAGTCGTCAGTCAATTAAAAAAATTATGTGTTTTTTTTTTCAGTATTCGTCATTACATACCCGTTGGCGAAACGATTTACAGACTACCCTCAAATATTTTTAGGGGCTACCTTCAATTGGGGTGCTTTGTTGGGCTACAGTGCCCTACAGGGCACAATAGAGCCCAGTATATGCGTGCCTGTGTACATAGGAGCGCTTGCTTGGACAGTGGTGTATGACACCATTTACGCACATCAAGTAAGTGACATGGTTAACTTAATTTGTTGCCGGTACATGAATCATATGAGCTTGTTAGGTGACCAAAAATATACTGTCTCGAGTGCCTCTGTGTTTCGGAACGCACGTTAAAACGTTAGTCCTAGCTGCATCTGTAGTTGTTAACATTGACCAAACAGCAGTGGGCCAGCATTGTGGGTTAGGGTCCACTCTCGCTATATTCTCCCATCCTGTGCCGCAGCAGTGGGGATATTAAAGGGATGATGATGACATGAATGAATAAATCATTGTATTAAATGGGATCACGAAGCATTTGTCTTTATAACGAAATAGGACATAGATAACAGAGAATGAGACATATGCTACAGTTAATTTATAAAATATGAAATATAAACTGATATTGCGGAGAAGAACCCCTTATCATAACAAAATTAGTTTCTTCACACTGTTTCTATTCTATTTAAAAAAAATATGGACTTCTGTCAATATTGACAATTTGGCCAACGTCGAGTTTGAATAAGACACGGTATATTCACTGAATCACTGATCTGTCTCTTTTCGTCACAGCGTAAACACAATTTGATAAAAAAATTTTGACAGTTCACAGAGATATCGTGTATCGTTGGTCTATGACTATTTTTATATCTATTTATATTACTATTTCCATTATTCCTTATTGCCAGGATAAGGAAGACGACGCCCGCATAGGAATGAAGTCGACAGCGCTGACTTTCGGGGCCCATACCAAGCCAGCGCTAACAGCAGCCCTACTAGCCAGCGTCGGTTGCTTAGCCACCGCCGGCTACAATGCTGCGCTTCAAGCGCCTTATTACGCGGCGTTGCTGGCGTATGTGGTGCACGCCGGCCGACAAGTAAGCATCACCATCATCACCCTACTACCCTACCACCATACAACCCTACCGTCCCACTACCCTACCATCATACTACCCTACCATCACACTACCCTACCATCACACTACCCTACCATCACACTACCCTACCACCATACAACCCTACCATAATACAACCCTACCATCATACTACCCTACCATCACACTACCCTACCACCCTACTACCTCGTACCTACTACCCTGCCCTTATCCCATCTTATTCGGGGTCGGCGCAGCATACCACTGTCTCCATTCTCTTCCAATCTGTTACTTGTCATCTTCCCATTAACATCCGTTATCTTCATATTGAGAAGGAGAAGAGAAGAGCGCCGCGCTCGGCCTGCGATTGTAGAAACTAAGCAATGTTCGCTATGGCCAGTCATTGGATGGTCCATACTAAGTTAAACGGCTTCCTTTCACCATTAAAATGTTTACTCTATTTCTATTTAATAATGTTTCTAACATAAATATGTTGTCTTATAAAAAATTAAATCTAAATAATGCATTAACTACCTACAAACATAGTATGCAATAAAGTTTCACCGCCTTATTAATAAACGCGGTTTAAGTATAGACTGTTACTCAGTGTTTTGTCTCTTTTACTCGCATTCAAAATCATGTTTGTGAGACGAAGACAAAACGCGGGATAGCTATACCACGTTTACTACCAGTTTATTAATAAGACGGTTATAGTTTAAAGTTGGCAAAATTGGTTAATCCTATTCTTATTTTAAAGGAATTGTATATAAGTATCATTTAAAACTATTCTTCTTTGCAGATATACACTCTAGACGTTGACAACCCGAATGACTGCGCGAAGAAATTCAAATCGAACTCTATGGTCGGATTGATCATCCTACTTGGCATCCTTGGAGGCGGGTATAGACAATACATAGACAACAGGGAAAAGCATAGAGGCGAGAATAACTTGTCTGTGGTCAAGAGTTGCGTTTTCAGCTAAAACGTTAGGTCTTTAAAATTGTATTTTCGGTTCTAGCTAAACATAAAGCCTGCATTCATGAAAATCAAAATCAGTTTTAAAATCATTGTTTTAACTGAATCAGGGTCTCTCTCTTTTCATTACAGCGTGAACACCGTTTGACAGAAAGAGATGGAAGAGTATTTAAGTTGTAACGGTGCTTAGACTGATTTAGATTTTATGAATTTCAGGGAGGGTTTGGTGACCTGTGCATTGTGTTAAAACTAACCTTAGTAGTGGGCAATTTTGATAGTTGCCTAGGCATTTCAAATAGATTACCAATCCCTTTAGGCAGACTACTAAAAGATGTATATTTAGTAGTATAAAAGTTATATTTCGTTATACCATCGAGCGTATAGTTCCTATTAAGTGATTGTATCCAGAAGAACGCAATGTTGTTGGGGTGATAATTGTGAAATCTGATTGGATGGTCGTATTTTTTTGGATGATTATTGTGTAAACTTATAACACTACCACAAGCCTAAATATGGTGTGTCCTATTTATTTTGCTTTGATGAACGATGAATTGTCGTCAACAGTTTAATTAAATATTCTTGTACATAGTTCGAAGACCATGATTAAAGTTTCAACTGTTATTTATTTTATGCATGTGGTTGAATTTAAATTTTCAATGCTGAATGAGGAAAGAAAGAAATATTGAAGAGCCATGTCTTATAATGTATGGGCTAACTTGTAAGAAACAAAATGCCAATTAGAAAGATTATGTTTTCCTAAAAACCGAGTGAATAGGAGTTTTTTCCGGGGCTATTAAATATCATCTGTTTCGGTGCCTGAAAGTTGGGAGTGAGTAGATGGAGTTAGTGAGTAGACATACATAAATGGTGTTATTTGTGTAATAACTTCACGATGAGATTGAGATGTTAAACAGCGACATTTTTATGTTATTCGTGAAATAATTGAATACTGCAGAGATGGCCGTATGAGCTAGATCCCAATGCCTTTGTCCACGTAGGGAGCTGTTTTATTAATTAGTGGAACTATGCGCTTAATTGAACGCACGCAGGTAATTATCGGACTTAAAGTTCGTAATCGATTGATGGGTATTTGAAATATGTGTCATATATTTACTTAGCTTTTTAATATTGATATAGATTTGTGGATGGTGCAAAAAAAATAAGATTAGGCAGTCTGAAAGTGGCGACAGAAAATTTGAATGGAAGCCGTTTAGCTTGGTATGGACATGTTATGAGACGGGATGCTATAAATGTGTATAAAAAAGTTATGAAGATTAATGTTGATGGATGTCATAGTAGACGAAGCCCACTGAAATGATGGATGGATGAGGTGTGACATGAAGGTGATGGGTTTGGATAAGAAGATGATGGGTGACCTAAGAGCGTAGAGAAAGAAGACATACTGGCCCGACTCCCAACAGGATGGGATAAGGGCAGGGTGATAATGATATACATACACTACTCAACAGTCTAAGGATATTTTATGTACACCTAATCTCTCCCGTGGGTGTTGTACAAGGCGACTAAGGATAAAACAGTGATGAGGAATGGGCACCAGCGTTCCTCTTATACCACCTAGCAATGTACTGCGACTTTTGTGCCCGATAAATGGCAATAGGCTCGCCACCTATCACATGGGACTTAACATAATTGGCGTAACGTGGGTGCTGGTTCACCTCTGCCTACCCCTTCAGGGATATAGGCGTGATTTACGTACGTACTACATGTTGTATCAGCTTCCATTCTTATAATACTGACTTATTCTTTGCAGTTTTTCAATGACTCACATAATTATGGTCATCGGTCATAACATTGAATAAATTGCATAGAGATCGTCAGTGTTTTTAGAATGATCGCAGACACAACATAAAGTTAAATCAATAAAAATATCCTTAGATAAAGTTGATGAGTGTATTCACTTAACTTTATAGATACCTAATAAAGTACAATCTAATGCACAAAGACATTAAAATAGGAGCGTGGTCACTCGGTTTTGGACCTTATGCTCTAGATGTTAAGTACAAAGTAATAAACACAGAGATGCGTTGCATCGCACGAGTCTGGCCGTCTCTCTTACACAATCAATATAGTTGAGCGGATTGTTATATTTGTTATCATTATGTGCTACATTTACATCAATACTATTTATTATTATTATGTTTACACTATTTTAAAAATGGTGTTTATGTACAATTAGGCGGCCGTTTGGTAGGATGGTCATAGCACGGGCTATGGGCCAAGAGGTCCGGGTTTGAATCCTGGTTTGTGATGAACACAGTCATTTGTTCCTGGTCGTTGTTTATGTAGTATGTAAAATATTTTTACGTTATATATAATTGTTATGTGTATTAAAAGACATGGCTAAATTGAAGTATGGGCGACTGCCCCAGCAATGTATAGACATTGTACCTATTACGATGTGATATTTGATAGCTGAATGTTAAGTATTTCATTTTAAAAATGATCAGGAACCGTTCATATTTTTATAATCCTGAAAAAAAAATTTATGAAACTCCTACTGCCGTTATAGGTATATGAACTTCAACTTTGACAGATATCTGTCTAAAATTGATATACACGTCTGGGGCACTCGTTTAACCATGTCCTTTGTCTTTTACGCTACTTTCTTTGGGTTTAAATCAGAGGTCCCCAAACTCTTTTTCTCATAGACCACTTTTAACAATTTTGCCGGTTCCGGTGGACCCCTGCCACATTTCTACCATATTCTCTCTACAAAAATGTGAAGATTAGAGCTAACCATGGAAAGAAGGATGCCCATTTCTGACCTGTCAAAATAACTATTATCATGTATTTAATAATCAAGTAATTAAGCACATAAAATTGCAATTATATATTTATTTATAAATTGATATGACTCATTAAAATCCGTAATCTGGGAACAAAGAAAATCAGTAATAAAGACAGTTAAGACAGTTGACAGTTAACACGATTAAGAAAAATATAAGAACGGAGCCATAATTATCATTGATGATTTTACCATTATTATATTTTTCGGATTGCCAAATAAAAATACATGAATGCCAGTGTTTTTCGGTTGTATCCACTAATGAAATAAAATATTTTTAACAATATACATTCACTTTTAAAAAGTAGCAATGACAGGTCAACGCTAGTATGGGCAGTGGTCATTGTTCTTTGCGTTGCCCCTATTATCTGCCAACATTGATAGGTGAAGTAAGCCAATATTTTAGTTCTTCACTATCGAAGAGATACATTTTCGTGGGCCACCGCTTTCAAATCGTGACCCCCCCTGTGACATTTTATCACACCAACGTAGACCCGTCCGTCAAGTCCCCTTTGGCCCCCCGTAAAGTTCTCTTTGGACCTCCCGTCAAGTCCCTTTTGGACCCCCAAGGGGTCCACCTGGACCACTTTGGGAATCAATATCTATCCTATTGATTGTAAGTAGTGTTAGAAATATTTGTTTACAATATTGGCGAATATTGTTTTCGTCTGATTTTGCACTCTAAGTTAACCTTAACACAGTTGAAAATCAATCACAGTACATTGCAATGTAGATTCATCGCAGTGTGACGAATAATGACTTATTGTGTTTTCTAATTGACGTGTTTATTAAACTCCCAGTGCATTGAATCGTATGTAATTTTTTCTGAGCAAATATTGGCTTAAGTGTTTACGAGTATTGCAAAGTGGTTGTGGTACATCGTGCCATTCGCTAATTATAAAAATATAAACTTACACATTGTTTGTTTACAATAACATATGAAATTTGTGTAATAATAAATTGTGACTATTCTGGAAATCGAAGAGGAGCTCGCTAGCGGATTGGCATATCGCGCTTGGCCTGCGACTGCGTAAACTAAGCAATGTTCGCTAAGGCCGGTCATTGGATGGGCGACCAAAACTGTATTATCTCGAGTTCCTCCATGCTTCGGAATGTGCACGGCATGTGCAACGGCTTAATGGCACATTAAGCCGTTGGTTCCGTCTGCATCTGCAGTCGTTAATACCCACCAACCCGCACGGGGCCAGTGTTATGGGTTATGTTATGGCTCAATCTCCCTATATTCATCCATCCATAGGGAAGGCCCGTGCCCCAACAGTGGGGACATTAAAGAATTACTGATAATGATTCTGGAAATACGTCCAGGTTATGTGGCCTACATTGATAGAAAAAGAGAGGGAGACATCTACAAGGTGTTTGGTACATGGGGTATCAAGCCGGCACCTACCTATGCTAATATAGTCATATGGTGATATTAACAATTGTAAAGATATTTTTAAAATTTTTCATACATTTTGTTTTTCTGATCAAACTATGGAGAATTCAATTTTTTTTACATATTTAATTTTTAGATGTTGCCATAGTATCTATATGACTATGTTAGCACGGGTAGGTGCCGGCTTGATACCCCATGAACACCTTGTAAATGCAGAACAGCCCCTCTAGCCAAGTAGCCAATCTATTCGAACGCATAGAATACAAATGTCAATATTTGACAGCTTCTCTTACATTTGACACCACGGTCGCCATATTGTTTTCTTTGTAATAGTTTAATTTCATACATTTTTCTATTATATTCGTGTAGCCACTCGTGTAGAGTAGCTGAAGTGTAAATCAAACTATTAAATAACTATATTGTACGATTCGTATTTTGTGTGATGTGATAGATATACCAAAATATAATTATGTTATGTTGATGTTGTTTAAATAAAATGTTCTTGCCATTAAAGTTGTTTTGTTTTATTTGGGATGCCTAAAGTTTTTCTATCCCTAATGTTAAACGTAATAACAAAGTAAAAGGGACCAGAAACCTTTTGAAATTTTATGTCGTCCAGCCCGGCTAGCATGACCACCGATACACGGTATGATAAAGCCATTTATCGTGTTGAACTGTCAAAAATCTATGAATTTTTGTCAGTTCAACGCGATAAATGGCTTTATCATAATATCGTGTTTATGTGGACATGCTAGGCGGGCTGATCAGGGAAAAGAATTATACGTACATACATACATAAATCACGAAATATATCCCTGAAGGGGTAGGCAGAGGTGGATTAAGACCCACTTTTCGCCAATTATGTTCGGTCCCATGTAACAGGTGGTGAGCCTATTGCCATATATCGGGCACATAAATCGCAGTACATTTATATTGCAAGGTGGTATGAGAGAAATGCTGCTGCCCATTACTCATCGCTGTCTTTACCCTAAGTCGCCTTGTACGACACCCACGGGAGAGATGGGGGTGGTGACAATTGTATTCTGCTCTGCCGTCACCGCACGGCCAAAAACGTACATAAATCACGCCTTTTTATCCCCGAATAGGTAGGTAGAGGTGAATTAACACGCAAGTTTCGCTAATTTATTGGGTTATGTTACGTATATATCCTATAGGGCCGTGTGGTGACGGCAGAGTAGAATACCCTAAATCTCTCCCGTGGGTGTCGTACAAGGCGACTAAGGATAAAACAGTGATGAGGAATGGGCAGCAGCGTTCCTGTTATACCTACCACCTAGCAATATACTGCGACTTTTGTGCCCGATAAATGGCAATAGGCTCGCCACCTATTACATGGGACCTAACATAATTGGCGAAACGTGGGTGCTAGTTCACCTCTGCCTACCCCTTCGGGGATATAGGCGTGATTTATGTATGTATGTATGTATATCCTATAAGTTAATAGGTGCGTGAGGAGCGCGATATAAAGCGCAGTGTCTTAGCGCGCTCGGCTAGCGAAATTGCGTAAACTAAGCAATTTTGACGGGACTCGGAGTAAAGGCGTTCCACCCATACGCCACTAAATATCCCCTGGGTGACTTCGTCTCAACACGTTGACACCTAATACCTACATGACGTTAAGGCGCGTTCCCACTGATTACAGAAAACCGTGTAGTTTTAAGTGTCGTGGCTTGTATGTTTAAATGGAGGTGTTCACAACAAGAACGACACGATTTACTGTAGTCTACGACCTTTTTTGTAGTGACGACAGATTGTCATATAATGGGAACGGCTAAAGACGACAGTCGTCCGACGATAAATTATTATTATTCGTCGCGACATAGTGGGAACGCGCCCTTAGGTGACAAATCAACATCGAGCTATGCTGCGCTGTACTGTGCTGTGTTTGTTAAGCTACGTTTTTTTAACAATTTGCTGCGCTTTGTTTAGCTCAGTATTAAAAGTAATCAGCAGCTCGTGTAGTCGTTTATCTCATCAAAAATGACAGTTGTAAAACCTAGCACAGCTCCACACAGCGCAGCATGGCAGAGTTCCATAAAAAACATAGCACAGTTTGGCACAGTGCGGCTCAGGGGGCCTACCGGCTAACTCGATTGCTAAAGCAAAAGCTATAGTCTATGACGTCATGCTGTAATTTCGCACCAAATGTACCTAAATTATCAGCGATAGCTTTGAACGAATGATCACCGAATGATTTTGTATGAATTTGGCACAAAATCCGTACCGCCTTAAAATTCAGGATGGCTGCTATAAGCAGCTGTAAGCGGTGCATTGCAATATAGCTATCATCAGCAATCCAGTTAGGCGGTAGGCCCCCAGGGCAGAGAGAAGAAGTAGGTACCTACTTAATAACATAATAATATATAAATCACGCCTATATCCCCGAAGGGGTAGGCAGAGGTGAACTAGCACCCACGTTCCGCCAGTTATGTTAGGTCCCATGTAATAGGTGGCGAGCCTCTTGCCATTTATCGGGCACAAAAGTCGCAGTATATTGCTAGGTGGTATAAGAGGAACGCTGCTGCCCATTCCTCATCCCTGATTGATCATTAGTCGCCCTGTACGACACCCACGGGAGAGATTTGGGGTGGTCACAATAATGTATTCTACTCTGCCGTCACCACAGGGCAATAATGTTACATAAAATATATCACGAATGATATACTGCAGTAAATAATTATGGAGCCTATGCCGTGTGGTGAAGGCAAGGGAGAATATAGTTGTCACCATCCCCTGTCTCACTTGCGGGTGTCGTAGGCGACTAGCGACAGCGAGACAGCGATGGGAACACCGGGCAATCTCCCTTAGTTGACTTTTGCGACACCCCTGGGGTGAGTCGGGGCTGGCACATTCTACGTTGCTTCTTCGTTCCTAGGCCAGCATGAAAGACAGAAAACTTAATTAAAGACATTTAATGCTATTCATCATCATCACTAGCCCTTTAATGTCCCTACTGCTGGGGCACGGGGCTTTGCCTATATATGGATAGAAGAATATAGGGAGATTGGGCCATAACACACCACACTGGCCCAGTGCGGGTTGGTGGCTATTAACGACTGCAGATGCAGTCGGGCGCACGGAGGAACTCGAGATAATACATTTTTGGTCACCCATTCAATGACCGGCCTTAGCAAAAATTGCTTAATTTATGCAATCGCAGGCCAAGCGCCTTATGCCACTGCGCTAGCGAGCTCCATTAATTGCCATTGTGAGACAATAACCCTATTCAATAGAATGTTATTCCATATGTGGAATTATTTATCTTTTGATACCCGACCTCTAAGAAGTATCAATTCACTTTCTATAAAATTAAATCAGTAGGTAAGTAAACCTTAAAAAACAGAAGTTGTAGGTCGATCTCGTATATGCAAATTAAATTAATTATAACATTACTTCTTTATACTCATTGTTTTTTTTAATTTATGATGTTTTTTAAACCTATTCGCAATTGTGATATGCAAATTATAATTAATTGTAAATAGTTACGTAGTGCTCAATTGTTTCTCGATAAAGAATATGCAATATCACTCAATAACAAGATAATATAGATATAATAGGAAAATTGATTTGTCCGTTAGTGTGTAATGGTTAAATTGTTTTTTTAATGCTAGACAGGGAAGCTCTTCCATCATCTCACCTGATGGTAAGTGACGATAAGGGTCTCCAAGGTTTACGTCTCTTTTATATACATGCATTCATCACTAGCACCATTCCTATGTGATGGATGATATGAATCAAAAGGGAGTGTACGGCTTAGTGACATGTGACCGATATAAATGGAATAGGCAACATACTGCGTCGACCCCAGATAGACTGGGAACAGGGCAGTGAGATGTCATTGTATTGTACGTACAGAATGGCAAAATTTCTCAATCGATTTGTGCTCTATTATTACCAATTAAGGTTGACAATCGATTGAAGAAATTTGACAGCTTTGGGTAGTCTGAAGTGCTGTTGCTGTACGTTTATACAGGATAGTACTAGCTTTGGGCTACCTAGACAGTTTTTAGCGAGAGGTGAATGAAATCGTTCATATTACCCGCGAACAAATATATGTGTTTATCACAAAAACATTTGCCCCTACCAGGATTCGAATCCCGGACCGACAGCCAGCGATCTGACTATAAAGACGTTAACGGGCGTCAAAATAAAATAAATTTTACTTCCAAACATATCTATTCTTGAACTGCTGCTGCAGGAGATGCCTGGGCGACGGCGTTGCAAGATTTTTTATGTCACACCTGACCAAAAAGTCGCCTTTTCCGCCCGCCGGAAAGTCCCACTTCCTGGTCAGGGGGTGACACAAAACTATGATCTTAGATCGCATATTTATCAAATACTTGCGATCTGAGACATTTTTTTTATTTTTTTATTGCACTTAGTATATAACATACTAATGTGTATCCGTTACGTAACCATTGCGAAAAGGCTTGCGGAGAAAGATACCACCACCATCTTATCAAATCTGTCGCTTTAATATTATTAACATTATTTTTATGAGCATTATTGTGTTCCGACAATTGTGATAAGATAGCCAGCCCCTCTGTGGTTGATAAAAACACACTTGGTTCACAATTGCAAAGCAATTCTTACTTCTTGCCCATTCTCACCAAACCCATGGCACCATAATCCTTAGTGACGATACAGAACCACAAAAGTGGCAAAATTTTACAGGTAAAACCAGAGGTACGCACTTATAGTTGACCACAATAACTCAATAAGGCCTTTCAGAATTGCCTTCATGTCAACATGCATTGTGAAGCAACTGTGCAAACACCGTATTTTGTATGATTTTTATATAAAAACCGTTTTCGCCATCGTCAAGGCATCATTTTCCAGTTCTCACTCTAAGGGTCTCCAGCCCTTAAGAGTAGAATTTGATTTCGTTGAGAAATCACCACAATGAGGCTCAGTCTGTTGTTCATGCTGGTCTTGGTAAGTGATTTGTTTACAACTATTCGATTTTCATTTCAACATTATATAAGTGTTAGAAAAATTAGTACAAAGATTTTGGTGGTTAGAAAAAGTTCTTGAAATTGTGCCCTTGAGGTGCCTAACCGCTCGGATTGCAGTGGACGCGGGTTCGATTCCCGCATCAAGACCATAATTTTTAGAACTTTTTCTAACCACCAAAATGTTTGTTTACAACTCTTCGCATTCGTCAGCTGAGCTTAATAATTATCTAACTTAGGGCCGGTTTTTTGATGCAAAGTTAACTCGCAAAGATTTTGACGGCGAAAAAACCGTGTGTGTACAAGAGGCCTTATTGTATTCACATTTTATTCTAAGACAGCAGCTTTATCCGTTAAATTATAGTTCTTTTGGCAATGATATTTATCTTTTGGCATAAGATGAGCTTTGCATTTGTGTGAGTGATCGCAAAAGTAGGGCTAGTGAAAAAAATAATATAATTTAATATTTTATAAGAAAATAATAAATATTTTTTTATTAGAAAGCAATTTATTGTGTATTTACGAACATACCTATATAGGAACACAAATCGAACACTTAACCATCCTCCGGCTTCACCGCAATCTGGTAAAACACTATTTATATACATAAATTATTAAAAAAATATTATAACTCTTTTACATCGGTCATTGAATCTTCACTATCTTTATCTTCACTATAATCTGATGGCACATCAGAGCCTGTGCGATGAAGTAGCGCTCCGTAAAACCATCAATAGCATCAAATGCTTTTTCTTCTTTTACTGCATGGTAATCTAATATTGCCCATATATTTTGCAATGAGATTACAAATTTCACTAACAGCTAATTAAACCAGCGAAATATTATTAATATACGTTGCTGCTCTGCTAGCGGTACAAGGGAAAGTGCGAGGCAGAGTATTGACAGTTGACGGAGGCATCGCGCAGTAGGCGTAGCACGGGACGCGGTCAAAATCTCTCACCACCACTTCTCTTGTCTCGGGATTTAGTGGGAGTTAGAGCGAGAGGAAAATATTTTCTTTTCTCTTTTTACACGTCTCGTGCTACGGTGGCTGGCCACATCTCACTTTACACTATCCGTGTGCACTCACCCAAAGGAAAACTCATCTTATACTAAAAGAACTATACCTCCCTATGAAATTATGTGAAAAACACCTAAAGCGCGTCCAATTTACTTTGGCAATTTTGGATGTCGCTAGTGGTGAACCAGGAGTGTCATAGAAATGCCAAAATGTATGGGTAAATTGTAGTTCCAATTTTCGCCGCCTGCAAAGAAAGATAAATTGGGTGGCGCTGATGTGTTTGTTTTGTTTTTTGGTGTTAATCTTTTTAATTTTATATTTCAGCTTTGCGTCTGTTACGCCAAGCCAAGAGCAGAAATTAAAAGTAAGTTGCTAAACGATATTCCACAAAGTACAGTTATCAGATAGTCTGCCCGGACTGCAATAGAGGACGTGGGTTCGATTCCCGCACAGCACAATTTTTTGATATTTTCTTTGTAATATTTAAAAAAAAACATTAATATATATAATTATGTTTAAATAAAATTTTGTTGTGGGTGTGCTGTTGAAGTGTAATATTATTGTCATAGGCTCAGTGACTACTTTTTTCCTTTTTTTGTGTTTGAGCAATGCCTTGTCCCAATGATTTATCTGCGGGCCTAGCACGGGGACGTGGACAAGTTTCTCTCCACCACTTGACAGTGTTATGTCTCGGGATTTAGTGAGAGTTAGAGCGAGATGAAAAGATTTTCTTTCCCCCGAAGGAGACGTGTCCACGTCACGTGCTACGGAGGCTGTACTTAAAATAGAGCAAGTTGAACGCTCTGCTTTGTTTTATTGGAATCTTAATAAATTATCAAATTTGGTTCCTTTCCAGCTGAAACATGTGCGTCCGATGAAAAATGTGGTGGCTGCAAAAAAGACGAAGAAGGTGAAGGCGGCGGAGGTGGAGAAGGAGGAGGAGGAGGATGGGGTAGCGGTGGAGGTGGAGGCAGTGGTGGTGGAAGTGGAGGAGGTAGCGGTGGAGGAGGAGGGCAAGGATATGGTGGTGGAAGTGGTGGTGGATACGGCAGTGGAAGTGGTTCCGGAGGTGGTGGTGGATATGGCAGTGGAGGAGGAGGTGGAAATGGTGGTGGAGGTGGAAGTGGTGGAGGTGGAGGCGAAGGATATGGCGGTGGAAGTGGATCCGGAGGTGGTGGTGGATACGGTAGTGGAGGAGGAGGTGGAAGCGGTGGTGGAGGTGGAAACGGCGGCGGAGGTGGTTCAGGAGGTGGTGGTGGATATGGAAGTGGAGGAGGAGGTGGAAGTGGCTCTGGAGGTGGTGGTGGATACGGCAGTGGAAGTGGTTCCGGAGGTGGTGGTGGATATGGCAGTGGAGGAGGAGGTGAAAGTGGTGGTGGAGGTGGAAGCGGTGGTGGAGGTGGAAGCGGTGGCGGAAGGGGTTCAGGAGGTGGTGGTGGATATGGCAGTGGAGGAGGAGGAGGAAGTGGCTTTGGCAGTGGAAGTGGTTCCGGAGGTGGAAGTGGATCTGGAGGTGGTGGTGGATATGGCAGTGGAGGAGGAGGTGGAAGCGGTGGTGGAGGTGGAAGCGGTGGCGGAGGTGGTGGTGGATATGGCAGTGGAGGAGGAGGAGGAAGTGGTTCCGGAGGTGGTGGTGGATATGGCAAAGGAGGAGGAGGTGGAAGCGGTGGTGGAGAGGGTTCAGGAGGTGGTGGTGGATATGGCAGTGGAGGAGGAGGAGGAAGTGGTTCAGGAAGTGGTAGTGGATATGGCAGTGGAAGTGGTTCCGGAGGTGGTGGTGGATATGGCAGTGGAGGAGGAGGTGGAAGTGGTGGTGGAGGTGGAAGCGGTGGTGGAGGTGGAAGCGGTGGCGGAAGGGGTTCAGGTGGTGGTGGTGGATATGGCAGTGGAGGAGGAGGAGGAAGTGGCTCCGGCAGTGGAAGTGGTTCCGGAGGTGGAAGTGGTTCTGGAGGTGGTGGTGGATATGGCAGTGGAGGAGGAGGTGGAAGCGGTGCTGGAGGTGGAAGTGGCGGCGGAGGTGGTTCAGGAGGTGGTGGTGGATATGGCAGTGGAGGAGGAGGTGGAAGTGGTGGAGGTGGAGGCGAAGGACATGGCGGTGGAAGTGGTGGTGGATATGGCAGTGGAGAAGGAGGAGGTGGTGGATACGGAAGTGGAGGAGGAAGTGGAAGCGGTGGAGGAGGTGGAAGTGGCGGCGGAGGTGGTTCAGGAGGTGGTGGTGGATATGGCAGTGGAGGAGGAGGTGGAAGTGGTGGAGGTGGAGGCGAAGGACATGGCGGTGGGCAAGGAGGTGGTGCCGGAAGCGGATGTGGTGGAGGTAGTGGAGGAGGCCATGGAGGTGGTGCCGGAGGCGGTTGTGAAGGAGGTAGTGGAGGTGGCGGTGGAGGAGGCCATGGAGGTGGCGGTGGAGCAGGCCATGGAGGCGGATCTGGAAGTGGAGGTGGAGCAGGCCATGGAAGCGGTTTTGGAGGTGGCGGTGGAGGAGGCATAGGAGGTGGTGATGGAGGAGGCAGTGGAAGTGGCGGTGGAGCAGGCCATGGTAGCGGTTCTGGAAGTGGAGGTGGTGCAGGCCATGGAAGCGGTTCTGGAGGTGGCGGTGGAGGAGGAAAAGGAGGTGGCGGTGGCGGAGGCAAAGGAGGTGGCGGTGGAGGAGGCAGTGGAAGTGGCGGTGGAGCAGGCCATGGAGGTGGATCTGGAAGTGGAGGTGGAGCAGGCCATGGAAGCGGTTTTGGAGGTAGCGGTGGAGGAGGCCAAGGAGGTGGCGGTGGAGGAGGCAGTGGAAGCGGTTCCGGAGGTGGTGGTGGAGGAGGAAAAGGAGGTGGCGGTGGAGGAGGCAAAGGAGGTGGCGGTGGATATGGCAGTGGAGGAGGAGGTGGAAGCGGTGGTGGAGGTGGAAGCGGTGGCGGAGGTGGTGGTGGATATGGCAGTGGAGGAGGAGGAGGCCATGGAAGCGGTTTTGGAGGTGGCGGTGGAGGAGGCCAAGGAGGTGGCGGTGGAGGAGGCAGTGGAAGTGGCGGTGGAGGAGGCAGTGGAAGTGGAGGTGGAGCAGGCCATGGAGGCGGATCTGGAAGTGGAAGTGGAGCAGGTCATGGAAGCGGTTTTGGAGGTGGCGGTGGAGGAGGCCAAGGAGGTGGCGGTGGAGGAGGCAGTGGAAGTGGCGGTGGAGCAGGCCATGGAAGCGGTTCTGGAAGTGGAGGTGGTGCAGGCCATGGAAGCGGTTCTGGAGGTGGCGGTGGAGGAGGCAAAGGAGGTGGCGGTGGAGGAGGCAGTGGAAGTGGCGGTGGAGCAGGCCATGGAGGCGGATCTGGAAGTGGAGGTGGAGCAGGCCATGGAGGCGGATCTGGAAGTGGAAGTGGAGCAGGTCATGGAAGCGGTTTTGGAGGTGGCGGTGGAGGAGGCAAAGGAGGTGGCGGTGGAGGAGGCAGTGGAAGTGGCGGTGGAGCAGGCCATGGAGGCGGATCTGGAAGTGGAGGTGGAGCAGGCCATGGAAGCGGTTTTGGAGGTGGCGGTGGAGGAGGCCAAGGAGGTGGCGGTGGAGGAGGCAGTGGAAGTGGCGGTGGAGCAGGCAGTGGAAGTGGCGGTGGAGCAGGCCATGGAAGCGGTTCTGGAAGTGGAGGTGGAGCAGGCCATGGAAGCGGTTCTGGAGGTGGCGGTGGAGGAGGCCAAGGAGGTGGCGGTGGAGGAGGCAGTGGAAGTGGCGGTGGAGCAGGCCATGGAGGCGGATCTGGAAGTGGAGGTGGAGCAGGCCATGGAGGCGGATCTGGAAGTGGAGGTGGAGCAGGCCATGGAAGCGGTTTTGGAGGTGGCGGTGGAGGAGGCCAAGGAGGTGGCGGTGGAGGAGGCAGTGGAAGTGGCGGTGGAGCAGGCAGTGGAAGTGGCGGTGGAGCAGGCCATGGAAGCGGTTCTGGAAGTGGAGGTGGAGCAGGCCATGGAAGCGGTTCTGGAGGTGGCGGTGGAGGAGGCCAAGGAGGTGGCGGTGGAGGAGGCAGTGGAAGTGGCGGTGGAGCAGGCCATGGAGGCGGATCTGGAAGTGGAGGTGGAGCAGGCCATGGAGGCGGATCTGGAAGTGGAGGTGGAGCAGGTCATGGAAAGGGTTCTGGAGGTGGCGGTGGAGGAGGCCAAGGAGGTGGCGGTGGAGGAGGCCATGGAGGTGGCGGTGGAGCAGGCCATGGAGGCGGATCTGGAAGTGGAGGTGGAGCAGGCCATGGAAGCGGTTCTGGAGGTGGCGGTGGAGGAGGCCAAGGAGGTGGCGGTGGAGGAGGCAGTGGAAGTGGCGGTGGAGCAGGCAGTGGAAGTGGCGGTGGAGCAGGCCATGGAAGCGGTTCTGGAAGTGGAGGTGGAGCAGGCCATGGAAGCGGTTTTGGAGGTGGCGGTGGAGGAGGCCAAGGAGGTGGCGGTGGAGGAGGCAGTGGAAGTGGCGGTGGAGCAGGCAGTGGAAGTGGCGGTGGAGCAGGCCATGGAAGCGGTTCTGGAAGTGGAGGTGGAGCAGGCCATGGAAGCGGTTCTGGAGGTGGCGGTGGAAGAGGCCAAGGAGGTGGCGGTGGAGGAGGCAGTGGAAGTGGCGGTGGAGCAGGCAGTGGAAGTGGCGGTGGAGCAGGCCATGGAAGCGGTTCTGGAAGTGGAGGTGGAGCAGGCCATGGAGGCGGATCTGGAAGTGGAGGTGGAGCAGGCCATGGAAGCGGTTTTGGAGGTGGCGGTGGAGGAGGCCAAGGAGGTGGCGGTGGAGGAGGCAGTGGAAGTGGCGGTGGAGCAGGCAGTGGAAGTGGCGGTGGAGCAGGCCATGGAAGCGGTTCTGGAAGTGGAGGTGGAGCAGGCCATGGAAGCGGTTCTGGAGGTGGCGGTGGAGGAGGCCAAGGAGGTGGCGGTGGAGGAGGCAGTGGAAGTGGCGGTGGAGCAGGCCATGGAGGCGGATCTGGAAGTGGAGGTGGAGCAGGCCATGGAGGCGGATCTGGAAGTGGAGGTGGAGCAGGTCATGGAAAGGGTTCTGGAGGTGGCGGTGGAGGAGGCCAAGGAGGTGGCGGTGGAGGAGGCCATGGAGGTGGCGGTGGAGCAGGCCATGGAGGCGGATCTGGAAGTGGAGGTGGAGCAGGCCATGGAAGCGGTTCTGGAGGTGGCGGTGGAGGAGGCCAAGGAGGTGGCGGTGGAGGAGGCAGTGGAGGTGGCGGTGGAGGAGGCCATGGAGGTGGCGGTGGGGCAGGCAGTGGAAGTGGCGGTGGAGCAGGCCATGGAAGCGGTTCTGGAAGTGGAGGTGGAGCAGGCCATGGAAGCGGTTCTGGAGGTGGCGGTGGAAGAGGCCAAGGAGGTGGCGGTGGAGGAGGCAGTGGAAGTGGCGGTGGAGCAGGCAGTGGAAGTGGCGGTGGAGCAGGCCATGGAAGCGGTTCTGGAAGTGGAGGTGGAGCAGGCCATGGAGGCGGATCTGGAAGTGGAGGTGGAGGAGGCCAAGGAGGTGGCGGTGGAGGAGGCAGTGGAAGTGGCGGTGGAGCAGGCCATGGAGGCGGATCTGGAAGTGGAGGTGGAGCAGGCCATGGAGGCGGATCTGGAAGTGGAGGTGGAGCAGGTCATGGAAAGGGTTCTGGAGGTGGCGTTGGAGGAGGCCAAGGAGGTGGCGGTGGAGGAGGCCATGGAGGTGGCGGTGGAGCAGGCCATGGAGGCGGATCTGGAAGTGGAGGTGGAGCAGGCCATGGAAGCGGTTCTGGAGGTGGCGGTGGAGGAGGCCAAGGAGGTGGCGGTGGAGGAGGCAGTGGAGGTGGCGGTGGAGGAGGCCATGGAGGTGGCGGTGGGGCAGGCAGTGGAAGTGGCGGTGGAGCAGGCCATGGAAGCGGTTCTGGAAGTGGAGGTGGAGCAGGCCATGGAAGCGGTTCTGGAGGTGGCGGTGGAAGAGGCCAAGGAGGTGGCGGTGGAGGAGGCAGTGGAAGTGGCGGTGGAGCAGGCAGTGGAAGTGGCGGTGGAGCAGGCCATGGAAGCGGTTCTGGAAGTGGAGGTGGAGCAGGCCATGGAGGCGGATCTGGAAGTGGAGGTGGAGCAGGCCATGGAAGCGGTTTTGGAGGTGGCGGTGGAGGAGGCCAAGGAGGTGGCGGTGGAGGAGGCAGTGGAAGTGGCGGTGGAGCAGGCAGTGGAAGTGGCGGTGGAGCAGGCCATGGAAGCGGTTCTGGAAGTGGAGGTGGAGCAGGCCATGGAAGCGGTTCTGGAGGTGGCGGTGGAGGAGGCCAAGGAGGTGGCGGTGGAGGAGGCAGTGGAAGTGGCGGTGGAGCAGGCCATGGAGGCGGATCTGGAAGTGGAGGTGGAGCAGGCCATGGAGGCGGATCTGGAAGTGGAGGTGGAGCAGGTCATGGAAAGGGTTCTGGAGGTGGCGGTGGAGGAGGCCAAGGAGGTGG
Source organism: Cataclysta lemnata (assembly GCA_963931975.1). Classification (NCBI taxonomy): domain Eukaryota; kingdom Metazoa; phylum Arthropoda; class Insecta; order Lepidoptera; family Crambidae; genus Cataclysta; species Cataclysta lemnata. The sequence continues at coordinate 5,059,479 of OZ008359.1, forward strand.
CGGTGGAGGAGGCCATGGAGGTGGCGGTGGAGCAGGCCATGGAGGCGGATCTGGAAGTGGAGGTGGAGTAGGCCATGGAAGCGGTTCTGGAGGTGGCGGTGGAGGAGGCCAAGGAGGTGGCGGTGGAGGAGGCAGTGGAGGTGGCGGTGGAGGAGGCCATGGAGGTGGCGGTGGGGCAGGCCATGGAGGCGGATCTGGAAGTGGAGGTGGAGCAGGCCATGGAAAGGGTTCTGGAGGTGGCGGTGGAGGAGGCCAAGGAGGTGGCGGTGGAGGAGGCAGTGGAAGTGGCGGTGGAGCAGGCCATGGAGGCGGATCTGGAAGTGGAGGTGGAGCAGGCCATGGAAGCGGTTTTGGAGGTGGCGGTGGAGGAGGCCAAGGAGGTGGCGGTGGAGGAGGCAGTGGAAGTGGCGGTGGAGCAGGCAGTGGAAGTGGCGGTGGAGCAGGCCATGGAAGCGGTTCTGGAAGTGGAGGTGGAGCAGGCCATGGAAGCGGTTCTGGAGGTGGCGGTGGAGGAGGCCAAGGAGGTGGCGGTGGAGGAGGCCATGGAGGTGGCGGTGGAGCAGGCCATGGAGGCGGATCTGGAAGTGGAGGTGGAGCAGGCCATGGAAGCGGTTCTGGAGGTGGCGGTGGAGGAGGCCAAGGAGGTGGCGGTGGAGGAGGCAGTGGAGGTGGCGGTGGAGGAGGCCATGGAGGTGGCGGTGGGGCAGGCCATGGAGGCGGATCTGGAAGTGGAGGTGGAGCAGGCCATGGAAAGGGTTCTGGAGGTGGCGGTGGAGGAGGCCAAGGAGGTGGCGGTGGAGGAGGCAGTGGAGGTGGCGGTGGAGGAGGCCATGGAGGTGGCGGTGGAGGAGGCCATGGAGGTGGCGGTGGAGCAGGCCATGGAGGCGGATCTGGAAGTGGAGGTGGAGCAGGCCATGGAAAGGGTTCTGGATGTGGCGTTGGAGGAGGCCAAGGAGGTGGCGGTGGAGGAGGCAGTGGAGGTGGCGGTGGTGGTGGAAAAGGTGCAGGAAGCGGTGGCGGTAGTGGACATGGTAGTGGAGCAGGCTATGGAGGCGGATCTGGAAGTGGAGGTGGAGCAGGCCATGGAAGCGGTTCTGGAGGTGGCGGTGGAGGAGGCCAAGGAGGTGGCGGTGGAGGAGGCCATGGAGGTGGCGGTGGGGCAGGCCATGGAGGCGGATCTGGAAGTGGAGGTGGAGCAGGCCATGGAAAGGGTTCTGGAGGTGGCGGTGGAGGAGGCCAAGGAGGTGGCGGTGGAGGAGGCAGTGGAGGTGGCGGTGGAGGAGGCCATGGAGGTGGCGGTGGAGGAGGCCATGGAGGAGGCAGTGGAGGTGGCGGTGGAGGTGGAAAAGGTGCAGGAAGCGGTGGCGGTAGTGGACATGGTAGTGGAGCAGGCTATGGAAGCGGTTCTGGAGGTGGCGGTGGAGGAGGCCAAGGAGGTGGCGGTGGAGGAGGTCATGGAGGTGGCGGTGGAGCAGGCTATGGAGGCGGATCTGGAAGTGGAGGTGGATCAGGCCATGGAAGCGGTTCTGGAGGTGGCGGTGGAGGAGGCCAAGGAGGTGGCGGTGGAGGAGGTCATGGAGGTGGCGGTGGAGCAGGCTATGGAGGCGGATCTGGAAGTGGAGGTGGAGCAGGCCATGGAAGCGGTTCTGGAGGTGGCGGTGGAGGAGGCCAAGGAGGTGGCGGTGGAGGAGGCAGTGGAGGTGGCGGTGGAGGTGGAAAAGGTGCAGGAAGCGGTGGCGGTAGTGGACATGGTAGTGGAGCAGGCTATGGAAGCGGTTCTGGAGGTGGTGGTGGAGGAGGCCAAGGAGGTGGTGGTGGAGGAGGCCAAGGAGGTGGCGGTGGAGGAGGCCATGGAGGTGGCGGTGGAGGAGGCAGTGGAGGTGGCGGTGGATGTGGAAAAGGTGCAGGAAGCGGTGGCGGTAGTGGATATGGTAGTGGAGCAGGCCATGGAAGCGGTTCTGGAGGTGGCGGTGGAGGAGGCCATGGAGGTGGCAGTGGAGGTGGCGGTGGAGGTGGAAAAGGTGCAGGAAGCGGTGGCGGTAGTGGATATGGTAGTGGAGCAGGGTATGGAAGCGGTTCTGGAGGAGGAGGTGGAGCAGGCCATGGAAGCGGTTCTGGAGGTGGCGGTGGAGGAGGCCAAGGAGGTGGCGGTGGAGGAGGCAGTGGAGGTGGTGGTGGAGGTGGAAAAGGTGCAGGAAGCGGTGGTGGTAGTGGATATGGTAGTGGAGCAGGCTATGGAAGCGGTTCTGGAGGTGGCGGTGGAGGAGGCCAAGGAGGTGGCGGTGGAGGAGGCAGTGGAGGTGGTGGTGGAGGTGGAAAAGGTGAAGGAAGCGGTGGCGGTAGTGGATATGGTAGTGGAGCAGGCTATGGAAGCGGTTCTGGAGGTGGCGGTGGAGGAGGCCAAGGAGGTGGCGGTGGAGGAGGCAGTGGAGGTGGCGGTGGAGGTGGAAAAGGTGCAGGAAGCGATGGCGGTAGTGGATATGGTAGTGGAGCAGGCCATGGAAGCGGTTCTGGAGGTGGCGTTGGAGGAGGCCAAGGAGGTGGCGGTGGAGGAGGCAGTGGAGGTGGCGGTGGAGGTGGCGGTGGAGGTGGAAAAGGTGCAGGAAGCGGTGGCGGTGGTGGATATGGTAGTGGAGCTGGCCATGGAAGCGGTGCCGGAAGTGGTAGTGGACACGGTGGTGGGCATGGCAGTGGACACGGATATGGCAAAGGAGGTGGTGGCGGATGCGGTGGAGGTGGCGGAGGCGGTGAAGGCAAAGGACATGGTGCAGGAAGCGGCAGCGGACACGGTGGTGGGCATGGCAGTGGACACGGACATGGCAAAGGAGGTGGTGGCGGAGGCGGTGGAGGTGGCGGAGGCGGTGGTGGCGGCGGTGGAGGCAAAGGAGTTGGTGCAGGAAGCGGCAGTGGACACGGTGGTGGGCATGGCAGTGGACACGGACATGGCAAAGGAGGTGGGGGCGGAGGCGGAGGAGGTGGCGGAGGTGGTGGTGGAGGCGGTGGAGGCAAAGGAGTTGGTGCAGGAAGCGGCAGTGGACACGGTGGTGGGCATGGCAGTGGACACGGACATGGTAAAGGAGGTGGGGGCGGAGGCGGTGGAGGTGGTGGAGGCGGTGGTGGAGGCGGTGGAGGCAAAGGACATGGTGCAGGAAGCGGCAGTGGACACGGTGGTGGGCATGGCAGTGGACACGGACATGGCAAAGGAGGTGGGGGCGGAGGCGGTGGAGGTGGTGGAGGCGGTGGTGGAGGCGGTGGAGGCAAAGGACATGGTGCAGGAAGCGGCAGTGGACACGGTGGTGGGCATGGCAGTGGACACGGACATGGCAAAGGAGGTGGTGGCGGAGGCGGTGGAGGTGGCGGAGGCGGTGGTGGAGGCGGTGGAGGCAAAGGAGTTGGTGCAGGAAGCGGCAGTGGACACGGTGGTGGGCATGGCAGTGGACACGGACATGGCAAAGGAGGTGGGGGCGGAGGCGGTGGAGGTGGTGGAGGCGGTGGTGGAGGCGGTGGAGGCAAAGGACATGGTGCAGGAAGCGGCAGTGGACACGGTGGTGGGCATGGCAGTGGACACGGACATGGCAAAGGAGGTGGTGGCGGAGGCGGTGGAGGTGGCGGAGGCGGTGGTGGAGGCGGTGGAGGCAAAGGAGTTGGTGCAGGAAGCGGCAGTGGACACGGTGGTGGGCATGGCAGTGGACACGGACATGGCAAAGGAGGTGGTGGCGGAGGCGGTGGAGGTGGCGGAGGCGGTGGAGGCAAAGGAGTTGGTGCAGGAAGCGGCAGTGGACACGGTGGTGGGCATGGCAGTGGACACGGACATGGCAAAGGAGGTGGGGGCGGAGGCGGTGGAGGTGGTGGAGGCGGTGGTGGAGGCGGTGGAGGCAAAGGACATGGTGCAGGAAGCGGCAGTGGACACGGTAGTGGGCATGGCAGTGGACACGGTGGTGGGCATGGCAGTGGACACGGACATGGCAAAGGAGGTGGTGGCGGAGGCGGTGGAGGTGGTGGAGGCGGTGGTGGAGGCGGTGGTGGAGGCGGTGAAGGCAAAGGACATGGTGCAGGAAGCGGCAGTGGACACGGTGGTGGGCATGGCAGTGGACACGGACATGGCAAAGGAGGTGGTGGCGGAGGCGGTGGAGGTGGCGGAGGCGGTGGTGGAGGCGGTGGAGGCAAAGGAGTTGGTGCAGGAAGCGGCAGTGGACACGGTGGTGGGCATGGCAGTGGACACGGACATGGCAAAGGAGGTGGTGGCGGAGGCGGTGGAGGTGGCGGAGGCGGTGGTGGAGGCGGTGGAGGGAAAGGAGTTGGTGCAGGAAGCGGCAGTGGACACGGTGCAGGAAGCGGCAGTGGACACGGTGGTGGGCATGGCAGTGGACACGGACATGGCAAAGGAGGTGGTGGCGGAGGCGGTGGAGGTGGCGGAGGCGGTGGTGGAGGCGGTGGAGGCAAAGGAGTTGGTGCAGGAAGCGGCAGTGGACACGGTGGTGGGCATGGCAGTGGACACGGACATGGCAAAGGAGGTGGTGGCGGAGGCGGTGGAGGTGGCGGAGGCGGTGGTGGAGGCGGTGGAGGCAAAGGAGTTGGTGCAGGAAGCGGCAGTGGACACGGTGGTGGGCATGGCAGTGGACACGGACATGGCAAAGGAGGTGGTGGCGGAGGCGGTGGAGGTGGCGGAGGCGGTGGTGGAGGCGGTGGAGGGAAAGGAGTTGGTGCAGGAAGCGGCAGTGGACACGGTGGTGGGCATGGTAGTGGACACGGATATGGCAAAGGAGGTGGTGGCGGAGGCGGAGGAGGTGGCGGAGGCGGTGGTGGAGGCGGTGGAGGCAAAGGAGTTGGTGCAGGAAGCGGCAGTGGACACGGTGGTGGGCATGGCAGTGGACACGGACATGGCAAAGGAGGTGGTGGCGGAGGCGGTGGAGGTGGCGGAGGCGGTGGTGGAGGCGGTGAAGGCAAAGGACATGGTGCAGGAAGCGGCAGTGGACACGGTGGTGGGCATGGCAGTGGACACGGACATGGCAAAGGAGGTGGTGGCGGAGGCGGTGGTGGAGGCGGTGGAGGCAAAGGAGTTGGTGCAGGAAGCGGCAGTGGACACGGTGGTGGGCATGGCAGTGGACACGGACATGGCAAAGGAGGTGGTGGCGGAGGCGGTGGAGGTGGCGGAGGCGGTGGTGGAGGCGGTGGAGGCAAAGGAGTTGGTGCAGGAAGCGGCAGTGGACACGGTGGTGGGCATGGTAGTGGACACGGACATGGCAAAGGAGGTGGTGGCGGAGGCGGAGGAGGTGGCGGAGGCGGTGGTGGAGGCGGTGGAGGCAAAGGAGTTGGTGCAGGAAGCGGCAGTGGACACGGTGGTGGGCATGGCAGTGGACACGGACATGGCAAAGGAGGTGGTGGAGGTGGCGGAGGCGGTGGTGGAGGCGGTGGAGGCAAAGGAGTTGGTGCAGGAAGCGGCAGTGGACACGGTGGTGGGCATGGCAGTGGACACGGACATGGCAAAGGAGGTGGTGGCGGAGGCGGTGGAGGTGGCGGAGGCGGTGGTGGAGGCGGTGGAGGCAAAGGAGTTGGTGCAGGAAGCGGCAGTGGACACGGTGGTGGGCATGGCAGTGGACACGGACATGGCAAAGGAGGTGGGGGCGGAGGCGGTGGAGGTGGTGGAGGCGGTGGTGGAGGCGGTGAAGGCAAAGGACATGGTGCAGGAAGCGGCAGTGGACACGGTGGTGGGCATGGCAGTGGACACGGACATGGCAAAGGAGGTGGTGGCGGAGGCGGTGGAGGTGGCGGAGGCGGTGGTGGAGGCGGTGGAGGCAAAGGACATGGTGCAGGAAGCGGCAGTGGACACGGTGGTGGTCATGGCAGTGGACACGGACATGGCAAAGGAGGTGGTGGCGGAGGCGGTGGAGGTGGCGGAGGCGGTGGTGGAGGCGGTGGAGGCAAAGGAGTTGGTGCAGGAAGCGGCAGTGGACATGGTGGTGGGCATGGTAGTGGACACGGACATGGCAAAGGAGGTGGTGGCGGAGGCGGAGGAGGTGGCGGAGGCGGTGGTGGAGGCGGTGGAGGCAAAGGAGTTGGTGCAGGAAGCGGCAGTGGACACGGTGGTGGGCATGGCAGTGGACACGGACATGGCAAAGGAGGTGGTGGCGGAGGCGGTGGAGGTGGTGGAGGCGGTGGTGGAGGCGGTGGAGGCAAAGGACATGGTGCAGGAAGCGGCAGTGGATATGGATCAGGAAGTGGTAGTGGAGGAGGCAATGGAGTGGGTGGTGGAGGTGGTAGTGGTGGCGGAAGCGGTGGAGGCGGAGGACAAGGTGGAGGCGATGGATATGGTTCGGGAGGCGGCAGTGGATATGGATCAGGAAGTGGTGGTGGAGGAGGTCAAGGAGGTGGTGGGGGAAGCGGTGGAGGCGGTGGAAGCGGCGGAGGCGGAGGAAGTGGTGGTGGAGGAGGACAAGGCAATGGTGTTGGAAATGGTTGGGGTGGTGGAAGTGGTGGAGGATGGGGCAGCGGAAGTGGAGGAGGTAGTGGAAGCGGTGGAGGAGGTGGAAGCGGCGGAGGCGGTGGAAGCGGCGAAGGCTGGGGTGGTGGAAGTGGCAGTGGTTGGGGTGGTGGCGGTGGAGAAGGATATGGCAGTGGAAGCGGCAGTGGTGAAGGTAGTGGAGGAGGAGGCGGAGGAGGCAGCGGAGGGGGTGGAGGGCAAGGAACCGGTGTTGGTAGCGGTGGTGGTTATGGTGGTGGTAGCGGCGGTGGTAGCGGTAGCGGTTCCGGTGTCGGAAATGGCGGTGGTAGCGGCGGAGGAAGTGGAGGCGGTGGTGGAGGTGGAGGTGGCGGAGGAGGTGGAGGCGGGGGCGGTGGAGGGAACCGCAAGCGCAAAATATGCAGACGCCGAAAGAAGAGTAGCAAGAAATGTTCCATATGCAAACGAAAGAAAACGTTAATTAATATTCACTCCAACACTCCAGTGGATGCTCTTTAGATGTTTTTGAATAGCGTGACACGTAACACGTTGTTTTTCAATTGAATATTTGTATTGTATTAGCGTCTATAGTGTCATAAGCAATCATTGGCCTTAATTTTCCCCAAGACTGAATTAATTGAATGCTTTTTATGACATACCTAATTGTGCAAAATTTAGATAATTATTCATACTGCACCTAAGTACTTACATTTATAAGATAAAAAGAAGTGTTACCTACAATAACAAACAGTAATACACATAAATTAAAAATTTTTACATTGATGAAATTATGTAATTGTGCATATGGTATATAAATAAAGACAATGTGTTTCTAAAATTTTATTGTTTTTTTTTACAACTTTAACAATTATTAAATTATTTGCCCCTCACAAATCTCTTCCGTACAAAGATGTTCCAAAATTTATGGAGTCTGACCCATATATTTGTACAGTTATTCAAAATGTAGGCAATAATTTATAAAACAGTTCTTAAGTTTGTGTTAAATTCCTATTTTTTAAGTCTGGTTTTTGGCTTGTTGTAATATAATGTTTAGCCGTAGATTGCATTTGCAACACATCAGCCTAGCCTACCAAACAAGTTAAGGTCTACGATCGACTGAGGAAATCCGACAGTTTCGGGCAGTCTGAAGGCACTTCATCATTCAGGCTCTGTACAGAGAATATAGGCTGTATAGATAATGTTACAAAAACAAAACAAAATATATATATTTAAATCACTGACCTCTATTAAACAAGTACGCTGGACTGAAGGCTGTCATCCAAAAAATGAAGCAAATTTGATTATCGCCATCTTGACTGGTTTACGAAGGTGAACGTCCACGGAACTACTATAGAGATTTTGTAATGTCAAATACCGACAAGCAACAAACGTCAAATTTAGTACCCATGCCCATGCTCGATGGGGCGCTTCAAATCGGCACAAGAAACATTAGTATTCAGTCCAGCGTATTTGTATAATAGAGGTCAGTGATTTAAATATACATATACCAATTTCAAGTATTTTCTTCCCTTTTTCTTTTTTATTACTGTATGTTTTTTACATACATACATACATACATAAATCACGCCCATATCCCCGAAGGGGTAGGCAGAGGTGAATTCTCACCCGCGTTTCGCCAATTATGTTAAGTCCCATGTAATAGGTGGCGAGCCCATTGCCATTTATCGGGCAAAAAAGTCGCAGTACATTGTCAGTGGAAGGTATGTAACTTAGTAATATCATGGATAATGTGGGTAGGCATAGTTGAAGCAATAAACAGTCAGTATCCAAGCTCCGTGTTTCATTGACGTTCCACTGGCGACGAGCTGGACTTACGCGTAGTACCTACATTTATTAAAATAAGTACGACAAGTGATTGTTAATATGCCGATTGGGAAGTTAGAATCGTTTGATTTAAATACCAAACAATGGCCAGCCTACATACGCCGTGTAAAGCAATATATTTTGCTCAACGAAGTCAAACCGGAACTTCGAGTACCATTATTGATTACGGTGGTTGGGGAATCGACATATTCGCTCATGTGCTATTTATGTTCGCCGGCACATCCAGAATCAAAATCGTTTGAAGAATTGGATAAACTGGTGACGGAACATTTGGAGCCGCAACGATCAGAGATCGCCGAGCGACACGTATTCCGCCTACGGAGACAAAATGGCGGCGAATCGTTAACAGATTATTTGCAAAATTTAAAACACCTCGCCTCAACTTGTAATTTCGGAACAAATTTAGAGGAGAATTTGCGCGATCAGTTCGTGTCGGGGTTATCCAACGAAGCTATGAGATCGCGAATTTTCGCTGAACGAAACATTAAGTATAAGGAGGCATTGGAGCTGGCTCTGGCGCTGGAGGCGGCTGAACGACACGCGGAGGTGAGCGCTGCCACGGCGGCGGACGAGGGTCTGCACCAGGCAAACGTGAGGCGCGCGCACGGCGGCGGCAGCGGCGGCCCGGCCGGGGCTCGGCCGGGGGCACCGCGCGGAGGCGGCGGCGGTGGAACCGGTGGCAGTGCTGTGCGGTGCTGGCGGTGTGGGAAGCCCCATCGGCCGGAGCGGTGTCGGTTTGCGAATTACAATTGTGATGAATGTGGTGTGCGGGGCCACTTAAAAGTGATGTGCAAGGAGTCCCGTACGAGGGGCCGCGTTAATGCGAGGCAAAATTATGTGAGTGATGACGACACTGAAGACTTTACAACATCCAGGTGGATGGTACAGGTGATAAGCCATTTATTATTACGATTGTAGTAGACGGGCGATCTGTCGAATTCGAGGTGGACACGGGAAGTCGAATTTCGACTATTAGTGAGGATTTTTATATGAAGAACTTTAGGAATAAGGAAATTAAGCCGGATAATTTGAACATACGCAGCTATGTGGGGTCAAAAATGGAATCACTCGGTTTTATTTACGTTGACCTCCTTTTGGATAAGGTATCAGTATCGTCTTGCAAATTGCACGTAATTAAAATGGGGGGGCGCCCATTGTTGGGCCGAGAGTGGATGCGTGTTTTAGATATAAAAAACATACAAATAAAATTGCATCAAGTCAAAGATGCTATCTCTGGTGATCCATTTGTGAACCGACTGGTTTGTGAATTTCCGGAAGTGTTTACTGATAAGTTAGGGACATGTAAAAAAACAATGAGATTGAATGTTATGGATACCACACCAGTGTACGTGCGCGCACGCCCCGTCCCGCTCGCACTTCGGACTCGCGTTGAGAATGAGCTCATACGTTTAGAGCGAGAGGGCACCATTTACCGGGTAGAATCGTCAGACTACGGTACGCCAATAGTACCCGTCATTAAAGAAAATGGTGATATACGGATATGTGGCGACTTTAAAATAACTATCAATCCAAAACTTAAGCGCGATCCGTATCCTCTTCCCAGGATTGAGGAATTATTTGCAACGCTCAGTGGGGGGGAGAATTATTCGAAAATAGATTTAAAAAATAGTTATCAACAATTAATATTAACAGAAGATTCACAACCGTATACCGCCATTACTACAAATATAAGAACTTTTGTGTACCGTCGGACACCCTTTGGGCTCTCATGTGTTCCAGGAAAGTTCCAGAAAATCATGGAGGAGACCCTCCGGGGTATACCTAAGACGGTGGTCGTTTTAGATGACGTTTGTGTGACCGGGGCAAATAGGCGCGACCATATAAATAATTTAAGATTAGTATTAGAACGGCTACGTAACATGGGGTTTACTGTCAAACTTGATAAATGTAGATTTATGCAACCAAGTGTTAAATATATAGGATTTATAATTAATAAAAACGGTTTGCGTCCTTCCTTAAAAACTTCTTCTTCCTTAAAAAATCCTTTAAAACTTCTAGCTATTCGGGAGGCTCCAAGGCCTAAGGACGTTACACAGTTAAAAAGTTTCTTAGGCATGTTGAACTATTATGGGAAGTTTATTGCCAACTTAAGGTATGTAACTTAGTTATATCATGGATAATGTGGGTAGGCATAGTTGAAGCAATAAACAGTCAGTATCCAAGCTCCGTGTTTCATTGACGTTCCAGTCAGGACGATAGTATAAGAGGAATGCTGCTGCCCATTCCTCATCACTGATTTATCCTTAGTCGCCTTGTACGACACCCACGGGAGAGATTTGGGATGGTGACAATTGTATTCTACTCTGCCGTCACCACACGGCTAAATATGTTTTTTAAATATTATAATGTATAGGACTATAGGTACCCTCCGCATTCCAACAGTCTCTTTCCGGGTATGGGATTGAATTGGGTTTCTGTTCAGTCCTCCATACCTTCAAATGTTAAGATTCATGGTCTTCCTTGTATTTCTGACACTGTATTAGGTATATTTAGCAAAAAATAATCCTTATGATGATGCCTTTAAATCGGTATAATAACTACAGGGTATTTTTTTCGTGTAGCGAGTTCAATTTGGATTTTAATTTGAACATTATTTCGTACAAAGCGAGAAAGGGTCAACATAGCGATGAGCAATGGGCAGCAGCATTCCTCTTATACCACCTAGCCTAGCAATATACTGCGATTTATGTGCCCGATAGATGGCAATAGGTTCGCCACTAATTACATGGGACCTAAATTAACTGGCGAAAAGTGGGTGTTTAATAATATACCTCTGCCTAATGGACACATAGGGGAGAGAATGAGGATACACATAGAATATTGTGGTTAGAAAAATCTATCATTATTTACGAAACGTGGCTGCTAGTTCGCCTCTGCCTGCCCCTTCGGGGATATAGGCGTGATTTATGTATGTATGTATGTAAAAATCTATCGTCTTGTAATCACAATCTAACGTCTTGGGGTTAGCCGAGTGGTATAGGCATCTTCTCGGATTGCAGAGGACGCGGGTTCAATTCCCGCATCAAGACTTCAATTTTGTTTCTTTAATTTCCAATGCTGATTTCGAAATTTTTTTTTTAAATTTTTATTTACAGAGAAAAAAAATGTAAAAACATGCGATGAAGTCACAGCCACGCAGTGACAATAAAAAAAGTTAACAACACACAACAGTCATGAATCAACTCGAAAACCATCCCAGACTTTCATATTAACTAATAAAAACGTTTTAGGTTTTTACTTGAAAATTAATTTCAAACATTACAAATTACCTATATGTTTTTATTTTTGGCACCGGAAACGCCAGATTGTCATTTCGCCATTGTTTCGTTGCAGTGACGTCATTTGGCGCTTACGTCTGTTTAGATAGTCGGAATTTAAATCATGATTTTTGTATAAAAACGACGGAATTCCGAACAAATAAAAAATATGTGTGTCTTCATTTTCTGTCTAATTTAATTTAAAATCATAATAAAAGTATGTTAAAAAATTAAATGTCAATTATACCAGCTAACTCGGCAAACGTTTTGCCCTTATCACCTAGCTAGGGGCATAAAAAATAGCATATGACATAGTCTCAAACTTACCAAATACTTCTCTTTGGCCTGCCCTGTTCCCAGTCTATCTGGGGTCGGCGCAGTATGGTTCCTTTTTCATTGATATATCGACAGAAGTCATCAAGCTATCCAATCTGATTCATATCGTTCTTTACCATTACACCGGAAAGGTGCTAGAGACGAATGAATGAAAAGAAAAGACACGGAACGGACCATGTCTAGAGACCGATGACCACAGAGAGAAATCGGGATGACAACGACATTCCTATCCATACTGCTCAAGGTAGGTTTTACAGCCGGCCGCCTGCATGACACCTCCCTTTAGGTAATATGCTGTTGTTGGTGGTTTGCCACAACGAGGAGCTTGCTAGCGCAGTGGCACAGCGCGCTTGGCCTGCGATTGCGTAAACTAAGCAATTTCGCTAAGGCCTTCATTGGATGGGTGACCAAGAATTTATTATCTCGTGTTCCTTCGTGCTTCGGAAGGCACGTTAAGCCGTTGGTCCCGGCTGCATCTGCAGTCGTTAGGACCCACCAACCCGCACTGGGCCAGCGTGGTGGGTTATGGCCCAATCTCCCTATATTCTTCCATCTAGAGGGAAGGCCAGTGCCCCAGCAGTGGGGACATTAAAGGGCTGGTGATGATGGTGGTTTGCCCGCCAACCGTTTGGATGCTCCAAGGTGCTTATTGGTCTACACCGAGCAATCTCCCTTAGTTGACTTAAACGACCCATGGGTTGGGTCGGGGCTGGCACATTCTACGTCAGTTTTTCGCTCCCAGGCCAGCATGGAAGACCTGCTGACCTCTGGGTCTAGGTCAGCTGGTCTCTGGACTCCTTTGTATAATCCGCCGCCTGCCTAACACCTCCCTTTTGGTATATGTATTTGTATACATCACGCCTATATCCGCAAAAGGGGTAGGCACAGGTGAACTAGCACCCACGCTTCGCCAATTATGTTAGGTCCCATGTAGGTGGCGAGCCTATTGCCATTTATCGGGCACAAAAGTCGCAGTACATTGTTAAATGGTATAAAAGGAACGCTGCCGCCCATTCCTCATCACTGATTTACCCTTAGTCCCCTTGTACGACACCCACGGGAGAGATTTAGGACCCCAAATCTCTCCCATATTCGTATCCTCTTGTATATTCATGAAAAATGATCTAAATAAAACAAATATTATTATTTGGCTACCTCTCCATTCATTTATTGAATAATAAAATAAATAAAATTATTTTTATAGGGCTTTGATTGGGGCAAAGACATCGGCATTGATGAGAGTTCCCAAGGGCTTGGGGCAAGTGCCGCCACCACCGCCTTTGCCGCCGTCACCGCCGCCGCCGTCACCGCCGCCACCGTCACCACCACAGGACGCTGAAAACAAATAGCACCTAACTAACCACATCAGTAAATAAACGGAACAGAGAATAATAACCTTCGTACAACTGCACAAATCGGTTGCACTACTACAAGCGCGCAGGGCATGTGTGCGTCACCACTGGCCGCTGTCGCGCACGCGGCCAGACTGGAAAAAACCGGTTTATGTCGCACAGCCAGTTGCATAATCTCAGGGTTAGGGCGACGGCGTTCTACCAAATTGTAACTGAAACCCCCTCACAACCTACCGTAACATTTTATCTATATTATTTATTAAGTAAGAACATGTAGATATTCGTATAAGTCATACGAGACAGCATACAATTAATTAGTTTTCAGAAATTAGTTTCTTAAGGCCAATATCGTCTAGTACCCAATTTGTGATGTAGTAACCAAAGTTCTTTTAGAATATATGAGAATGAAATAACAGCAGGGCAAGAGAACTTATACCCACGGAATTTAAAATAACATTCCATAATGATTTAAACTAATAACTGCATTAAAAAAAAAAGGAAGTTGAAGCTACTTCCTCGCTTCATTGTACGGTGAGTGTCTCCAATGTCACTACACTCCCCCCTTCCAAGCTTATACCCTGTGTTCGGTTTATCTACTCATGTGTTAATACCAAGGGCGATACAACCAAAGAATGTCTCAGACCACAAGTAATTAAAATTTGCGATATGAGGGTAAGATCATAGTTTTACGTCACCCCCCGACAATGTAGTGGGATTTTCTGTACGCGTAACGGGCGGAAAAGTCCACTCTATGGTCAGGTGTAGCATAAAAGTTTAACAGACAAGCGGATCTTAGTTTCAAAAGTCGACACCTTCTCAAGAATTCCCTGAGCTTTTCAGTTGTTTATTTATCTTTATAAAGGACAGTTTACCGGTAACAGTTATATAAACAATATTAATAATAATTAATATGCCTTATAAACTTAAGGTCTGATAAGGTATTATTACATTACGTTATTTTTCAAACTTATTACTTAATTCAAATTAATTTTACTTACCAGCCATACAGAAGCTGGAAATCTGAAAAAGACATATATTACCTATATTAAATATAATCAAGTGAATCTGCTAATAGATTATATTATTGTGACCCATAATTGTTGTCATTCCAATCACTCTCTCCGTTCATCGGTCTCTCATAATGTTCCGTTTCGCCTCTTTTCTATACATTCATTCATCACTAGCACCTTTACGGTGTGATGGATGATATGAATCAAAAAGGGAGTGGATGGCTTGATGAGATCTGACCGATATGAATGGATGAGGAAACATACTGCGCCGACCTCAGATAGACTGGGAACAGGGCAGGGAGAAGAAGAAGAAGTGGCCCATAATTATAATTATGTTTAAATCTATATTTAAAGTTATTTTAGGAATCACTATAAATATGCCATGTGGTGACGGCAGAGTAGAATACAATTGTCACCACCCCAAATCTCTCCCGTGGGTGTCGTAAAAGGGGCGACTAAGGATAAATCAGTGATGAGGAATGGGCAGCAGCGTTCATCTTATACCATCTAGCTATGTACGTACTGCGACTTTTGTGCCCGATAAATGGCAATAGGCTCGCCACCTATTACATGGGAACAAACATAACTGGCGAAACGTCGGTGCTAGTTCACCTCTGCCTACCCCTTCGGGGATATAGGCGTGATTTATGTATGTATGTATGTACTATAAATATTCCTAAAATGACAATTACGAAATTTGACTATCAAATAGATTATGATAATTGCATAAAGAAGACATAGGGTAAATAGGCCTACATAATCATATAGAAATCACAACTTACCGCCAAAATAAAGACCAGAAGGCAAAACAAAATTTTCATGTTTTTATATTTTTTTTGGGTTCCGTACAGGAAATACTAGATTTAATTTCGAAGGGAGAATTTTATCTAGTTGCTCGGAAGTCCACGCTAGCTATATATAGGCATTAGGCACCATAATGCACACAGCTGTGCACATAAGTTGACCGTGTTTGCTCACGGCACACGCGGTTTATTGTGTTTGTTTACAAATAAACAGTACCTTTCCGAAGGGTTCCGCACGATACCTAGCGACTATTCAACATTTTTATTAGGGATTTACTTCAATATTTCCTACTACTACAGCCCGCCCAGCATGACCACGGAAACAAGATATGATACAGACATTTTTATCGCGTTGAACTGTCTAAACTCCATAGATTTTTGATATCAAAGCGATAAATGCCTTTAACATATCGTGTTTCGTTGGTCATGCTAGCCAGGCTGGTCATGTATTGAAATACTGACAGATTTGAACACGAGACCAACAGTACGCAATTTCGTCAGCACCGCGTCGGGCGCCAGTGGACATGTATTTTTTGAGAAAAGCACAAAAAGTCGCAGTACATTGCTAGGTGGTATAAGAGTAACGCTGCTGCCTATTCCTCATCACTGATTTATCCTTAGTCGCCGTGTACGACACCCACAGGAGAGATTTGGGGTGGTGACAATTGTATTCTACTCTGCCGTCACCACACGGCACAAAAAGTACAGATAAAGTACAGATACAAAATACAAAAGTACAGATACAATCTGTAATAGGCATGATGACTAATTTTGAAAAACTACACCATGTTGTTTAGATACGTGTCTACCTACTCTAATCAAAATATGTTTGTAAAAACATAGTTTTTTTGTATTCATATTTTTGTGAAAACTTTCGATTTTGTTAGAAAAACTAAAACTTTAAAATTTCCGCCAAAATAGCAATGGCGTCTGTGTGACGAAATAGTGATATTTCGTAAAAATGATAGTTTCTATAGTATAACTAGTGATTTTGATTGGCAAATAAAATGTCAAAATGGAGATAACGAAATATTGACGTCACGCGGCGTTTTAGAAAATATGGCGGATGGTTAAGTTTTGTGTTTATAATTTTATAAAATAAATATCAATCACAAGTATATTCGGATAACAAGTGACTAATATTAACGAATCTCCTTATCCTAAATTATTATTATAAATCATTATTTCAGTGATTCTTTGTTGGTGTCTTCCACCATCCCTATTCACTAGATTTTATAGAGATGAGAACTCTTATAGCATTCCATGGTTTCACAGTGCGTCTGCCGGGTCCATGGTGTGGTAGGGAGGGAAGTCAATAGGAGCGCTTAAGACTTGTGGCCCACGTGTTCCCTTCACAAAACGACAATACTCATCTTCACCACCCTTCTCTCCCAGCCATATTTGGTAAGATTCCATGAGAGCCACTCTTAGGTCTGTTAGTATAGGGATTTATCTGGTCTACCTCTCGCTCACACTTCATCACCACACAGACCAACAATGTTGCCATTACAAAGATTTTTGTGGTTAGAAAAAGAATTTGGAAAAATTATGATCTTGAGGCGGGAATCGAACCCGCGTCCGCTGCTGCTAATGTTGCCATTTTTTGTCGGTTTAACTGAAAGTACTGCTTGGTTTTTGTAGTGTGCTCTTCGGGGATGTTAGTTTCCAATAGTACAATCAGTTTGAATAATAAGTATACATAAATATAAAGAATATTCGGATTATCCGGACAGATGTCTGCACCTGCACCACAAGGCCGAATGGTTTGGGCATCTGCCCGTATCGCACAGGAGGCGGGTTCGATTCCCACATCAGGACAATAATTTTTCGAACTTTTTCTAATCACGATATTCTTTGTACTTATTTTTCTAATGTTAAAATTTTAATCCAAATAGTAAGTAGGTATACCTTAATTTAGAAACTTGAGTTAAATCATAAAATGTTAAATTCACCTCTACATAGCTCCTCGAGGATAAATAGGCGTGTTTTAATTTATGTGTCAATATAAGAATATGTATGTATGTCAATTTTTTAAATGTATGCGGACCCCCTATGCGCACTTGTATGAGGGCCGGCTGACCGACGTCAATGAACTACAATAAATCGCATTCATCAATCAATGCTTTATTAAAAGCCTTTGCATTAGTGTCCTATTGTTTAAAAACATTTGTTTCTTGTATAACAGCTAGTTCATAGTTATTTACTATTGCTTTTATTTACTCACAAACATTGGTTGAGGATTCTAGACGGCCAACATGTTGCGCTTTGGTGACTTTTGTGAACTTACTGCTGCACTCGGAGATGTCAATTAACGTTAATGACTACTTAATATAAAAAAATTACAATTGAAATTTTTTTGGCATTAAGTACTCACTAATTTTAATTGACGTCTTTGAGTGCGTCAGTTGATGCTTTAATATGCCTCCGTAGCACGGGACGTGGAGAAGAGAGAAAACATTTTCCTCTCGCTCTTACTACCTACCTTCTTCTTCTCCCTGCCCTGTTCCCAGTCTATCTGGGGTCGGCACAGTATGTTTCCTCGTCCATTCATATCGGTCAGACATCTGTCGAATGAATTATTTGCCGACCAACTATTGCTCGATTGCTCGTAAAAGCAAAAAGCTTTTTGCCGAAGTATTGTAATGATCGACGAACGATTGGCCGAATGAACATTTTACTTTAATTTTCCTTCTAATTAATGGAATGAATCTATTTGTAAACAACACTGCATTTCCTTTATGCTCATACTAATTATTTATATAGAAAAAATTAAACACAATTAGACCAGTCCTGTGGCCCTAGCCAAGTGGCTTATCGTTTCGTCGCTATCCGAATCAGGAGATCGTATTCCGACAAATATTGCTCATAAGCACATATCTGGAAGCCTAGACAAAGCAACATACCGACAAAGATAACGAAGTTCGATAAAGCAAAATGTATGGGATTTGACGTAAGTCGTCGTGACATCACGTGACCAAAATCGTCTTCGTAAGTTCCTAGTTATGTTGGTAGCGCAAGCTAAGACGCTGTAGATACCAAAGTAATATGGCCGATCGTGACGAACTTCGACACGTTATCGTTATGAAACGATTGCCACTTGGCTACGGGCTCAGTTTTTTCTTACGATAGATAGGGCAGTGAACTACCCGCTAAGGTCAAATTGTTGGAATCTTAAAAAAGTGCACATAGTAGATTTTGATTTGGCAACGACGATTTTTATTTTTATCATAATGATGGAAGTT
This sequence comes from Cataclysta lemnata, assembly GCA_963931975.1. Classification (NCBI taxonomy): domain Eukaryota; kingdom Metazoa; phylum Arthropoda; class Insecta; order Lepidoptera; family Crambidae; genus Cataclysta; species Cataclysta lemnata. Next base: position 5,077,784 of record OZ008359.1, read on the forward strand.
GATGGTAGTTTGAATTTACATTTCCATTAGTAAATAATCGGTACTTAAAATAACAGGACTAATTATTAGACAGAATAAGTCTATTGTATTTTATTTTTTGTATATGAATAATTACTATTAGCATAGTAAATGCAGTGTTGTTTACAAATAGATTTATTCCATTAATTAGAAGGAAAATTAAAGTAAAATGTTCAGTTTAGTAGTTGTGTATAATTCCTTTAAAACAATAGTTATGTCCATTATTCTTTTTTGTTTTAAACTTCGTTTCAAGGCCTGAAGTTTAAAACAAAAAAGAATAAAGAATAAATGACACTGTATAAAATTTTATCTTATTTTTATTTCTTTCACTACCAATAAATCTTCAAAAACAGCTCGTCCAAAGTACCACTTAGATCCACGGACACGGACACCAGTCCGTCTCCGTTATAAAAAAAACTCTAGGTATCCTATAGCCTGGCCTGCACACTCGGGTTAGCCCCCGTGTGTGCATTGCACAGGCCACCCCGTCTGGGGGAATGTCCAGTGTTCCGGACATCCCCTCCTCGGCGCTGACCCCGGCGTAAGCCGGGAGGCCCTGGGGAGAGACTGGTGAATTGCCTCGCGGCAGACCCCAGACTCTCCCCGCCAGAAGGGCTGGAGGGACACCGGAGTGGTTTAGTGGCGTATTCCCGACTCGATCTTGAGGCGGGCGAGTCCCACACACGTCGGCCGTCTAGCTAGCGGCCGACACGGTGCGTAAATGCATTCCACTCCGTCAAAAAAAAAAAAAAAAAAGGTATCCTATAGCTTAATGTTGTCTAAATATACACACAAAATTATTCAAAATTTAAATTTGTAGTTCGCAAATATGTTTGTATGGAAAAATGAATTTTCGCTAAATTCTTCATACACAACGGCAATTTGATACTTAAACCCCTAATACATCAATCATGCCTATTTATCACCAATGGAGTAGGTAGATGTGTATTAACACTCACGTTTTGCCAATTATGTTAGGTCCCATGTGGCGAGCCTAAGAAATCCATCGGGCACGTGAATCGCAGAGAGTATATTGCTAGGTCGTTGATATAAGATCACGCTGCTGCTCATTAGGTACTCATTGCTGCCTAAATATATATCCCTTACACCCTTGAGAGAAATGCGAGGTGCTGACGATTGTATTCTGTTCTGCTGTCTGTCACCACAGGACTAATATCAAAATTTGCGTGGATTGTTTAAGTTTGTGAATTGGATTATTTATTTATTTAAGACTTAAGAGGAAAACCAACAGCTCCAGTTATTTTACAGGGTATAATATCACGAACAAACCAAATGGAGAATAGAAACAGGGGTCACACAAATTTTGTCTGCATTGCGAAGGGCGCAATTTCGATTACTAGTGTCTTTTCCAGCGTAATGTGTCGAACGTGCGGTTTTAACTTTAAAAATGGATAAAGAAAGAACAAGGAAAGAACTTATCGAAGAAGATAGAAAATATAATATAATTTATTATAATAATTACGATCTTAGTCAACATCAAGTAGAGTGTCGTTAGTTCCACTGTTTTAAAGAATGAAAACGCACGTCATTTCGCTGTAATATTTTCTCAAAGACTGTTTATTTATTTTGTCTTTTTAAATTACCATGACAACCGTCAACTATGGTTTCGGATACAAGCTCAATATTTAACATCCTCCACAGCCAGAAGAAGAAACTACATAGTTCTTGTAATCGAAACATTACACAATCTTATTACCTTTTGTAACCTATATTCTAACTAAAATATAATTAATTGATAACAAAAGTTCTTACTAAAAATATTATTATAAGATTGTTACTCTAAGGCATAAATTTAAACGTTATACAAAAAAAAAAACTCAAATAAAAGTAACAATCGTAAACAAGATATTATAATCAGATAGACTGACAGACAAGACTCGTGGGGAAAGTGCGAAGTCGGAACATGAAATTATAATAAAATAGAAAATAATAATTTACCTATATTCGATACCGACTTGGCATGTTCACTATTCTTCCCGATCTAGTTGATATCACTGTATCTGTAACGTCTGTTGTTGAAAATCTTTTAAAACTACTTGTATCAGCTGGACTGTTCATCGTGCCTTCCACACCTGAGGAGGAAAGTTCCAGCTGGTACAGACGTTGGAATGGCCTAATTTTGAAACCAGACGAAGTTTTGACTTTGGCCATGCTATCTAAGCCATCTCTCCCTGTAAAAATCTGTACCACCAGACCTAATGGCCACTTTACCCTATTCTCCTCCGTTTCATTTTTAGCTGGAAATACTATTTGATGTCTTCACATTCTCAGGAAAGGCGGTGAGTAACAAATTCGTTTTAATTCTGAGTAGATTGTCATGATTATAGAAATGTGATAAATTATTAATATTCTTTTCCATAATCTCCCTACTCTCTTCTTGAATAATAATTATTTTTTCCTTTTCAGCTTCTTCGCATTCTTCAAAGGTAAGTTCTCCGCTTCTTTTATTATTGTTGTAAGTATTATACCAAAATCGTAACCCCCATGGTGTCATTCGTATTATTTTGGCATATTTTAAGAAATACAGGAAATCATTTAATTTAAGTTCATTATCTAAACTGGCATTTACGCATGAAGACTTCTTAATCTCTTTGTTTGCTTCTAGATTGATAACGTCTATAACCAGGTTGGATCGCGGCCAGCTCTCAGGATCTTGTAGTAACTACGGTATACCTTCCCACCATCTGACATCTATCATCTGACGAGGATTGCATCCTCTAGAAGCCAGAACTGCCCAGTTTGCGGTGCCACATGATATTAATTTGTTTGTTGTAGATTGCAGTCGGCGTATAGCCACTTCGTAGTTAGTTAACAGTTCGTCGTGGCCTGTTTTCCACGGAAGCTGCTCTACATATCTGCCTTCGCCGTTAATCCGAGTAGTCTCTGCAAAAGTCGTCATTAACTCTTCTTCCCTTTGTTGTTTGGATTGGACTTGGGCGGGATCTTGAATGCCTAAAACATCTAAACTCCAAAAATCAGTAACATTCTGTGAACAAAATAAACTTGTTACGATATTATTTTTAATTGTTTCATTATTGATTCGTCCTAGCAATGTCCATCCTAAATTTGTTTTAACTGCTGCTAAACCCATATCTGAAAGAATGAATGTATTAGTAAGTAAGTAACCTGTATAATCAGCACCTATTAGGAGACCTATATCATTTCCCTCAATGTCTATGTCTGTCAATCTAATTTGATTATTAATTAAAAATTCTGAGAGAAATTTATCATTAGTGTCAAATCTAGGTACATTTTTACAAATAACAGGTTGACTCAAAACACTCATTGTAAATTCAAAAGATCTATCTACACTCTGCACAGTTAAGTCATAAATTTTATATTTCTTAGATGGCACAGTGGCTCCACCAAACAGCGAGTGACTCAAGTTTTCAGTTCCGGTTGGTGTCATACCGAGTCTCTCTACGACATCTTCTGTTACGTAGGACCGCTGAGATCCGCTGTCAAATAATGCGCGTACCAACGTCATCTTATCGCCATGGACAATTCTGACAAGTACAGTCTGGAGAAGGGTGGATGACATTGATGACGTAGATGCTCGTGACGAATAGTTTTGAACAGCAGTCTCGGTACTCTTTCCTTCTGTTGTTTGTTTCGTAGTTGCATTCATCGTGGAATTGCCAGTACACAATACAGGGGAATGTCGTTGACCGCACACATAGCACTTAATGTAACTTCTACAGATTTTGGCATGATGTCCTTTCTTTAAACACAAAGCACAGGCTTTCTTCTCTCTCAAGTGCTCTCTTCTCTCTTCTACTGTCATCTTAGCTATTCTAAAACACTCAAGACTGCCATGCGTTTTTTCACACCATATACATTTTATAGTTGTTTCTTTAGTCGTGTTCGCGCTATTTGCTGCAAGACATGTTGCTGCTGGTTCTGTTGACCTCGGGGTACCCACCTTGAAAGAATTGGCCAATATAATACGCTGATTAGCCTCTACCTCTTTTCTTAAAAATGTGAGTAAGGAACTCAGGTCATCTTCTACACATGCTGGCTTCGCTCTTTCCCATGTTTTCAATATTTCAGTGGGCAAGGCTGATTCAACCATCGGTAGCAAAAATTCGGCGTACCTCTCTTTGGTAACTCCTAAAATCTCTAGAGCTCTGAGATGACTGTTTAAATTATCGTAGAGAGCCGTCAAATCCAAATTGTTCTTGTTCAATATAAGTGCTAACAACTCTCTTACATATGTTTGAATTAACAGGTCATCCCTTGCGTATCGAGACTTTAGCTCATTGAGGCATACATCGTAGCTATTTTTCCATAAAGGAAAGCTTTCGACAAATGTCTTAACATCCGAATTCGGTTCCATAGACTGGGCTAAATATTGCAATTTATCAATTTCGTCTATAGCGGGATCGGAGTCAATTTTCTTGAATTGGCCCCAGTATGACAGCCATTGTCGAATATTACCGTCAAACTTTTTTATTTCCAATGTCGGCAATTTAAATCTATGAACGTTATCTGCTCTATCCATCGTCGTTTTGCCTGACAAAGAGTTATAATTAATCTCTAATAGAGCCCACCTCGCCGCATATTTACCGGCTTCATCCAGCTCTTTTTCTAAATCACTTTCATCCCAATTCTCGGCCTCGATAATGCCTTCATATATTTCTTCATCTAATACTTTCAGGTTAGCATAATTCGCTTTGACGACATTGTACAAAGCTGTCGTCTGATCGTATCCAGAGGCATCTGTTTTCGCCGTATTTATAATGGATTCAAGTGTATTGGCGGACTTTGTGAAATGACGTCGAGACACCGATCTTACCTTTATTTTCTTCTCGGTATCCCTCATTTTGTAGATTTCTTTAAATTTTTATCACGGTCGCCAGATTTTAAAGAATGAAAACGCACGTCATTTCGCTGTAATATTTTCTCAAAGTCTGTTTATTTATTTTGTCTTTTTAAATTACCATGACAACCGTCAACTATGGTTTCGGATACAAGCTCAATATATAACACACTGGTTGGCTACGTGATATCCACTGGTTGACCGCGCAATGTCCGGTCGTTGACCACGCTGCGTCCTGTGAACCACCTGCCTCCAACCAGTGGACATCAAACGACGAGGCGTTGGGGCTCGGGTGTCGGGTGGTTCTAATAATGTGGTTCGAATGAAACAATCTTGGCACACCTTTTTATTGAAAATGTTGCATTAAATGCTAATAGATTCAATAGGCTCCAGTCTATATAAAAACGATTTATTGTAATGGATTATTGACTTTGTTATTATTTTATTTTTAAATGGGTGATTTTTTTTAAAGTTGTACTGATTGTGATTGTGTACCAAATAAGACAAGTTAGATGGTACAGACTTTACAAACCCTAATAAATTGTCACCACCCCAAATCTCGTGTCGTACAAGGTAACCAAGGGTTAAGACAGTGATGAGGAATAGGCAGCAGAGTTCATTTTTTAACACCTAGCAATGTTCTGCGACTTTCGTGTCCGATAAATGGCAATAGGCTCGCCACCTACTACATGGGACATAACATAGTAGGTGAAACGTGGGTGTAAATTCACCTCTGCCTTTCGCCTTTGGGGATATAGGCGTGATTTATGTATATTCGTCAACTTTATCTAATCTAATTTTACTTATTGATTTTACTATTATGTAAAATCAATAATACAATTGTCACCACCCAAATCTCTCCCGTGGGTGTCGTTCAAGGCGACTAAGGATAAATCAGCGATGAGGAATGGGCAGCAGCGTTCCTCTTATATCACCTAGCAATAGTACTGCGACTTTTGTGCCCGATAAATGGCAATAGGCTCGCCACCTATTACATGGGACCTAACATAATTGGCGAAATGTGGGTGCTAGTTCACCTCTGCCTATCCCTTCGGGGATATAGGCGTGACTTATGTATGTATGTATGTAAAATCAATAAGTAAAGTAAAATTAGATAATTCTAAAAAATACTGACGATTTATATGCAATTTATTCAATGTTATGAATGATGGATAAGCATAATTAAGAACTGCAAAGAATATTGTCTGTTAATGGAGGCTGATAGAACATGAAGTAGGTGTACAGTCAACGGCTCTCCAGACTACCCAAAACTGTCAAATTTCTTCAATCGATTGTCAACCTTATCTTGTTGGCAATAGAGCTAAAAGTCGACACTTTGTGGAAGTCTGACGTGCTGCTGTCTGTACATAAAATCCTTAGACATTTTTGAGCAGTGCATGTATGTATATCAGTCAGTCAGTACCGTGCCTGCCCGGCTAGCTACCGCCTCCTTGAACTAGTAGTACGCCCACCGGATATAAGATCCAGAGGTCTCGGGTTCGATCCTCAGGGGACAAATATTTGATTGGTGGTATGACTTCTGTCAAGTCCGCCTAGCTAGCCACCATCTTATCAAAATCTGTCGCCATAATAATAATGTTAACAGTATTATTGTGTTCCGACAATTGTGATAGCCAGCCCCCGCGTGGTTGAGGGTTCCAGGTGAAGCTCGATTCCATTTTCGGTCCTTATCGTCACTGACCATCAGGTGAGATGGAGGGCAAGAGTTTCCCTGTCTAGAATAAAAAGCATGACTACAGAAACACAATTACGATAAAGCCATATAAAAATAAATCGGTATATCATATCGTGTTTCGGTGGTCACGCTAGCCGGGCTGTGCTCCATTTTATTATCCTGTACGGCTAGCATGACCACTGAAACACGATATGATAATATATAGCCATTTTTAGTCAAAAGTTTGAATTGGATAATTGAATAAGCCTTTAAGGTTATTATAAAGATATAGCAATTCATCGCTTTGAACTGTCAAAAATCTAATGATTTTTGTAAGTTCAACGCGATAAATGGCTATATCATATCGTGTTTAGGTGGTCATGCTAGGTGGGCTGCTTATGGGAAGGAGAATTGAAATTAAGAAAGACAAAATCAGACGCTTTAGAGTATTTGGACATAAGTATAAATTTATTCTAGTGTTTTTGGGCTATATCAATTGGTGCTTCGATAACCGCATTGATGAGGGTCCCGTAGACATTCTTGCAGCCTCTGCCTTTACCGCCGCCTTTACCGCCGCATTTACCGCCGCCAGGTGCCGCGGTTGTGGTGGCAGGATTACCTCCACCACCACCTCCACCTCCATCGCACTTATCACCTCCTGGTGCTGGACCACCTAAAGAACCTAGAAATGGTATATTGTTTTTTATACTACCACCACACACCTACACACCACTCATTATCGTTGCAGAACCTTAAAATTGTATATAGTCTTTTTTATACCTTATTTACGTAGCATTCCTTTTTCCTCGTCATTCAAAGTAATTTTAATACTATTATGCCGGAAAACAGACGAGTGTAACGTGTAATGTAATCTACATGTAACGCTCGTAGTGCCGCCCTAACGTAAAATTCCTGTTACATTACACGTTTCACTCGTCTGGATCCGGCTTTATAGAAAAGATACTTTCTTACCCCTGAATACAGAAAGGTACTCAAATTTTGGGCACTAGGTACTTATAAAGTTTGGTGGACAATACCTCTCAGAATTTGTATGGAAAAACGGCAATTTTGACAATACTTAAATGCTAACTAAAAACGCTACTCAAAGTTTGATTCCAGCTGGACTCAAACTTTTTTGGTTAAGGATACCTAATTTATGGAAATGAATAAGGAATTTTACCTAATAATCCATCCAGTAAGCCCGCTCTACTATAGCTGATGAAGCATATCTGAAATTAAACAAAGGTTAGTAGAGTTGTCATAAAAGTTATCGCGTATTAATGAAATATGAATCGTGAATATATTCAAGTTTTGTTTCAAAACAATCTAAGATAATTATTAATATTAAGTAGCTCTTAAAATTATTATGAGTACCCTAGCTGTTATACTACGATCACTCAAAATTTAAGATAAATTTTTCTTGGACATCTTCTTCTCCATGCCCTGTTCCCAGTCTATCTGGGGTCGGCGCAGTATGTTTGCTCTTCCATTCTTATCTGTGTTTGTAACTGTGTTGCTAGCCGACAATGCGATTTATTGCAATCGAATCCAAAACTCACAATTAGTAAAGCCACGAAGATGTGTCTCGTCTTCATTTTAGTCGTCCTACTGGACTGTCGCAGCCAACGGCAAAAAACTGTTTATGCATTGAAGTAGGCACCGGGCAGTGGTCTTTTATACCTGGCTACTCACTACCTGTGCCTATACAAACCTTGACCACATGTGCCATTGTTTTTTCCGCGATTATTATTTTTGATAGATGCGACACGTTTATTGCCACGTCTCTTGTTGACTTTTTGCTTTGTGTAACCACAGGTGTTGATTGTTCGATGACCCCATGTGTGTCGTTCTACGGATGGTCCTATTCAAATATACAGCGTCCGTAGACGAATCAAAATCCTTAAACGTTGATAGGAATATTGTGTCTTGATATACTTCCAGTGAAAAGCATGTCAGATTATACAAAACTATGAAATCTCCAATCGAGTCATTATTTTCCTTGGTCGGCGCATTAGTTATGTTTCCTCTTTCATTCAGTAAGACGCCATTTTGAATCATATGGATTCATACGGCCCATCACTATGAAAGGTGCTACTAATGAATGAATGTAACTATGTATAGAAAAGTTAGGGAGATGAGCATTTCGAGTGATTGGGATAACAGCACTGCAATCTAAAATGCCTCCCTAGCCAAGAGGCCAATCTATCGAACGCATAGCATACAAAATGACTATCTGCCGCACTCAGAGATGTCAAATAACGTTAACGAGTACTTAACGTCAAAAAATGATAATTCAAAACTAGTCGCTATTCTTGCCGGGTCTATGGTCTTGATTTGAATGCAATTTTTTGACATTAAATACTCATTAAAGTTAATTGACGTCTCTGAATGCGGCAGTATGAAACTTACTTTCTTTGTAATACGTCATAAAGAAAACAATACGTCAGTTTAATACTTTTGTTTTTTAAGCGTTCGAAAATTGAAGCCACTTGGCTATAAAGGCCCTCTTTTTGGCTTAGGTTTTACAATTGGCCGTCTTCCTCTTAAGTTATCTTGCCCTAATCCTAATTCGTTTGGGATCGGCGCAGTATGTTTTTTATTTCCAATCTCTCCTGTGTTAACTGTCATCACCTCATTCACATTCATGTCATTTCACACGCAATCCATCCACGCGTATTGTTGTTTGTTCTTTTCTGTCTGTTTTTCGTTTCTTCTCATCACATGCCCATAGCATGCCAAATGATTCCCTCTCATCTTCTCTGGCAATGGTACGCTACTACTTTCAAACTTCCTCCTCTTGCTCATTCTTCAGTTTATCCATTGTTTTTAAGCTCATACACCTCAACATTCTTATCTATACTGCATGTAATTTTCTTACGTCAGTCTTTTTACAGCCCAACATTCCAAACATTTCATCCACCCTGCGTTGATCTGGGTGGGAATATCGTGATTCACCTATCTCTTTTTAAGAATGAGCCTAGGTACATTTTATTTGAGTAGACTGGTATAGCCGTTCCAACCATAACTTAGCGGTACTTACCAAATTTGAGAGACAACCAAAATCAAAAATAGTGTGGTCTGTTTTGTGGTATATCACATTCCTTTTTTGTGGTATTTTATTTTAGCCCAACATTCTCTTGGTAAATTGGCGCCAGTAACAGAGAAGATGAAAGGGAGCCGTTTAGCTTGGTATGGACATGTTATGCGACGTGATGCCATGAATGTGAGTAAGAAAGTTATGGACATGAATGTTGATGGATGTAGAAGTAGAGGGAGACCACTGAAAAGATGGATGGATTGTGTGAGGTGTGATATGAAGGTGATGGATGTGAATGAGGAGATGACGAGTGACAGAAGAGAATGGAAAAAGAGGACATACTGCGCCGACCCCAAATAAGATGGGATAAGAGCAGAAATTGAAGGCTCTTTGCCACCGTTCTTTCAATCATCTCTGGACGTTAGGGTCATTCTCCACTAGCAGCATAATGTCATTAGCGAAAAAAATTCTTTTTCTAACCACCAAAATCTTTCGAAAAAAATTCACCAAGGAACTTGTATTTGAATGGCGTCGGTTTTGAGCCTGTAGATTAAAATCTCCAGTCGATTGCCAACCTTAAATTTTTGAAGAAGCTCAAAGTCGATTTAGACCTAACATTTCGAATAATTGTGACAATCTGAGGTGATACAGTTATTGGCTGCAATTTACACGTATCGATGTCAGAAAATTTTATGAATTACCCTTCTCCCAACCCTTATCCCACTACTCTAATCTAAGGCTACTTTCCCATTACAAATGTGCGAGGAGAGACTGGAGAATGCATAATAACAAAGTGGCTGCGCTATTATAAGATGTTTTTGTTGTTATTTTGTGTATGACCATCTATCTATTATATTTAAGGTATGTACTTTAAGGTACAGCTACTAAGCATTTATTTTGTGGATATTGCATCGTTGGATACGCGTGGGACTCAATTCAGATTATCATCAATTCCCTGCTCTGGTGACCTGTTTCCAGATTATCTGAGGCTGGCACCTTGTTTCCTCTTCCATTATTACCTTTTGATTCATATCATCCATCACACCGAAAAGGTGCTAGTGGTGAATGCATTACAGAAAAGTGAAAGGACCATGTTGAGAGACCGATGAACGGATTCCAAATCATATAGCGCAAAGTTATTGGCTTAGGTTTTACAGCCGACCGCATGCCACACCAACCCCCTTTGTGTATGCTGTTGGTATAAATTATATCAATCATAAGATAAAATGGTGAAAGCTGTGGTGGTGCCAATAGTAAAATCCATTACTAGCGACAGTTGTGAAAAGTCCAACTACAGACGAATTCTTCGGCTATTGCTATGACTAAGGTTTTAAATAATAATAAATCTTTATTTCAGTATTAATAGTTATTTGTTGTACGTGAGTGCAAAGTTGTTTTTTAACCGCGTGCTCAATTTTGATGACCGAGCTAGCGAAGGATTCTAAAATTCACACCTATTCACCCAGAAACACCCAAAAAACACCCATTCACCCAGAAACACCAACAAAACACCCATTCACCCAGAAACAACCACAAAACACCCATTCACCCAAAAACACCCAAAAAACACCCATTCACCCAGAAACACCCACAACACACCCATTCACCCAGAAACACCCACAAAACACCCATTCACCCAGAAACACCCACAAAACACCCATTCACCCAGAAACACCCACAAAATGTCCAATCACCCAGACACACTCACAAAACACCCAGTCACCCAGAAACACCCACAAAACACCCATTCGCCCAGAAACACCCAAAAAACACCCATTCACCCAGAAACACCCATTCACCCAGAAACATCCACAAAATATCTAATCACCCAGACACACCCACAACATGCATTCAGACACCCACAACTTTCACCCAGTCACGCCCACAATACTCACCCATCCATTCAGATAAACCCACAAAACACCTGTTGGGAATCTCTGTAAGCCTCGTATTTTCCCTACAGTTGAGTAAAAACACGCAGATAAACTAATATACGGTTTAATAATTTCTCACACGTATTCGTACAGTTTACCTGACATATTCTTTCTAAGTAAACAAAAAACAATCTCCATAGAAACGTAACACCATAAATAATTATAAAGAGTTTCTCAACACACTCCCGACCCGAAAATAAAAGCACTTAAAAAAACGAAACACCTTTTGAGTAAGCCAATTAACGCAACACAACAGAAGTAACCTCTAAAATCAAAACCCTCCGATTTTTCCGAAATTGTACCGCGCAGGGACTCTAATGTTTCAACCGGACCGGGTCGTTCTAATCGTGCCGTAGAACTCCAACTTCAGCCGCCTGTAAAACCTGATGGCCAAAATATTATCTTTTCGGCTGAGCCAAGCAGAACTATCGGTATCGCCTTTCTTCATTTTCTTTGACTTCTCTGGTCATCTAGTGGTAAGTAAAGCAATAAATTCTTTCCTGAACTACATCAAACATTTTAGCAGCAATTATTTCTATGTACATAATCTCGTTTCGCAGTCGCATACAACAGTATACAGTTTAATTCATGTTAGACCCTCACAATTCTCTGCCCACACCCTCCCCACCAACGAGCAAATGAGGTTAAATCGCCATTTTATAGCATGAGTAATGATGTGTTTTTTTTTTCGGTAAAGGGTTAACAAAATCTATACTATCACTACCTAAATCTAATCTAAAGTCTAAACTATTCTAATATCGTCGCTATCTATATACATACAAGTTCCTATTCAACTAAGTTCTATTTACATATCATTCTACTTGAATAAGTCGAATAAGTGTTTTCTCTGCCTATGTATTATATATTTTTATTAATTAATATATTTTTTCTTGAATTTTCTTGAATATTTGTACTCCCTAGTATTCGTTAAAAGTCTATTACAAGCTATATTATATTTACTACCTAATTCTCCGTCTTTCCATAATAATCTTACCTGACGAGACCTATCAAAAAATATATTATCTTTAACTGTATCTAGTACCTCTTCATTTTTCCTATTTTTCCGAATCTGCTCGTGACGTTCGGAAATTCCTAATGCCTCAGTCCCACAAATCGGAAATTTTGTCTGAGAATGAAGATTGAAAATTGTTAAACTATGTGTACCACTGCGTTTATTGGGGCCTTGTAGCGTCCATCCTAATTTAGTTTTTATTGCTACCAAAGCTCCATCTAACTGCACCACAGTACCAGTACAAATAACCCCTAAGTAATCGGCCCCGATCAACATATCTACATCGCTAATACTACATTCACTGTCGTGTACCATTATATTCAGTGACTGTAATTTAAATTTAAGTTGGGGGTCGTCTGCTTTGGGCAAATAGCCACAAATCCATTCGAGTTCTATGGCTGTCAGCTGAGTAGAAAATGACAAATCTAAACTATTAACAATCACTTCTACGAGGTTGTGGTCTTTGGCAGGCTTCGTTACACCGCTAAACAGTGAATAACCTAAATTTTCTTTACCAACAACCTTTAGGCCCAGCTCATTCACTAGACTCGACTTAATGTATGACCGTTGAGAACCAGAGTCACACAAGGCCCGTATTTTCTTTTTTATACCATCGCATGAAGAAATCTCAACAATCAACGTCTGTAAAATTATATCTACACCTTTCTTGCATAAAAGAGCCGTATTTCCTTTTGGATCCGTTTGTGTATCATTCTTATGCAGGTCAGGGCAAAATATTACTAAATGACGTTTACCGCATGACAAACATTTCAAAAAGGTCTTGCAGTATTTTGCAATATGACCCTTACGCAAACAAACAAAACAGCCCCCCTTTTCTTTAACGGCTGCTTTCTTCTGATCTAAAGACATTTTGTGCCCTTTATTGCATTGTAAAACAGAATGCGTCGTACTTTCGCAAAAATAGCAGAAATCATTAAATTTTTCTTTACCTTGCGAACTGGAACTTTTCTCCTCCTTCGGCAATAAGCACGCGGCAGTCGGCACGTCGACACTGCTAGAAATACCGAACCGTTCGAAATTAGTATGTGTCAGACGAATGCGTTCTTCTGTCTCGGCTTCCCTTTTGAGAAAATTTAAGAGTTGCGTTAATTGGCCTACATTTACATCGCATAAAGGTTTTGACCTATTCCATGCTATTAAGATGGACTCAGGTAGAGCTGACTCAACCAGTGGATATAACATAGCTTCATATTTATCTTTTGTGACCTTAAGTGACTCTAAGGCGAATAAATATGTCATTAGCTTGTCGTAAAGCGATCTTATATCCACTGTCGTACCTTTTGCTTGACACAACACAAGACCTAACAGCTCCCTAATATAGGTATCGATGAGGATTTCTTCTCTAGCGAATCTTCCCTTTAACTGCTCCAGCGCCCTCTTGTAATTTTCGCCAGACGGGGGGTGACTAGTTATCATCTCTCTTGCCTTAGATCCCTCTTTCATGGCCTGGATAAGATACTGGAATTTATCCTCTGGTTCAAGAGTCTCGTCTTCATCAAGTTTTCGGAACTGTCCCCAGAAGGATAACCAAGTTTTCGGGTTATCATCGAATTTAATGAGCTCTATTTGTGGAAGCTTGATGTTTCTACGATGTCTATGAGAATCTTCTTTCGAACTCGAAGGTGTATTCACATCTCTTTCGTGTTCCGCTCGCATTCTTTCTACTTTAACTTTTATGCTATAGTATTTCTTTATGTAACTTTCGCATTCATCAAAATCTTTTTCGAATTGCTCTTCAGTATACTTCCCGATAGTCATGTCTCTAATTTGACTGTCAATCTCTTTCAATTCTTCTAATTTCTGGCTTAGATATTGGTAGTCTATCATAATGCTATCGAAGTCATTTGAACTCGCGATTTCATTAGCGGATCTACTAAATACTCGACGCAAGTTTGCTCTCTTACGTTTCAAGTCGTCGAGTTCCGGGAGTGTAGATCCATCCACTTTTTTCACGGTCGCCATTCTGTTGGGAATCTCTGTAAGCCTCGTATTTTCCCTACAGTTGAGTAAAAACACGCAGATAAACTAATATACGGTTTAATAATTTCTCACACGTATTCGTACAGTTTACCTGACATATTCTTTCTAAGTAAACAAAAAACAATCTCCATAGAAACGTAACACCTTAAATAATTATAAAGAGTTTCTCAACAACACCCATTCACCTAGACACACCCACAAAAAACCCATTCACCTAGACACACCCACAAAACACCCATTCATCCAGACACCTCCAACACCCACCCATCCACCCAGCTACACCAGCAAAATATATCCTGACACACCTGTAAGTACCTAATAAAAATTACCGTCCCTAATAGAGTTCCGAGACGGTCAATCAGCTTGAGTCAAGCACGTTGATTTTCTGTATATTTTTGTACCGTTGCTAGCGTAAACAAATCAAACAAACCTAAAAAAATTTTAAATGCTTGACTCAAGCATCAAGCAAGCATTGTAGACGATCAAAATGTTTAAAGCAAGATTGACGCCAAGCTGATTGACCGTCACGGAACTCCTAAGTTTTAACAAATTTATGACGTGAAAAGAAAATGGCGCGCGCAAAGCAAATTACAAAAAAAGTACACCAAGAAGGTTCCGAGTCTGAGTTTTTAACAAATTAAAATAGGTTGCATGATAATTTCGGCACCATGGAGGTAGAAATAAATAGGTATAATGATGTTTTGAATTCACAAACTCATTGCACACGATGTTCTAAATTCAAATTTACTTTAACCTCTAGAGGATAAAAACGGCTTTTGCACTCAGATATCGAAAAGCAAAAACGCTTTTTCCGAGATGGTGGGATGAAAAATGTTTTTTTCAAAGTGGCTGGTGCTAGTGCCGGTGGTTAGAAGGTACTTATCTTCAATATCCAGGTCCTTACATAGTAATAATAATTTAAATAACAACACCAATTAATTTAAAAACAAAACTATTTATTGATAATTAATGCTGAGCTTTATATTTATATATACATATATCACGTCTTTTACTTAAAAGCGTTAAAAATCAAATTAAAAATTCGTTTATAAATTCATATCTAAGTCCTAGAGGCCAATCTATTTACGAGTAAATTAAAAATGTATGAAACTGACGTATTAGAGAGAAAACAACAATGGCGACCGTCGTGTCAAATGTAATAGAAGCTGTCAAGAAGGAGTGTTTGGCGCGTTTCGTGGTGTCAGTCAGACTATGTTTATGGGGTGAAAAATGTTATTGCTTTTTGTACTAAAATTTACAGTTTCACAATCCTCTTAAAGGTAAATAAAAAGGTTAACATTCAAGGTTAAAACAAAAACAAAACTGTCAGTCACTGTTTATAATTAACGCAGAAAAACGTCGTTATTTTTATTTATTCAAAGGAGTTTAATTGGTGCTTTGACATGAGCATTTATCAGCGTCGCGACATGCTTAGGACAGTGGCCACCGTGGCCTGGTGGTGGAGTTGTTGTGGTGGCGTCTTTACATGGTGCTTTCGTTGTAGTTGTGACACCACCGTCTGGTGCTTTCGTTGTGGTTGTTACACCACCGTCTGGTGCTTTCGTTGTGGTTGTGACACCACCGTCTGGTGCTTTCGTTGTGGTTGTGACACCACCGTCTGGTGCTTTGGTTGTCGTTGTCACATCGTTACCACCATCTCCTGGTGCTTTGGTTGTCGTTGTCACATCGTTACCACCGTCTCCTGGTGCTTTGGTTGTCGTTGTCACATCGTTACCACCATCTCCTGGTGCTTTGGTTGTAGTTGTCACATCGTTACCACCGTCTCCTGGTGCTTTCGTTGTAGTTGTCACATCGTTACCACCGTCTCCTGGTGCTTTTGTTGTCGTTGTCACATCGTTACCACCGTCTCCTGGTGCTTTTGTTGTCGTTGTCACATCGTTACCACCGTCTCCTGGTGCTTTGGTTGTCGTTGTCACATCGTTACCACCATCTCCTGGTGCTTTGGTTGTAGTTGTCACATCGTTACCACCGTCTCCTGGGGCTTTTGTTGTAGTTGTCACATCGTTACCACCGTCTCCTGGTGCTTTCGTTGTAGTTGTAGTAGTGTGGTCGTTATCACCGCCATCTTCTCCGTCATCACCTCCACATGTGCATTTTTCTTCTACGTTTGAAAAACAAAAATTGTAAATTAATTTCAGTGATACAACGATACTATCACGAAGCTAGTGTTAAAAACATACATTTAATCCCAAAGGAGAGGACAATAAAAATTAACTGGCCACATTTCCTTGTTCTTATAGTACGAGTATTTAATATTTTTTATGTCACACCTGACCATAAAGTGGACTTTTCCGCCCGCTACGCGTACGGAATATCCCACTTCATCAGGGGGTGACATGAAACTATGATCTTACCTCGGGCGATAAAAAAAAAGCCCCTGATCGCATATTATACGCCCTCGCCATCAGTTCGGGTATCAAATACTTGCGGTCTGAGACATTCTTTGTTTTATCGCACTTGGTATATAATCTACAATTAATGATATATTTAAATAAAAAAAAACGTCTCACCTGGTTCATGTTCCGGTATTCCTGCATTGCTACAGTCGATAGAATAAATCTGAAAAAATAAAATAAAAATAAACATGGCTGCGGCTGCTTTCCCCAGCAGTGGACTCATAAAGGCAAATAAAAAAAAATATACATCACGCCTATATCCCCGAAGGGCTAGGAAGAGGTGAATTGACGCCTTCTTTTTCGCCAATAAAGTTAGGTCCCATGTAATAGGTGCGAGAAAATTGCCATAATTATATTGGGCACATAAGTCGCAGTATATTGCTATGCTAGGTGGTATACTCAATTACTCATTGCTGTCTTTACCCTTAGTCGCCTTGTACGACACGGGAGAGATGGGGGTCTGCGCTGCTGTCACCATACGTCTCTACATAAATAAATGGTTATGTGTATTTACTGCCGCACTCAGAGACGTCAATCAACTTTAATGGGTATTTAATGTCAAAAATTTTCATTTAAATCTAGACCATAGACCCGGCAAGAATAGCGACTAGTTTTGAATTGTCATTTTTTGACGTTAAGTACTCATTAACGTTATTTGACGTCTCTGAGTGCGGCAGTTAGTGAATTAAAATTTAGTACTTCACTACATAATAGGTGTCAGGCAGTTAGAAACGTCTATAACATTGTCATATTTCGTACCAGTAATTATATCTCTGAGTGAATTCACAAGGATTTTAATGTATAATATTTGTTATTCATAAGTTTAATTTATTGCTACATTGCTATTAAGTGTTGATTATAGTATTACACTTACAATTAAAAACGCTGCTAAAAGATATTTGATCTTCATTTTGTCTCTCCCCAGCTGAATGACTGATCCCAATGGTAGCTTAACATGAATATAGTATATCCAACAGCCTTGCGCTTTATATACCTGAGCCCTTTAGTTACTATGTGTGCTTATTCACCACCACTTGCCCAGTTGTGCTATTGTACTTTCTACCGATACCTTCTTTGAAAGATAAACACAGATTTATTTCCACGTCAGTTAATCATGAGCTATTTTTATTTATAAGCAGCTAGTAATTGTTCGATGACCCCATTTGAAGGGGAAATGAAGGAATGAAAATTAACCAAGTTTAGTACAAAGATTTTGGTGGTTAGAAAAAGTTCGAAAAATTATGGTGTTGATGCGGGAATCGAACCCGCGTCGCGCTGAGCGCTCGTCCAACCAAGACACTTTTTTTATATAATGTTAAAATTTAAATCGAATAGTTAACCCAGTTTCTTGCCCTGAAATAATAGAATTTGGTTTTAGCGTTGAATTTCGCAAACCCAGATAGGATCTTGACACATTGTCCTTTGTTAAGAATGTATTTCTTCTTTTAATAAACCATAATATTATTTGTATATTTATTTAATTTAGGCGTGCGACAGATGACTTTTACCTGATGAAATGATTACAGTTGAATCCCCGCCGGGAGGTCTGCTAAGCTAGAAAGACAGCTTCTTTTAGCTATCAAGTTTTTAACCCATCAAGCTTCTTTAATTAATAATCTTAATAAGCTATGCCGTGTGGTGACGGCAGAGTAGAATACAATTGTCACCACCCCAAATCTCTCCCGAGGGTGTCGTACAAGGCGACTAAGGATAAATCAATGATGAGGAATGGGCAGCAGCATTCCTCTTATACCACCTAACAATAGCAATGTACTGCGACTTTTGTGCCCGATAAATGGCAATAGGCTCGCCACCTATTACATGGGACCTAACATAATTGGCGAAACGTGGGTGCTAGTTCACCTCTGCCTACCCCTTCGGGGATATAGGCGTGATTTATGTATTTATGTATGTAATAAGCTATCAATCAGCCTGATCTATCAATCTTTTTAAGCTATCAAGGTTCTCAAGCTCTCAATACTACTACTGGGCTACGGTTTTCTACTACGTGGCTACGGTTTTCTGCTACATGACTACGGTTTACTACTACATTGCTACGGTTGTCTGGAAGGTATCACATCCTATTTCTCTGTTGTGAAAACCTGTAGTATCTCTTAGGTTTGAAGCGTTTTTTTTTAAGTTTATTAATCATGGTACGCCAGGCTGTTAAATTTTTTATTGAATCAAAAACATTGTGTATAATTTAGGTTTATATTACTATTCGTCGGGTTAAACAGAATTTCGGTAAACGCATACCGTATATGTAGTGAAGACAAAGCAGAATGCAATAATAATTGTCACCACTCCCAATCTCTCCCGCGGGTGTCGTAGAAGGCGACTGGGGTTAAGACAACGATTCCTCTTATTATAATACTGGTGGTCACCCGCGGCTTCGCTCGCGTTAATGTCGGTTGTTAAATATATAGCCTTCCTCTATAAATGGACTATCCAACACAAAAATATTTTTTCAATTTGAGTCAGTAGTTCCTAGTTTAGCGCGTTTAACCATACAAACAAACAAACTCCTCAGCTTTATAATATTAGTATAGATACTGTGATTTGCGTGCCCGATAGATGGTATAAGCTCGCCCCTATTACATGGAACCTAAGGGGTCATCCACAAAGTACGTCATACTATTCGATTTTAATTTTAACATTATATAAATGTTAGAAAAATTTGTACGAAGATTTTGGTGGTTAGATAAAGAATTTCGAAAAATTATGATCGATTATATTATATTCCCGCCTCTAGATCATAATTTTTTGAAATTATTTTTTCTAACCAACAAAATCTTTGTACCTACGTCATACTAATTTCGTGATTTTTTGGCGACTTCCCCGTCCTTGTCTCAGTTGGTTACATTTGTGAGACAAGTGTTCCGTCACATATTTCGCACACTTTAACAACGACCTAATACTAAATATTGCCAAAATGAGTTAGCGTAAAATAAAACCTAAAAAATTAAGCTCTACAACTTTGTTAAGAAAAAAACATGTTTTTTTTTACGGAAAAATGGTTTGAGTCTTGTATAGCCATCTAGCTATGTACCTACTGCGACTTTTGTGCCCGATAAATGACAATAGGCTCGACACCTATTACATGGGACCTAACATAACTGGCGAAACGTGGGTGCCAGTTCATCTCTGCCTACCCCTTTGGGGATATAGGCGTGATTTATGTATGTATGTATGTATCTTCTCCATATGCGCGCGAGGTGACTCAGTCAAAAATAGATTTTCGACGATTCTTAAAATTTTGCGAATTTGGATTCGGACGTTGTTTTATTAAGAGTGCGATTTAGCAATTTAACATTTAGAAATTGAGATGAATCAGCATTTCCATGGATTCACCGTGCGGGTGTCGGATCTTGTTGGGTTTTTGAAATGTGACGTCACGAAGTCACTTAGCCGTGTGGTGACGGCAGAGTAGAATACAATTGTCACCACCCCAAATCTCTCCCGTGGGTGTCGTACAAGGCGACTAAGGATAAATCAGTGATGAGGAATGGGCAGCAGCGTTCCTCTTATACCACCTAGCAATAGTACTGCAACTTTTGTGCCCGATAAATGGCAATAGGCTTGCCACCTATTACATGGGACCTAACATAATTGGCGAAACGTGGGTGCTAGTTCACCTCTGCCTACTCCTTCGAAGATATAGGCGTGAATTATGTATGTATGTATGTACGTCACGAAACTTAGGGTGGGGGGAGGTCACCCCTTGTCACACAAAGTCACACTTCGTTGACCGCCCCCTCTAAAGGTGTGGCGTACTTTATGGATGGCCTCTAACTTAATTAACGAAATGTGGGTGCGAAACGCACAAATGCATCGATTTGGACCCAGATGCATATCAAAAAAGTCCACCATATGCGCATATATTATATATAGCAGTGAGCAGAGGGGATGGAAGTCTAGAAAAAGTGATTATAGTTGGAGACACCGAAGGCAAACACGATCTCGCGGTCCTTCACCAACAAGATGGACCGAACAAGTGAATAATTCATCGTCCTCAAAATTCTTAGCAATTTTGAAGAACTGGCTGGATAGGAACCGGTGGAGGCAGATCGTCCGCTCCATATGTAATTAAGAAGACCACGATCCACACCCTCATCCATGAGGGACCGACCAGAGGGAGGGGTATGAATTCACCTATGCCTACTCCTTGGAAGAAGAAAGGGCGTGATTTATGTATGTATGTCTTTAGCTATTTAAAAGGTCTGATCAACTAGTTATTATTCTGAGGTACCTATGAAGCGAATGACTTTGCATTTTTCTATGTTTTTTATGATTACATATTTATAGTAGGAAAGGGGAAGCGGGGATTTATGGATTAAATCGAGCTCATTAGAATCTATTATATACTAATATTTTAAAGCTGCAAGAGTTTGTTTGTATGTTTAAACGCGCTAATCTCTGGAACTGCTGACTCAAATTGAAAAATTTCTTCTGTGTTGGATTGTCCATTTCGAGGAAGGCTATAGGCTGTATAATAACCGATATTAACGCGAGCGAAGCCGCGGGCGTCCACTAGTAACATATAAGGTGGAAACCTTGTACCCTGTTAAGTACCTCCACCTAACATGAACCTTTTATATAGTGTTGAACGAAAAAATCGATCGTTGGAGAAACTAGAGCACGCCAAGACATGATGATGAGATGAAGGTGAGTTCAAAGGATATTTTGGCTAGGAAAAATTCGTATTAATTTTTTTTCTAACCACTTCATTCTCTGTACTATTTTTTCTAACATTTGAGTTCAAATTAAAATTAAAATCGTAAATCTTCTTCTCCCTGCCCTGTTCCCAGCGGGCCTAGCACGGGGACGTGGACAAGTCTCTCTCCACCACTTGACAGTGTTTTGTCTCGGGATTTAGTGGGAGTTAGAGCGGGAGGAATAGATTTTCTTTCCCCTGAAGGAGATGTGTCCACGTCCCGTGCTACTGGGACTGTCTATATGGGGTCGGCGCAGTATGTCTCCTCTTCCATTCATATCGGTCAGACGTCATCAAGCCATTCACTCCCTTTTGATTCATATCATCCGATCGGTAGCACCTTAGAGGTGCTAGTGATGAATGAATGCATAGAAAAGCGACGGAACGGACCATGTCGAGATACCGATGAACGGATAGAGTGATTGGAAGGTTTAATGAAATAAAAAAACAAAAATGACAGTCAATGTACCTATATATTAACGGAGAAAAACATTGATCTCTTTTAACCGACGAAAAAACGGAGGGGGGTTCCTCAATTCGTACCCGTATGTTTTTTCGTTCTAAATATTTTAACTGGATCTAATTGTAAGGCCAAGCCAATTGCCTCTTCCCGTGATCAGCACCGATGGAGCTGTAGTCTGGAACTTTGGTGGTACCGGGTAGCCCACCACCGCCCTCTGCACCGTCAGGTAGTGCTGTTGCAACGCCCGTACTAGTTCCATTTTGACCATCTTCGCTTGGTGCTACTGGTGCGGTGGCGGCATCGGCTGCATTCGGCACGTACGGAAAATAAAATTTGGAATTATTGCCCGCAATAAATAACATGATACAAAACAAAACAGTAAGTTCATAGCAAAGAATCACTGAAATAATGATTTATATTAAATCATGTAGGTTAAGGAGATTCTATAACAATCACTTGTTTTCAGATTATACTTGTGATTGATTGTTATTTTATTAAAATAAAAATACAAAATTTAGCAATCCGCCAATAGGTCAATGGTCAAACACCGCGTGAAAATCACTCTATGCTATGCTATAGTAACTGTCATGTTTTACGCTATGTTACGTCACACAGATGCCATTCCTGTTTTGGCGTTTTCTAAATTCTAACGACTGCAGACGCAGCTGCGACCAACGATTTAACGTGCCTTCCGAAGCACGGAGGAGCTCGAGATAATAATTTTTTGGTCATCTATCTAATAACCGGCCTTAGCGAGCATTGCTTACAGCCAAGCGCGCTATGCCACTGCGCTAGCGAGCTCCTCTTTCTCAACTTATTTTATTAAAATGTCTCAATCAAACCTAGATGCCACGCACTGCTACAGTCGATGTAGTATATCTGAAATAAAAAAAACAATAAGGTCTATATAGCTATATGTTATACTCATAGTGAACCAGTAGGCCTATTCGCTAACTTTTTTTGACACTTGAGAGTGATAATCACTGAACTATTTACTGATCCATTACTACTTTACTATAACGCTATTGTGACACTTGTCCTGTGAAAACAGTAATGGATAAGTAAATAGTTCGGTGATCATCACTTTCAACTGTCAAAAAAAACAAGCGAATAGACCTGCAGCTACTTTGTTAGCCGATTAAAACTAGGGAGGGACTAAACAAGTAGCCAATCTATTCAAACACTGACCTCTATTATATAAATACGCTGGACTGAATACTTCTACTAAAATGACAAATGTTTCTTGTGCCGATTCTTTAATATCGATTCTTTAGTATACTAAATTTGACGTTTGTTGCTTTTATTTGACATTACAATGCATCTATAGTAGTTAGTTCCGTGGACGTTCACCTTCGTACAGCAGTGCCATCAGCGCCAAGATGGCGTTAATCAAATTGGCTTCATTTTTTGGATGACAACCTTCAGTCCAGCGTACTATAGGTCAGTGAATTCAAACGAATAGAACACACATGTCAATGTTTGTCAAACATTTATCAATTTATAGCACATTTGACACGACGTTCGCCATGTTATCTAATTTCTCATTTTTGGCGGAGTTGCAAACTTAGTGGTGACAATTTGCGAAAGTGACTTTCTGCGTCTACTCTAGACCCTCGAGACAATAAGTGGCCAATCTATACGGACGAATAGAACACAAATGTATGAAACAGACGTATTGCAGAGCAAAACCACATTTGACCGTCGTGTCAAGTGTAAGTTTTTTCAGTTCAGTATATACAATTGAATTCAAATAGCAGTGTCACTTACGATCAGAAAGGCTGCTACAAGATATTTGGCCGCCATTTCGTCGGTCTCTGGTTGCTTACTGATCCGAATGGTAAGTTAACATGCTTATCCAACAGCCGTGCCTTATATACCTGGGCACTTCAGTTACTACATATGTGATTATTCACTACTTGACCAGTTGTGCTATTATATATTTACCGATATATTCTTTGAAAAATAAATACGGATTTATTATTATATTCATGAGCTATTTTTATACACAGTTGGTTGTGTGGTTGGCCGACGACCCCGTTTGAAGGGGGAATGAAAGAATGAAAATTAACCGAGTTTCCTGCCCAGATATTTATATTTTATTCGCTTTAAATGAAGTAAATTAGCGATGAGGAATGGGCAGCAGCATTCCTCTTATTCCACCTAGGTGAGCAATTTACTGCAACTTTTGTGCCCGATAAATGGCAATAGGCTCGCCATCTATTACATGGGACTTGACATAGTTGGCGAAACGTGGGTGCTAGTTCACCTCTGCCTACCCCTTCGGGGATATAGGCGTGATTTATGTATGTATGTATGTATGTAAATGAAGTATTCTTCCATGGCCTGGCTGCCTTTTAATGTTCCCACTGCTTGGGCACAGGTCCTTCCCTACGGATGTCTCATGAAAGTTTAGATTAGAATATAGTGAGATTAGGTCATAACCCATCACGCTGGCCCAGTGCATGTTGGTGGGTATTAACGACTGCAGATGCAGCCTTTCGGCTGCATCTGCTTGACGTGCTTTCCGAAGCACGGAAGAACTCGAGATATTAATTTTTGGTCACCCATCCAATGACCGGCCTTAGCGAATATTGCTTAATTTGAGTAATCACAGGCCAAGCGCGCTTAACCGCTCAGGTGGTAGTTGAAAAACGGATGGCTTTAGTTGTGGCGTTGAATTTCGGAAATCTCTTTTTGACACACATATTGACGTAGATTTTTTTCAAGAAACCATACTTGTTTCAATTTATTTTAGGATAGATCTGTTCGCATGCCACGGTTATTTCGTGTGCCGTCATCAAAGAACAATGTAATACATATACATACATAAATAAATCACACCTATTCATCATAGGCAGCGGTAATTAGTTAAGTTAGTTAGCCAATTATTTTGGTCCCATCATCACCTATTACATGGGACTCCCGTGTAATAGGTGGCGAGCCTTTTATATTATCTGCTGCTGCCCATTACTCATCGTTGCTTGCCTAACCCTAGTCGCCTTAAACGACACCCCCGGGATAGATAAGGGGCGGTGATGAAAATTGTAAAATTTTGTTGTTTTTATTTTATTTCAAGTACAACCAAGTTATTTTGCAAGTTTTAAGATGTAAAACTGTGCAGTTTTGAAATGTGGGCACAGATAAGAAATTTGTATTTATTATAAATTACCTGTGTATGTTTTTTTATCTGTTGTCTATTATTATTGTCCATATTATAAAATAATATAAATAAATCTAGTCTTCTATGCTGGCCTGGGAGCGAACAAATAACGTAGCATGGGCCAGCCCCGACAAATCCCATGGGTGTCGTAAAAGTCGACTAAGGGAGATTGTCCGGTGTAGATCAATAAGCACCTCGAGGTACCCGAATGGTGTAGGGAAAGCCACCCCAAAGAGGTTTGGTGTCAGGCAGGCGGCCGGCTGAAAAACCTAAGCTAAAACCTTGAGCATTATAGGGGTTGGAATGTTGTCTTCCCAATGAAACTGGCCGTTCATCGGTCTAACGGCATCACAGATATATCAACATAAGACAGGATTACCTAGTTTGGGCGCTATCGATAATCAGTATTTATGTATTATTTTGGAAATATGCTTTTTATTATTTATTATTATTATGGAAATATACGTCATATTATTTATTATTATTTTAAATCTTTTTACAGTACAGTATTAGTAAAAGTATCGATATCTATATCGACACGCTGCCCGCATTTTTACCCACACAGCTGCTTAAAGCTTCTAGTGTCGTGATAATAAGTGCGGGGGTTTTAAATCTGTGTGCGTTAGTTGAGATTGCGACACTCGGACTCCCTATAAACGAAGCGTTTTCGGCCGATCTCCTTAAATTGATATATCTGTGAACGGCATTATCCTTTCCGTCTTTTTTCTATACATTTATTCAACACTAGCACCTTTACGGTGTGATGCATAATATGAATCAAAAGGAATGCATAATATGAATCAAACGTCATCAAGACGTTACATCCACGTAACGTCTTGATGACGTCTTTCTTACCGATATTAATAAATAAATAAATATTTTTTTACACTCACACCTATCATCTAGCCCAAAGTAAGTAGCCTAAGCACTTGTGTTATGGATACTTGATGACGGACATATTTTTAATATATTATGTATATAAATGTTGAAAATATACTACATAAACATATTCACAATCATGACTCGGGAACAAACATTTGTGGTCATCACAAAGTTGGCCCCTACCAGGATTCGAACCCGGGACCTCTTGGCCAATACCCAGCGATCTGAGCATTCGACCAAGGCGGCCGTTAATTCTGTACATTCTAATAAGGCGGCCTATTAATAGAAGAGGAAAGATACTGCGCCGACCCCAGGTATACAGGTGTGATATTACAAAGAGTGACGCTAACTCTTAGCATTCAATATATTCAATATAATACGAGGGCGGGTCAAAAAGTCCGTGACTTTTGGAATAAAACACAGATTTTTTGATAAATAAATCATTTTATTTTTCAACGTAGTCTCCCTTGAGCTCTTTGTTCAACGCTTCTCCAATTATTTTATCCCTTCCCAAAAAATATGATTTGTCGAGGTTCAAAAAGAGGTTCAAAAAATTCAAAAAGTCACGGGCTTATTGACCTGCCCTCATAACGCGTTCAGCCCCCGTAGCACGGGACGTGGACACATCTCTTTCGGGGGACAGAAAATCTTTTCCTTTCGCTCTAACTCCCACTAAAACCCGAAACAAAACACAGTCAAGTGGTGGAGAGAGACTTGTCCATGTCCCCGTGCTAGGCCTCCAGATATTGTTTGGGCTGGCGCGATACTGTAGTGCGTCCACTATGTTCGCAGAGGCGCGGACTGATTGCTTATATGCAATAATGCGCAAGCGATGTGGGTCGCTAATGTCGCGCGTTCGCGCCAGCCCCAACAGCATTGCGAGCACAGGGGGCCTAGACAAAGTAACATAACGACAAAGATAACGAAGTTCGATACAGCAAAATGTATGAGATTTGACGTAAGTCGTCGTGAAATCACGTGAACAAAATCGTCTTCGTAAGTTCCTAGTTATGGTGGAAGCGCAAGCTAAGACGCTGTAGATACCAAAGAAATATGGCCGATCGTGACGAACTTCGACACGTTATCGTTATGAGACGATTGCCACTTGGCTACGGGCCCTGGGACTCGGCGCTGTTGAAACGCTGAGTTAGCTTGCACGCAACGGCTGCGACATCCCAGCATGTATAAGCAATAGTAAATATTAGTTGTAAATACTAACACTAGAATAGGTTTCATTGTCACTAACACATGGATATTGTCCAAAATAAAGATTATTATTATTATTATTTAGCATTCCAAGGATTCACCGTACGGGTGCCGGGTCCATAGGGTCCACGGGTCTCAACAACCTCAAAGCAGAACTATCTGAGGTACGAAAGGAGATGGCAGGAATGATGAAGGAGATGAGGACTAGAGAGTGAAATGCCACGGTCACGCCATCAGTTCAAGCCGCACCTTTACATGCGGATCTGCGGACTCCACCTTCTTATATGGAGAATCGTTTCCGGGAGATCCAAAGATCTCTCGGAAAGATTTAAACGCTCGTATCGAGGGGCTGGAAGACTGCTTCCAGCCAAGAAGATGAGACCACCTCTGGCATGGGAGAACCAATCCAGCACCTCCCCCGACTACAACAATCGATGACGATGACATGTCATCGAAGGCTGCAGCGGCCCAAGAGGACAAGCCAGAGCAGCGTCTGGAACTTGCTGGAGGATCCCTTGATAACTAGTCAACACTCACCACCACCCCCGACTTCCCGCTCTGCCTATTCGGTAAGATTTTGTGAGAGCTGCCTTAGACACACGCTCCAGTGTAGAACTTACGACAGTTCTAGACAAGCCAAGGTATTTTAGTAAGCTTTGTGATTTGTGCGTCCATCTTCAATACTTTGCAGGGTTTCACCAAAATCATAGAAGAACCAATTAAGACGTGATGTTAGATAGTTATTGTATATCCGAGATTTCTTTTTTTTTTCAAACTAATGGGCTGTTCATCTAGTTTTTTTACTTCACTGGCTCAAGTTCACCAACACGCAAAACAAGCGAATAAAAGATAATCGTCGGTTTTTGACAGTTCTTCCATACGGTAAAATGTCATAAAGAACCGGTTAAATAATAATCGACAGTTTACGTGTTTGTGAACACCAGCCTTAGAAAGTTTTTCACGACCGCGTCTTACGAAGGTGTTCGTCCATTTAGTCTAATCTGTCTTCCAAGAAATTAAAAGGGCGCTGTTTCGTAAACAATGGAACTATACCTTGCCCGGCCTATTATAAGTCCCGGATCGTATGACGTATATCGTCCCATTGGAAGAATAATGTTTCATCATCACATATATCAATAGATACATATAATTCACGCCTATATCCCCGAAGGGGTAGACAGAGGTGAACTAGCACCCACGCTTCGCCAATTATGTTAGGTCCCATGTAATAGGTGGCGAGCCTATTGCCATTTATCGGGCACAAAAGTCGCAGTATTGTGCTAGGTGGTAGGTATAAGAGGAACGCTGCTGCCCATTCCTTGTCACTGATTTATTCTGAGTCGCCTTGTACGACACCCACGTGAGAGATTTGGGGTGGTGACAATTGTATTCTACGATATATATCCAAAATGATATTATTACGTATTCGTACTCACATTAACGTAAGCTACCGATTGATTTTTTTTTTATGATTTTTAAGCAATTATTTCAGAAGTTATAGCCGTCGAATAATGTTCACGATCACATGCCTACTTCTTTATAGACTTGATATGATTCGTACGGCCGCGCGCACGGTGTTGCATCTCCACTAGACACATTGTTCAACTTAGTGGTCATGTGTTTGTACTTGTAGGTACTAATTAAATTTGGAAGTATAAATGTTTATTGTAAATTAGTAACTATTATATAAAATACATTAGGATTTGGTACTTTCTAGCAAAAACAGTTGTCTGTATATCATGTTTTAAACTTGTATATCATGTTTAAAATTTACGTTATTTTTATTTTCTTAAAACGTTTTACGACGTATAATTTAATCCGTTTTTTTGTCCGCATGTGCACATGAAACATTATTTTACCAAAAATATAATCAGAACAATTAGTATGTGTATATGACACGGTTTTTTATTAACCGTTCTTCATAAAACATTCTTCTTTAACTTTAACTATATAAAAAATATTGGAAAAAAGCATATATCAAAACATATTTATTTTTTATGAACTTATTGACTACTGAATTAATGTTAGGCACAATTTAGCATAAGAATTTCCTTTAAAAAATTATTAAAGAAATAATATCTGATAATTTCTCGATAAAACAATTTTTATTCTTGGGCATAAATAAATTAGTTTAGTTTGAAATATCATTACGAATATTAGAAATGTACTTTAAATTCTTTAATGTTATTTCAAATAGCCACCCTAAATCTCTCACACGGGTGTTATACAAGGAGGCTAAGGCTTAAAGCAGTGATGAGGAATGGGCAGCAACATTTCTATTGTAATATCTAGCCATATAATATACTTTGATTTGGGTGCCGGTATAAAATCCCTCGCTCGCTATTATATGGGACTCTTAGTTGGCTAAATGTGGATGTTAACACACTTTTGCCTACCCCTTCAGGGGATATGTAGGAGTGATTTGTGTATGTTAGTTTGTATGTATTACTCATTTTGTACTGATTTTATAAAGAACATAAAAAATACTCCAGCTCTTATTTATTTGCATATTATCTCATATAAAATCATAATTTCAAAGTATATGTTGGTGTCATAGTAATGGGAAACCTCAGAACACTAACTTTACCCCATATATTTAAGAAAATTATTGAAATAATTATGCATTTCATACGTCACGTCAATCATGTAAAACATTATGATCATCACGTAGTAGAATATTGTCGCATATGCAGATGCAGCGTGATTGATTTCGTAAAAGAATGGCCCGTGTTCATATAAAACAACCAGTCAGCGGCTGTTATTTGTATTATAAAGTTTCATGTACACATACGACACATTATATTCGTTTAGACGTGTTTTTTTTTAATAATTGAGGCAATCGCATAAAACTGTACTATCCACTTGTCCTACTACCAAAATTTTAAATACATAGTGCATTTCATGCCTGAGATATAAGCAAATATCTGGGCGCAAAACTTCAACGCGCTCTACTGAAAAGTTAAGATTTTGCAGATGTCACGTTATTCTAGGGACGACATCTTCTACATAGACACAGACAATAACACTTGCTCGGTTTTGTCCTAACTCCGTTCGACCAAGTGCAACTGATCAATGTCTTGTAACAATAGCTGGCACTGTTTAGGATTACGTGTTATTATAGACAGGGGGCCTACCGTCTCGATTGCTGATGATAGCTTTAAAGCAATGCACTGCTTACGGCCATAGCAGACATCCTAAATTTTGAGGCGGTACGGATATTGTGCCCAATTCATACAAAATAATTCGGTGATCATTCGTTCAAAGCTATCGCTAATAGTTTTGGTACATTTGGTGCGAAATGACAGCATGACGTCATAAACTATAGCTTTTGCTTTAGCAATCGAGTTAGGCGGTAGGCCCCCAGGTCAACAGCAAAGGCCAGAATAGACTCTGTGAATTTGTTGGTGATCTTAAACCTATATCCCCATCTTTTTTCGTGACCTTATTAGCTTGTCAATTAAGATGAAAATTTAGAATAAAAGATAAGAAAGATTCAAAAGAAGAGAAGAAAGATTCAAAGACAGAAAATTTTTGAATAATTATCACCCGGCCAACCGTCCAAGTCAACCGTCCATCCGTTTTAAAAAAAATCTATAACTTTCCGAAATTTCTCTGACCAGTCAACTCACCCAACGGCAACCGTCGCAATGTAGAAATTTTGTCACATATCCAAAGCAGGTGTTTTTTCAAATACGATTAAACTTTTTAATTATGATTTGATTTTTAAAGATATTTTAAATGAAAGGCGACATTTAATCCACTTCTTTATTGTTTATGAATACGTTAAATTAAGTTAAAAGTGAACGAAATAAATTAGGGGGCATTTTTACGAGGCAATGTTGATAGGCGCAATCACATTGGCAACGATCGTTGAAGCACCTCCAGCTGCAGGAGGGCATTTGCCTGTGCATCCCCCTGTGCATCCCCCTGTGTTGCCCCCACCTGTGTTGCCCCCACCTGTGTTGCCCCCACCTGTGTTGCCCCCACCTGTGTTGCCCCCACCTGTGTTGCCCCCACCTGTGTTGCCACCTGTGTTGCCCCCACCTGTGTTGCCTTCACCTGTGTTGCCCCCATCTGTGTTGCCATCATCGGTGTTGCCTCCGCCTGTGTTGCCACCTGTGTTGCCCCCACCTGTGTTGCCCCCACCTGTGTTGCCCCCACCTGTGTTGCCCCCACCTGTGTTGCCCCCGCCTGGACATCCTCCATCTTGAATTTGTAAAAAATAAGATTCATATTAAGGCGCCACCTCGCGGAAATTGAATATTTTTAAGGATTTACTACTATTTTTCTTAATACTGTTGTTCAAGTGTTCAATTAAGCCAGAGTTGACTAATCAATAAAGTATTTAACAAAATCCAAAACATGCTGTGCCGACCCCGCCTAGAGTGGGACAAGGGTAAGGAAGAAGAAGAAGAACAAGAGCCAAAACATGAACGGTCACAATTTTTTATTATTTCCGTCCGTTTAATATTTTATAATTATATTAAACGGATTTAATCAGTTATTAATCAGTGATGAGGAATGGGCACCAGCGTTGCTCTTATACCATCTAGCTATGTACCTACTGCGACTTTTGTGCCCGATAAATGGCAATAGGCTCGCCACCTATTACATGGGACCTAACATAACTGGCGAAACGTGGGTGCTAGTTCACCTCTGCCTACCCCTTCGGGGATATAGGCGTGATTTATGTATGTATCTATGTATGTATTAAACGGACGGTTTTATATAAACCAAAACTATATTTTATTAGAAGGGCAGTAAACTATTAATGAAAAATAATCTGAAAATAGTTGTGTACAAATATCATTTAACTAAATGATATTTGAACACAACTATTTTTATGTTAAACTTAACAAAGGAATTTTTATTTCATTGGAGCCATTAAAGTGTGGTCCCTGTTGTTACTGGAAGGACTGGTTTCATATATGTATTAAAAAAAAAGCTGATAACTTTTTGTATACGTACCACATTTACCACCTTTGCCTCCCTTGTTATCACCTGAAATGAATTAATAACATTAATGGTGAAAGAGGGCGATCCCCGAAACGGATGACTTGTATGAAGCATGATACGTATAAACCTATACCCCATTCTCTTGGGCTTGAGACAAAATGTAAACAATCTTGATGTGTCTTTTAACAATACAAAAATAAAAATGCTTAACGCCAATATTTCCAAGCAACTAACAGTTTTATTCGCCTAATTGATGATGTATTTTTGACAGCCGTGTGGTGACGGCAGAGCAGAATACAATTGTCACAACCCCTACCCTCCCGTGGGTGTCGTACAAGCCGACTAAGGGTAAAGATAGCAATGAGTAATGGGCAGCAGCATTCCTTTTATACCACCTAGCAATATACTGCGATTTTATGTGCCCGATAGATGGCAATAGGCTCGCCACCTATTACATGGGACCTAAGATTGGGTGCTAGTTCACCTCTGCCTGCCCCCCCGGGGATATAGGGGTGGTTTATGTATGTATGTATGTATTTTTGAATACATGTTTCTTGTTTTGAAGAGCATTTTGTTTTTAAGAGCTTTCATATACAGGGCTCGGGGTACACTAAAAATCCCCATCTTCGCGCATTGACGTGGGACAATGGGTAAAGCATTAACCTTTTCCCTGAGTCCCCTAGCTGCGCCTGCTGCAAAAGGGGCGGGGACCTCCTCTAAGTCCCCTGATAAGGCCGCACCACTGCCCCCCTAGCACGGGACGTGGACACATCTCCTTCGGAATCTTAAGGAGAATCTTTTCCTCCCGCTCTAACTGCCACTATCCCGAGACCAAACAATGTCAAGTGGTGGAGAGAGACTTGTCCACGTCCCTGTGCTAGGCCCGCTGGTTAGCCCTGGAAAGAGCCCTCTGAAATTACAGGGACAAGAGAAAACCTCTACATCCACGGCCGTGAAAAGGCCCTTATAAAACTGGACTTACCTGGGCTAAGCACCCTGATAGGAGCTATCGCTTTCACATTTGCAAGTGTGCCCAGTCCATCTGTGGAAAATTTGTTTGTTTCATTATCTAACATAATAATAATAATACATAAAACAATTACATATTTAATGAAATTTATTGTGTATATTTGGTAGGTCTGAGGATAGGTTGTAGGCACAGATATAACAATTTAATGATATATCATCGTAGAAAGACACCAGCCCGCCTAACATGAGCACCGAAATAAACATATAATAAGGCCTTTAGGGCTGTATCTTATTATCGCTTTAGCCATAGCCATTTATCGCTTTGAACTGTCAAGACTCCATAGATTTTTGACAGCATAAAGCGATAAATAGCTATATCATACTATTCGATTTTAATTTTAACATTATATAAATGTTAGAAAAATTAGTACAAAGATTTTGGTGGTTAGAAAAAGAATTTCGAAAAATTATGATCTCCGCCTCAAGAACATAATTTTTCGAAATTCTTTTTCTGACCACCAAAATCTTTGTAGCTATATCATATCGTGTTTCGGTGGTCATGCTAGCCAGGCAGATGAAATGTCTTGACAAACAGACGGACGTACACCAAAGTGATCCTTTAAGGGTTCCGTTTTTCCTTTTGAGCTACGGGACCCTAAAAAAGACCGATCTGTCATTTAGCACTGCCAACACTAAGGCGCCAAATCACACACGTTACTGCGTTAATCCATTCACGTTTTTAAGTAGGACCCCCAAATACAGAAACGCTACTCAAATTTTGAGTACTGCTTATGAAGTTAAGTGGACAAAAAGAAAAAATTGAAAAAACGTCAATTTTGACAATTCTTAAATGTCAAGCAAGACTCAAACTTTGAGTAGCGTTTCTGGATAATATTATCTGGATACTATCTGCATATTATCTGGATATTATCTGGATATTATATGGATATTATTTGGATATTTTCTGGATATTATCTGAATATTATCTGGGGGATACAATATTAAATTGTGGTACATTATATGGTATTCGAATGGAAAGAGCTAATAAACGTACCTAATAGTGGGGCTGATTCGGCTTGTCTCACCTGGAATGGATAGAAAACAATTTATTTAACTGTAGAGTATGTTATATGTTTATCACCATCATGAAAATCATTAAAAATTCCCTATATTGGAAAGAATAGTATTCCCCTATATGTATGCGTTTGCATACCTACAGTCATTGAACTACCCTACAGTGGCCTAACTAAACAATTGGTGACATCGTCAGTGATCCCAAACGCTGGGGTCCACACTGGCTTCCCCAATGGTTAAAATAATATCTGGGGAATAGGCATGTAACACATCACGCTGACTCATTGCGGTTGGTGGGCATAACGGAACCATTAGTCTTCCGAAGCACAGAGGAACTTAATAAAAGTATATGACAGGGAAGATCATGCCCTTCATCTCATCATCATAATCACCAGCGCTTTAATGTCCCCACTGCTGGCGCACCCTATGGATGAAAGAATATAGGGAGATTGGGCCATAGCCCACCACGCTGGCCCAGTGCGGGTTGGTGGGTATTATAACGACTGGAGATGCATCCGGGACCAACGGCTTTACGTGCCTTCCGAAGCACGGAGGAACTCGAGAAAATAAATTTTTGGTCACCCAGCCAATGACCCGCCTTAGCGACATTGCTTAATTCACGCAATGCCAAGGCCAAGCGCGCTATGCCACTGTGCTAGCGAGCTCCTCATCCTTCATCTAACCTGATGGAAAATTACGAGAAGGGCCTAAGATGAAATCGAGCTTCACCAGGAACCCTCAACCACAGAGGGGCTGGTTATCTTATCAGAAAGTGTCGGAACACAAGTAATTAATAATTATGTTAAAACAGTTTAAAAGATTCATAAGGAGCTCGCTAGCGCAGTGGCACAGCGCGCTTGGCCTGCGATTGCGTAAACTAAGCAATATCGCTAAGGCCGGTCATTGGATGGGTGACCAAAAATTTATTATCTCGAGTTCCTCAGTGCTTCAGAAGGCACGTTAAGCCGTTGGTCCCGGCTGCATCTGCAGCCGTTAGTACCCACCAACCCGCACTGGGCCAGCGTGGTGGGTTATGACCCAATCTCCCTATATTCTTCCATCCAAGGGTTGGTGATGATGAGTATAAAAGATTCAATAAAATCACTTACCACCAGAACGCAGATAGCAAGAGAAAAAATAGAATACAGTTTCATTTTTGTAATAAAGAATATCTGTATTTCTTCGAAGTCAACTCTGTCACAATCCACCACAGGTTGGTTTGATGGATGAGTGATGTGATTCACATTTTATAGGGCAATCGGTTCGAGTACAATTTGCACAAATGGTTTTTTAAGACAATTTTCTTATTATCTTCTACCAGCGAGCGCCTAATTAAAATAAATTATCATAACTTTTGTTAACAATATTTATTGTTAATGTTATGTTTTTTTGTGAAACAATAGTGGCTTCGGCGTATTATAATGTTTTCTGTGGAGAATCGCCATATAGTTTTAATTACATACATTCATAAACAATCCGGCCTATTTAACCCTGAAAGGGTAAGCAGAGGTCAATTAACACCCGTTCCTGTTATACCACCTATCAATATACTGCGAATTCCGTGTCCGATAGATGGCAACAGGCTCGCCACCTATTCCAATATTCTACTTATATTTTTAATTATCCTTTCAGTAGCACCTTTCCTTTGTGATGGATGATATTTATAATCCCCGAAGGGGTAGGCAGAGGTGAATTAACGCCCACGTTTCGCCAATTATGTCAGGTCTCATGTAATAGGTGGCGAGCCTATCCCGTTTATCGGGCACAAAAGCCGCAGTACATTGACAGATGGCATAATAGGAACGCTGCTGCCCATTCCTCTGTTTTATCCTTAGTCACTTTTTAATATTAGGTCCCATGTAATAGATGGCGATCACAAAACATAGAAAGAGGTGGCAAACCTATTGCCATGTATCGAGCACGTAAAGCCCAGTATATTGCTAGGTGGTATAAGAGGAATTCTGGTCCCCATTACTCATCGCTGTCTTTACCATTAGTCGCCTTGTACGACACCCACGGTGGAGATTTGGGGTGGTGACCATTGTATTCCACTTTGCCGTCACCACCCGGCTTGATGACGTCTGACCGATATGAATGGTAGAGGGAACATACTGCGCCGACCCCTGAAATACCTGTCTATTGAGAACAGCTGGACAAGAAGAATATAATGATTGGTACGATAGTAGTTAGAGTTAGATATATTTGCCGTGTGGTGACGGCAGAGCAGAATACGATTGTCACCACCCCCATCTGTCTCTGGGGCGTCGTAAAAGACGACTAATGCTAAAGACAGCGATGAGTAATGGTCAGCAGAATTCCTCTTATACCACCTAGCACTATACTGGGATTTACGTGCTCGATACATGTCAATAGGATTGCCACCTCTTTCTCTGTTCTGAGTACATATTATTGGGACTTATATTAAAATTTGGCGAAACGTGGGTGTTATTTTACCTCTACTTATGTGTGTGTGTGTGTATATGTGTAGAATATTATTTCGTGAAAATTAGTGAAAAATCAATGCACAGTAAACATATTTTTTTTAATATAATCGTTTTAACTATGACGTATATTTAATTAAACGAATATTCAATATCCTGTAACTAATCAAATAAATCAATAACACTGAAAAATACAATGTTTCTTTGTGAAAAGAAAAACAGATTTCAAAATACTCATTATAATATTAATAATGCACTCACCTACGCACTCCCTATAACAATAACACCTTAACATTGAAGAAACGTTTAGGTACGCATATATTATTATAAATATAAAAGTTGGTTTGTTTGTAAACATAGAGAAAAACAAGAGCTTGGTGGAGATGTATGTCTTACATTTCTATCATAAATAAATAATACATACTGTCTGGCCCTTATACCTACTTGTACAGTTATTCAAAATGTAGGCAATAATTTATCTAATCTTAAGTATTAAATGCCGTGTGGTGACGGCATAGTAGAATACAATTGTCACCGCCCCAAATCTCTCCCGTGGGTGTC
Organism: Cataclysta lemnata; assembly: GCA_963931975.1. NCBI lineage: Eukaryota > Metazoa > Arthropoda > Insecta > Lepidoptera > Crambidae > Cataclysta > Cataclysta lemnata. Next base: position 5,115,144 of record OZ008359.1, read on the forward strand.
GTACAAGGCGACTAAGGATAAATCAGTGATGAGGAATGGGCAGCAGCGTTCCTCTTATACCACCTAGCAATGTACTGCGACACTTTTGTGCCCGATATATGGCAATAGGCTCGCCACCTATTACATGGGACCTAACATAGTTGGCGAAATGTGGGTGCTAGTTCGCCTCTGCCTGCCCCTTCGGGGATATAGGCGTGATTTATGTATGTATGTATGTAAGTATTAAATTCCTATTTTTAAGGTCTGTTTTTGGCTTGTTGTGCTTAAGTTTAGACTCCTTCCTCTTTATTTTATTGGCAATCGGTCGTTTTATAACGTAACAACTATAGCTGCCAGACTTAAGTAAGGATAAGCATATTGTATTGAGGAGGTCACTAGCGCAGTGGCACAGAGGGCTTGGCCTGCGATTGCGTAAACTAAGCAACTTCGCTAAGGCCGATCATTGGATGGGTGACCAAAAATTTATTATCTCGAGTTCCTCCGTGCTTCGGAAGGCACGTTAAGCCGTTGGTAAGGCTGCATCTGCAGTCGTTAGTACCCACCAACCCGCACTGGGTCAGCATGATGGGTTATGGCCCAATCTCCCTATATTCTTCCATCCATAGGGAAGGCCCGTGCCACTGCAGTGGGGACATTAAAAGGGCTGGTGATGATTATGATGAAACATATTGTATAAGAATTGTAAAGTTTAGGCTTTTATTGCAATATAACAGCCTAGCCTACCGTCGTGGCGGAAGGACTTTCAAAGGCTTTTATGCAAAAACTCTTCTTCTTCTCCCTGCCTTATTTCCAGTCTATCTGGGTCGGCGCAGTATGCTTTCTCTTCGATTCATATCGGTCAGAAGTCATCAAGCCATCCACTCGATTTTGATTCATATCATCCATCACACCGTAAAAGTGCTAGTGATGAACGAATGTATAGAAAAAGAGACGGGACGGACCATGTCGAGAGATCGATGAACGGAGAGAGTGATTGGAATAACAACATGCTGTTCAAAACTCTAGAGGTTAAAGTAAATTTGAATTTAGAACATCGTGTGCAATGAGTTTGTGAATTCAAAACATCATTATACCTATTTATTTCTACCTCCATGGTGCCGAAATTATCATGCAACCTATTTTAATTTGTTAAAAACTCAGACTCGGAACCTTCTTGGTGCACTTTTTTTGTAATTTGCTTTGCGCGCGCCATTTTCTTTTCACGTCACAAATTTGTTAAAACCTAGGAGTTCCGTGACGGTCAATCAGCTTGGCGTCAATCTTGCTTTAAACATTTTGATCGTCTAGAAACGCTTGCTGGATGCTTGAGTCAAGCATTTAAAAGCTATTTAGGTCTGTTTGATTTGTTTACGCTAGCAACGGAACACAAACATACAGAAAATCAACGTGCTTGACTCAAGCTGATTGACCGTCTCGGAACTCCATTAGGGACGGTAATTTTTATTAGGGACTTACAGGTGTGTCTGGATGAATGTTGCGGGTGTGGCTGGGTGGATGGGTGGCTGTTGGAGGTGGATCTGGGTGAATGGGTGTTTTGAGGGTGTGTCTAGGTGAATGGGTGTTTTGTTGGTGTGTCTGGGTGAATGGGTTTTTGTGGGTGTGTCTGAATGGATGGGTGAGTATTGTGGGTGTTTCTGGGTGATTGGTTTTTTTTTTGGTGTGATTAGGTGTTTTGTGGGTGTTTCTGGGTGATTGAGTGTTTTGTGGGTGTTTCTGGGTGATTGAGTGTTTTTTGGGTGTGATTGGGTGTTTTGTAAGTGTTTCTGGGTGAATGGGTGTTTTGTGGGTGTTTCTGGGTGAATGGGTGTTTTGGGGGTGTTTCTGGGTGAATGGGTGTTTCTGGGTGAATGAGTGTTTTGTGTGTGTTTCTGGGTGAATGGGTGTTTTTTGGGTGTTTCTAGGTAAATGGGTGTTTTGTGGGTGTTTCTGGGTGAATGGGTGTTTTGGGGGTGTTTCTGGGTGAATGAGTGTTTTGTGTGTGTTTCTGGGTGAATGGGTGTTTTTTGGGTGTTTCTAGGTAAATGGGTGTTTTGTGGGTGTTTCTGGGTGAATGGGTGTTTTGTGGGTGTTTCTGGGTGAATGGGTGTTTTGTGGGGTTTTCTGGGTGAATGGGTGTTTTGTGGGTGTTTCTTGGCGAATGGGTGTTTTTTGGGTGTGTCTGAGTGGATGGGTGTGAATGTTGTGGGTGTTTCTGGGTGGCTGTTGAGAGTGTATTTGGGTTAATGGGAGGGTGTTGTGGAAGTTTCTGGGTGAAAACAGAAACTGTTGTGATTTTATTTTGTTTTTGTATTTTGCAATTTTCTCGTTGGGGGGGATGAAAAGTTACGTGTTGCACTCGAGTGCAAAGATTTTTCACCTTGTGCTCTTTTGATTCCCTCGCTATCGCTCAGGATTCTAATTTTTGAATCCTTCGCTAGCTCGGTCATCAAAATTGAGCACGCGGTTAAAAAACAACTTTGCACTCACGTACAACAAATAACTATTGGACTTTTGTAATACAAGGAGAATATTATTAGATTCGCCCTTCCTATGAAGACGCGTAGTCCCCTAAGTAGGCCGGAGACCTGCGATCTCTGCCTGAGCGGCGTGGTAGGCTGCTGTTCACGCTGCGATTATCTTTTCAGCCCGGCTAGCATGACCACCCAAACACGATATGATATAGGCATTTATCGCTTTGAACAGTCAAAAAGCGATAAATGGTTATATCATAACGCCTTTTTGGCTATATCATATAGGATATAACCATTTATCGACTTGAAAGTCAAAAATCTAATGATTTTAGACTTTTCCAAGCGATAAATGGCTTTAACATATCATGTTTGGGTGGTCATGCTAGCCGGGTAGGTGGATCTTGGTCCGAGTGAATTTGCTTCCTCTGCTTCCGGCGAGCTTCCATCGCCCGATTGGTCATCGTCAACGGCTCGTGGTAGAAGAGATAGGGATCTATTTGAAACTGTGGTCTCGCGACCATCTGGCTGTTGTATAATAGCAATAATAGGTTATTATATACCAAGGGCGATAAAATAAAGAATGGTTCAGATCGTAAGTATTTGATATAATATGCAACCCGAGGCTTTCTTTTTATCGCCCGAGGTAAGATTATAGTTTGATGTCACCCCCTGACCAGAAAGTGGGATTTAACCGCTACTACGCGTAAGGAAAAGTCCGCGGTATCTAAGGTGTTAGACCGTTCCATCTCTTCTACAGCCAGGTTTTACTTCGAGCTCCTGACATTTTTTTCCATGGAGGCAGGTACAGGGGAATGAAGCCAGCCCGGCTACCATGACCACCCAAACACGATATGATGTAGCCATTTATCGCGTTGAACTAACATAAAACATAGGATTTTCGACAGTTCAAAGCGATAAATGGCTATATTTTTATGACTATGATTTGCCTTAGAGGGCTATTTAATTTAGGCTTATTCAAGTGTTTCACAATGATTTTTAACTGTTCAACGTGTTATATATCATATCGTGTTTCGATGGTCATTCTAGCCGGGCGGGTTGGTGAGGATTGCCCGTTTTGAGAGCAGCGTGGATGGTTAAACATGCGCTTATGAGGTTTTACATTGGTACTTGTACACAAAAGAGACCTTAAATCAGAAACCTGTATTTATTGAATGTGGTTCATTACATAAGTGTTATGTGTTATATTATGAACAATGCACATTTAGCTAAGATAAATTAGCATACCAATTCTTTGTCATCAATTCCATTTAACGCTGATCTCGAAATGTCAGTTTTAAGGTTTTGTGAAGCAGTATAACTTCTTGAGTTAATGGCTTTAATAAAAGCTTTAATAAAAGGAAAGTACTTTCGAAGAGAAGTTCTCAACCAACTTTGAATAATAGGCGAACAGGCCGAGAGTCCTTTTCGAACTCGCAGTATCAGTTGGGATCGTATGGTGTAGCCAAGTTAAAAGAGGGTTGGTGTCAGGCAGGCGGACGGCTGTAAAACCTAAGCCAAAACCTTGAGCAGTATGGATTGGAATATTGTATGTTTTAATAATGATCGATTTTAATTTGAATTCTTGTAATACTAATGTAAAACACCAATTTGACTATTTTTATAACTTCTGTTCGATTGTGCAACATAACAATGCTTTGAATGGTCACGGTGGTATGTTGGATCTCGTGCTGAGGAATTTCAATCCAGATCAGTTAATGGTAACGGTATCTATTTGTGAAGATCCTCTTGTGCCAATTGATAAATATCATCCAGCGCTTGATGTATTGATAAAACTGCCAATATGTACCGGTTAAAAACCAAAGTAGGCAGAGCAAGCGGTATGTCTACCCACATTGGTATAGTGCAGAACTAATAAAAAATATAGGCAATAAACATTTTTATCATAAGAGATTCAAGCTGGAAGGGAAACAGTTTAATATGGAAATGTTCATCTATTATAGACATTTGGTCAAAAGGATGATCGATTATGACCATTGTCAATATCTAAGAGTGGTGCAGAGGAATATTATTGACAACCCAGTTGAATTCTGGAAGTATGCAAAAGAGAAAAGAAACGACAGAGAATGTGGAGATATATATTTGTACAGAAAGGCCGAAGTTGAGGGTCAGGCCGCGGTAGACGCATTTGCGGATTATTTTGGCTCAGTCTTTCACACAGAAATGCCTTTGCTGGATTCAAACAAGGCCTCTTGTGCCGCACACCGTTGCATGAGTGCAGCAAATGTATCTGTGGTATCAGTAGACAGGTCAGATTTAAGAAGCGCTATTAGGCGCCTTAGACCTCGTTCATCTGCTGGTCCTGACGGTGTTCCGACATTTTTAGCCAAGGATTGTGTATCTGCCTTGGAAACACCCCTTTTGTACCTATTTAACTTATCCCTGAGGCAGGCAGACCCTCTTGTACTTATACCCTCTTGCTTGGAAGCTCTCCAGAGTGACTCCTATACCTGAGGGGATGGCGGGAAGGGTTGTTTCAGCTTTTAGACCGATTGCAGTTCTGTACCTGCAATGTCATAACTCGTTGACAATGGTGGGTTTCTCTACAGCCTACTTGCGTGCCGTTCTGCTAGCGGAGCGTTGGGCCCTGATGCGTTTAGTACCATCTTGGTATTGAACGCGGCAGGGTCGGCGCTTCGTTGCGGACCGGGGCGTGGGCGGGTTTGGGAGACCTATCATTACAGACTGAGGCATGCTGCGCACTCCACTGTTTTTTTTTCCACTATTTTTTTTTTTTTCTTGGACACACGGGTTTTCTTTATCTAGCGTCTTGACGATTCATAAGTGTATTGTAATCATACCAGATATGAATAAATGAATTTTGAATTTGATTTTGACTATGACTATCAGTCTTTGCTAAAACATTTGAGACGATTCTTAATAGACATATTAAGAACCAAATAGGACATTTATTGCACAATAGCCAACATGGATTTCGTGATGCGCGATCGACTACTACCAATTAAGTCACATCATATAGATTAAGTGTGTGCTGAAATGGATAGTCATCGTCAAGTGGATGCGGCTTACTTCGATTTTCGGAAAGCTTTCGACCTTGTTGGCAATGATAAACTTCTGCAGAAATTGGCCATTATGGGCTTCACACCTGGACTTTTGAAGTTCTTTTCCAGCTACCGAAGAGATCGTAGTCAATATGTACGCCTAAATGGTTACGAATCGACGAATTATTATTTCACGAGATCGGGAATGAGCCAAGGCAGTACAGTAGGACCCACTCTATTCGTCATTTTTATGAATGATCTACCTGATGCGATATTGACTTCCGAGTGTCAATATCCAATCCAAGGCTGAGCTCAAGCTCAGCCTTGGTATCGAAACTGAAACGAATATACGCCTATAGCGCGAACTAATCGCGGTATACACGCGCCTACGAACCGCGCTCTGCGTGTTATATACGATATGACGATATCGATATATTTGCAGATAAATTAGGACATTTATACAACATTTTTTTAAATTAATGAATGACATGTATTCCTAATCCTGACTAAATAATAATTAATCCTGACTAAATTTATCGAAATAACTTAATAATTATGTATATTTCTTGTGTTCTGACTAATTGTAATAGTTAAATAATTTTTCATCCCACCATCTCGGAAAAAGCGTTTTTGCTCTTCGATATCTGAGTGCAAAAGCCGTTTTTATCCTCTAGAGGTTAAAGTAAATTTGAATTTAGAACATCGTGTGCAATGAGTTTGTGAATTCAAAACATCATTATACATATTTATTTCTACCTCCATGGTGCCGAAATTGTCATGCAACCTATTTTAATTTGTTAAAAACTCAGACTCGGAACCTTCTTGGTGTACTTTTTTTGTAATTTGCTTTGCGCGCGGCATTTTCTTTTCACGTCATAAATTTGTTAAAACCTTGGAGTTCCGTGACGGTCAATCAGCTTGGCGTCAATCTTGCTTTAAACATTTTGATCGTCTACCACGCTTGCTGGATGGTTGAGTCAAGCATTTAAAAGCTTTTTAGGTCTGTTTGATTTGTTTACGCTAGCAACGGAACAAAAACATACTGAAAGTCAGCGTGCTTGACTCAAGCTGATTGACCGTCTCGGAACTCCATTAGGGACGGTAATTTTTATTAGGTACTTACAGGTGTGTCTAGATGAATGTTGCGGGTGTGGCTGGGTGGATGGGTGTTTTGAGGGTGTGTCTAGGTGAATGGGTGTTTTGTGGGTGTGTCTGGGTGAATGGGTTTTTGTGGGTGTGTCTGAATGGATGGGTGAGTATTGTGGGTGTTTCTGGGTGATTGGGTGTGATTAGGTGTTTTGTGGGTGTTTCTGGGTGATTGAGTGTTTTTTGGGTGTGATTGGGTGTTTTGTAGTTGTTTCTGGGTGAATGGGTGTTTTGTGGGTGTTTCTGAGTTAATCGGTGTTTTGTGGGTGTTTCTGGGTGAATGGGTGTTTTGTTGGTGTTTCTGGGTGAATGGGTGTTTTGTGGGTGTTTCCGGGTAAATGGGTGTTTCGTGGGTGTTTCTGGGTGAATGAGTGTTTTGTGTGTGTTTCTGGGTGAATGGGTGTTTTTTGGGTGTTTCTGTATAAATTGATGTTTTGTAGGTGTTTCTGGGTGAATTGGTGTTTTGTGGGATTTTCTGGGTGAATGGGTGTTTTTGGGTGAATGGGTGTTTTTTGGGTGTGGCTGAGTGGATGGGTGTGTATTGCGGGTGTGAATGTTGTGGGTGTTTCTGGGTGGGTGTTGAGAGTGTGTTTGGGTTAATGGGAGGGTGTTGTGGATGTTTCTGGGTGAAAACAGAAACTGTTGTGATTGTATCTTTTTTTGTATTTTGCAATTTCCTCGTTGGGGGGGATGAAAAGTTACGTGTTGCACTCGAGTGCAAAGATTTTTCACCTTGTGCTCTTTTGATTCCCTCGCTATCGCTCAGGATTCTAATTTTTGAATCACTCGCTACGCTCATGATTCAATTTTAGAATCCTTCGCTAGCTCGGTCATCAAAATTGAGCACGCGGTTAAAAAACAACTTTGCACTCACGTACAACAAATAACGTCTACAATGCTTGCTTGATGCTTGAGTCAAGCATTTAAAAGCTTTTTAGGTTTGTTTGATTTGTTTACGCTAGCAACGGAACAAAAACATACAGAAAATCAACGTGCTTGACTCAAGCTGATTGACCGTCTCGGAATTCCATTAGGGACGGTAATTTTTATTAGGTACTTACAGGTGTGTCTGGATAAATTTTGCGGGTGTGGCTGGGTGGATGGGTGGGTGTTGGAGGTGTGTCTGGGTGAATGGGTGTTTTGTGGGTGTGTCTAGGTGAATGGGTGTTTCGTGGGTGTGTCTGGGTGAATGGGTGTTTTGTGGGTGTGTCTGAATGGATGGGTGAGTATTGTGGGTGTGACTGGGTGGAAGTTGTGGGTGTCTGAATGGATGTTGTGGGTGTGTCTGGATGATTCGATATTTTGTGGGTGTTTCTGGGTGAATGGGTGTATGGTGGGTGTTTCTGGGTGAATGGGTGTTTTGTGGGTGTTTCTGGGTAAATGGGTGTTTTGTGTGTGTTTCTGGGTGAATTGGTGTTTTTTGGGTGTTTCTGGGTAAATGGGTGTTTTGTGGGTGTTTCTGGGTGAACGGGTGTTTGTGGGTGTTTCTGGGTGAATGGGTGTTTTGTGGGTGTTTCTGGGTGAATGGGTGTTTTTTGGGTGTGTCTGAGTGGATGGGTGTGTATTGCGGGTGTGAATGTTGTGGGTGTTGATTTGAGTGTGTTTGGGTTAATGGGACGGTGTTGTGGAAGTTTCTGGGTGAAAACAGAAACTGTTGTGATTGTATTTTTTTTTGTATTTTGCAATTTCCTCGTTGGGGGGGATGAAAAGTTACGTGTTGCACTCGAGTGCAAAGATTTTTCACCTTGTGCTCTTTTGAATCCTTCGCTAGCTCGGTCATCAAAATTGAGCACGCGGTTAACAAATAACTTTGCACTCACGTACAATAAATAACTATTATTTATTAATGATGTTTACTTGTTAATTTTTGTGTGCTTGTTAAATTACATATTTAATAAGTACAATTGTCATAATAATATTTAAGTAGACATCTAAGACTGCCAGAAGTTATTCTGTTTTCCTAATCTTATAATTTAATCTAAATCTAATCTTGTAAGGGTTTTGGATTAATCGTCTGTTAGCTTTTAAGATGTATGTAACAATAAATAATTGTCATTTTAATCACTCTCTCTGTTCATTCGTCTCTCGACATGGTCCGTTCCATCTCTTTTCTATGCATTCATTCATCAATAGCACCTTTACGGTGTGATGGATGATAAATGATAATCAAAAGGGAGTTGCAATAGCAATGTACTGCGACTTTTGTGCCCGATAATTGGCAATAGGCTCGCCACCTATTACATGGGACCTAACATAATTGGCGAAACGTGGGTGCTAGTTCACCTCTGCCTACCCCTTCGGGGATATAGGCGTGATTTATGTATGTATGTAAAAGGGAGTTGATGGCTTGATCACGTCTGGCCGATATAAAGTTAATTAATTTTGTTAGTAAGTTTTGATATTTTCATCGTAGTTCGTCTTATCTTTACTGCATATGGTCACGTCATCGAGGTAAGCGAGAGTACCTTTAAGTTTTTCTACTAATACTAATACTTTGTCTTTCAGTAGGCTGCTTATCTCATTAGAAATAAATTGTTGGTCCTCTGGAGAATGTCGTCTTGAGCGAAAAAAACGCGTCACATTTAATTAACTTCTTTATTGATTATGAATACGTTAAATTAAGTTAAAAGTGAACGAAATAAATAAGGGGGCATTTTTAGGAGCCAATTTTGATAGGCGCAAACACATCGGCAACGATAGTTGAAGCGTCTGCAGATGGAACGCCGGCTGCTGATCCTTCACCTAAAATAAAATAAAATATAAAATATAATTTATTCAGAAATTTAACAAAGTACAATATCAGTGTGTACGATAACAGCCACATTAGTTTTACAACAGTGTCGCAGCTATAAGCTCACACCTCGTAACATTATTGGTATCAGCGTTCCCAACTAGAAACAATTACTTTAAAGTGTGTGTTTATATGTTTATTATTTAATTTTTTCATTTCACCCATTCGTTCATTCTTAAGAATACAGATTAAATAACGGGTATGATTTAAGCTATCACCAATTTAAATAGTTTTGTGTTGCCTAAATAATAGGGTTTGTCCCCAAAATAGTAGATCTGTCACCAGATTGTAGTTACCACCAAACAATAGAAAATCAATTCCACATTAAATCACATAAAATCATCGAGATATAGGGTCTAGTACCAAATAAATGTTTTTGTATATATTAGTATTAGATCGCCAATAAATCAATATTATTTCACCAGACATAAAGGTTAAAATAATTTAGGTTTGTCGTCATCATCGTCCCAACCAAAAGAGAGCTACTTACCCGTCAATACAGAAACGGTACTAAAATTTTGAGCATTGCTTATAAAGTTAAGTGGACAATACCTGTCAGAATTTGTATGGAAATACATCAATTTTGACAATACTTAAATGTTAAGTAGGACTTAAAATTTGAGTAACGTTTCTGTATTCGGGGGTTAAGTGGACAACACCTGTCAGGATTTGTAGGTATTGAAAAACGTCAATTTTGACAATGCCTTAATGTTAAGCAGGACTCAAACTTTAACTACCGCACTCAGAGGCGTCAATTAACTTTAATGAGTATTTAATGTCAAAAATTTTCATTCAAATCTAGACCATAGACCCGGCAAGAATAGCGACTAGTTTAAAATTGACATTTTTTGACGTTAAGTACTTATTAACGTTATTTGACGTGCGTGCGGCAGTAAGAAGCGTTTCTGTATTCGGGCGCTAGACAAACAAAATAGTAGGCGGAATTTTAGTTCCAATTTTGACCAATTTGGCTTCGCCTCTTTGAGCATATTTTCATTTAAATTGGATATTGATTTATTAAATAGGTAACGAATACAATTATTTTAGTAACTGAACGAAATAAAATGTAACTACTATATTGGTGACAAAGTAACAAATAAAAAGGAGTAATAATAATTTCTTTATTATTTTCTCTCACACAGAATTACAGAAATTACAGCAATTACATAGTGTCTATCTAAATACAACAGTTTATGAAGTCTTTGTGCGAGACTGGCGTCTGTACTAGGAGATCCTGTATGACAGATTACCAGCCTCTCCACATCCGAACGAAGTAGTATTATTATTAGGCAGCTTGTGTGAGTAATAGATAAATTTTAATAACTGTGCGTGTTGTGTGTTTGAGTGCATGTGCATTTGTGTGTATGTGTGCGTGTGGGTGCGTGTGTGTGTGTGTGTGTGTGTGTGTATTGCGATTGTACGTTGATTTGTATTAAGAGATAACTGTTAAAAATTTATATAACTGTTAAGTAATGCTCTTGCAATCGTATTTATTTAGCGGATATATATTTATTTCTTTATTTATTTTATCATATAAGTAACTACCCATAAAACCGAAGAATCTTCTTGAAAACGCTGTATTGTATTGTGTTTTAAGATGGCAAACTTTATGTTTGAGTCTTTTATTTGCGTTTAGTGATGGATCATACGTAGTTAAGGAGTGCTGTTTTAATACCGTATTAAAAATTAATAGTTGACGGACAGTCAAGACGTCAGCTACGGTATAAAGATCTTTCGCAGGAGTCGCATTCAGGGATCGATAATCGATTTATTTGGTGACAGATCTACTACTCTGAGGACAAAGCTATTATTTATGTTATTAAACTATTATTATAAGAACGAAGTTAATATTCATGTAATGCTCTAATATTTTATTGGTAACCCATCTCTGATTTTCGACATATATTAACATTAATTTGATAATTCATACCTGGTAACACTTTTTGTTTATCTGATAACAAAAATATTTCTTGGTGATAGATCTATTTATTTGGTGATACAATTTGATGACAAATATATTCTGCTGACAAAAAATATAGTTCTCTTAAATAACTACTAAGGACATGGCTGTATAGGCTAGACCCTTTTCCTTCCCTAAAAAAACAGGGAGAATAAAAAAAATACATATATATAATGCGTTCATAAAGATTGACAATATTTTAGTATTATCGCACTGCGTTTGTGCACTATGAATTAATTTTCGTGTGTATTATCACGAAATTTATAATACATACATAAATCACGCCTATAGACATATAAATATCATTTAGTTCTTTAATAATTAAGTAAATTTCACTTTTTCGCGTAAATTATGCTACGGCCGAGCATGCTATTGTTATCTTGTTATCTCGCGTTAAGAAGTCATGTAGGGGAGCCCCGCCGTATATGGCTGATTTACAAGTATTAATTATTTTAAGTGACTAAAATTTTAAAAACTTGGAACTTATTGCCTAATTCATTGTTTACATGTATTGTCACCTGAAATTTAGTTAGTTACTTAACAATTTAATACGGGTAAATCTGATATTAGACGGCGGCCCAGACGATCGGGGGGCTGAATCCCCTTGAGTTCATGCCCGGACCGCTCGATGCCCGCAGCCCACCACCACATGACACGGATGTTGATGATGATGAGAAAAAGGGGTCATACAAATTTTGTCTGCATTGCGAAGGGCGCAATTTCGATTTCCACTACCGTCTTTTCCCGCGTAATGTGTCGAACGTGCGGTTTTTACTTTAAAAATGGATTAAGAAAGACTTATCGAAGAAGATAGAAAATATAATAATTACGATCTGAAGAAGTCATACCTCTATCCCTCTCTCTCAGCCGAAACATCGTTCATGAGGTGTCGCTATAAGTGCTGGAGCACAGACTATAATCACTTTGGTTCCGTATATTTTTTGAAGTTTTTATAGCTGATAACTTTTTGTATACGTACCACAGTCGCCACTTTTGCCACCGTTGCCACCGCTGCCACCGTTGCCACCTAAGTCGTCATCACCTAAAATGAATTTATAACATTAATGTTGAAAGAGGGCGTCCCCAGGTGAAACGAATGACGTGTACAAAGCATGATGCGTATGAGTACCTAGATGATCTTTTTACTGCCATACAAAGATCAAAGTAACATTAATTTGCTCTAAAAAACCTGCCCGGCTAGCATGACCACCAAAACACGATATGATATCGCTTTTTATCCCTTTGAACTGTCAAAAAACATTGAATTTTAAAGCCTATGTGGCTATTACATATAGATATAGCATTTTATCGCTTTGAAAAGTGAAAAATCCAATGATTTTTGAGAATTCAAAGCGATAGATTGCTATAATTATCATATCGTGTTTCGGTGGTCATGCTAGCCGGGTTGGCCTACTCTGCAAACCAATTGATATCGGTTGTTTTTTTTAAGGACCCAAGCTGTTGGCCGAGAGGCCTTTAGAGCATCTACCGGGTTTGTTTGGGGAAGGCGAAATCCTTAAGAGGATTGTGAAGTGCCAATACGCAGCGCGATTAATGCCTAAATTTGCCTACATTTCCGTTTGAATACTTGTCTCGAGCGATAACATTTTCACTCCCCTAAACAACAAAATGAGAAACTTTTTAGATTCAGTACATCTCAAGTCTGTACATTTTCCTTTCAGTTTAGTTAAATTAAAACATAGCGACAATACACTGTCTAGTGGTGGAGAGGGACTTGTCCACGTCCCCGTGCTAGGCTGGTTAGCCCTGGAAAGGGCCCTCTGATAACAAAGGGTCAAGAGAAAACCTCCACATCCATGGCCCTGAAAAGGGCCTTATAAAACTGGACTTACCTGGACTGAGCACCCTGATAGGAGCTACCGCTTTCAGGTTTAACAGTGTGCCCACTTTATCTGTGGAAAATTTTGTTTATTTAATTATTTATTTATATTAGTTTCATAGAGAATCATCGTTACCCTATTGCAAAATACAGGAAGCGATCGATATAGTAAGCTATCCCTCCTTTTATTTGGCACGCATTAAGAAATAACGCGCAAATCACATACTGCATCCATCGAGTTTACGCTTTTTTTTTTAATTCTCCCTTTATTTTAGGGAAGGCAAAGGGCTAGACCCTTGGGCTAGCCATAGTATAGCCATGTCTTTAGTGTATATTTTATCTGTCATATGAGATGAGTGGGTGAAATGTATGAATGAAATGAATTTGACGTTAAAATATGGGTGTCACACATTTTAACGCGTCTAGGAAGTGCTTGGAGCGAATTTAATGGTAACAGAGTTCATGATGGTGCCTGATGAGGTGGACAAAACCACTTTTTACAGTGGTCTTCACCACAACATCAAACATGTCACAAGACTTATTTTCAATGATTCTGCATAATAAACACGGATGCTTGTGCATCAAAATAACACCACTTTCACTGCACAAAATCCATTCTGTAACAATTTTTGAATAAGCGAAAATAACTCTGACTGACACCGTTGAAACGCGCCAAACACTCTCCTGAGTTTACGCTTTAAAAACTTAATAAATAAGGAGATATTTAATAACTTCGTGTAGATTCTTAAAGGATTTAAGACACTATTCGATTGATAACCAGCTCGCGGCTACTAAACGTACCTAATAGTGGAGTTGATTCGGCTTGTCTCACCTGGAATGGAAAGAATAGTAGATTATATACCAAGGGCGATAGAGCAATAAATGCCTCAGATCGCAAGTATTTTTCTCTTTTAACGCCCGAGATAAGATCATAGTTTTATGTCACCCCCTGACCAGAAAGTGGGATTTTCTGTACGCGGAGCGGGCGTTGGGGTCGCAACCAATCAGGAGATAACCTACCGTACTTGAATTTAAATTTTAATATCTTTTATGTCTTAAAAACACATATGGCAAATAAAGTAAATTATAAAATAACAAATTCTATCTAAGAACTTTATATTGTGTTTGGCTGTATGGTTGATTATCTTTGCCTTAATATAGATACATTTATGAGTAGATACGTTAATGCACTTGTGCACAAAAGTCGCTTTTGTGCAGTCTAAGTATATGCTGCATAAATAAGCACTTTCAGAGCACTAGAAGTGAAAAATCACTTACCACCAACACGCAAATAATAAGAGCTAACAAGGAATACAGTTTCATTTTTGTAATAAAGAATATCTGTATTTCTTCAATGTCAACTCTCTCTCAATCCACCACAGATTGGTTTAATGGACGAGTGTTGTGATTCACATTTTATAGGCCAATCAATTTGTGTGAGTACAATTTGCACAAATGGCTTTTTTAAGAAAATAACCTTCTCATTATCTTCTACTGGCGCTTGTTTGAAATAAATTATCATAACTTTTGTTAATGTTGTTTGTGAAAACACATTACTTGTGTATTGTGTCCTTAGCGCATTATGTCTGTGGCAAATCGCTTCATAGTTATAATTACTTACATACAATCACGCCTATTTATCCCCGAAGGGGTTAGTAGAGGTTAATTAACACGCGTTTCTGTTAAACCTCTGAATATACTGCAATTTGCGTGCTCGATATTTATTTATTTAGGCACATCAACAATGTGGCAATAGACTCGCCACCTATTATCTACATGCGTCCTAACATAATTGGCGAAACGTGGGTGTTAATTCCGCTCTGCCTACCTCTTTGGGGATGAATAGGTGTGATGTGTGTATACCCAGTGTTGTAAGCCAAATTAACATAATAAAACTTTGTTGTGTGTGATTTGCACAAGTGCAGAGAACTCCCATAGACGCCTGTAACGACACTCGTGGGACTTCATTGGTTGTGTATTAAAGACTTTGTCGTCACCCAATGGCACCTGTATTTAATCTTTCAACCGCCACATACACGGCACAAATAGTTTAAGCAATTTGCACAGTCGGATACAAACGACAAAAATAACTTGTCAACAGTTCATGAATACATTTATTTAGCACGACTGTATACATCGATGTCTTATGGTGGTCCTATCATAACTTATCTTTATATTTATTTATATATTCACTAGCACCTTTCCGGTGTGATGGATGATAATTGTGAATCGAAAGAGAGTGGATGGCTTGGACTAAGGGAGATTGCCCGGTGTAGACCAATAAGCACCTTGGGGCACCCGAATGGTGGAGGGCAACCCAACCAACCTAACCCACCAACATCAGCATACCCAAAGAGGGTTGATGTCAGCCAGGCTAGGCCAAATTAGATTAGAATGTTGTCATTCCAATCGCTCTCTCCGTTCTTCGGTCTCTCAACTCGTTCGTCTCTTTTCTGTACATTCATTCATCAGTAGCACCTTTCCGGTGTGATGGATGTTAGGAAACATACTTCGCCGACCTCAGATCAACTGGGAACAGGGGGCCTAGACAAAGTAATATACCGACAAAGATAACGAAGTTCGATAAAGCAAAATGTATGGGATTTGACGTAAGTCGTCGTGAAATCACGTGACCAAATTTGTCTTCGTAAGTTCCTATTTATGTTGGTAGCGCAAGCTAACGCTGTAGATACCAAAGCAATATGGCCGATCGTGACGAACTTCGACACGTGATCGTTATGAAACGATTGCCACTTGGCTACGGGTTCTTCGCAGGAAGAAGATGATTATTTGTATGTAGCTATAAAATATTGTTAGGAGCTAGTTATATTTCGTAAAAAATCAATACACAGTAAGCATGTATAGATTAAAACAAACATTTTTTTTTATTTAAGTAATCGTTTTTTACTATGACACCTATAGATACCTTATGCGTATTCAGTCTCCCGTAACTAATCAAATGAAAATATGGTTTATTCATTTAAGTATCATTACATACACTCATGAATAGATCAATAAGCCTGAAAAATACAATGTTTCGTTGAGAGAGAGAAAACAGATTTCAAAATACGTACCTACTCATTATAATAATCACCTACGCACTCGCATAAAACAACTGCCGCACTCAGAGACGTCAATTAACTTTATTGAGTATTTATTGTCAAAAAAGTTCATTCCAATCTAGACCGATCCGGCAAGAATTGCGACTAGTTTTGAATTGTCATTTTTTGACGTTAAGTACTCATTAACGTTATTTGATGTCTCTGAGTGCGGCAGACACCATTACATTAATAGTTATTTGTTGTACGTGAGTGCAAAGTTGTTTTTTAACCGCGTGCTCAATTTTGATGACCGAGCTAGCGAAGGATTCTAAAATTAGCGAAGGATTAAAAAATTAGAATCCTGAGCGATAGCGAGGGAAACAAAAGAGCACAAGGTGAAAAATCTTTGCACTCGAGTGCAACACGTAACTTTTCATCCCCCCAACGAGGAAATTGCAAAATACAAAAAAAAATACAATCACAACAGTTTCTGTTTTCACCCAGAAACTTCCACAACACCCTCCCATTAACCCAAACACACTCTCAATACCCACCCAGAAACACCCACAATATTCACACCCGCAATACACACCCATCCACTCAGACACACCCAAAAAACACCCATTCACCCAGAAACACCCACAAAACACCCATTCACACAGAAAAACCCACAAAACACCCATTCACCCAGAAACACCCATTTACCCAGAAACACCCAAAAAACACTCATTCACCCAGAAACACACACAAAACATCCATTCACCCAGAAACACCCATTCACTCAGAAACACCCATTCACCCAGAAACACCCACAAAACACCCATTCACCGAGAAACACCCACAAAACACCGATTAACCCAGAAACACCCAAAAAACACCCATTCACCCAGAAACACCTACAAAACACCCAATCACACCCAAAAAACACTCAATCACCCAGAAACACCCACAATTCTCACCCATCCATTCAGACACACCCACAAAAACCCATTCACCCAGACACACCCACAAAACACCCATTCACCTAGACACACCCTCAAAACACCCATTCACCCAGACACACCTCCAACAGCCACCCATCCACCCAGCCACACCCGCAACATTCATCCAGACACACCTGTAAGTACCTAATAAAAATTACTCCGAGACGGTCAATCAGCTTGATCAAGCACGTTGATTTTCTGTATGTTTTTGTTCCGTTGCTAGCGTAAACAAATCAAACAGACCTAAAAAGCTTTTAAATGCTTGACTCAAGCATCAATCAAGCGTTGTAGACGATCAAAATGTTTAAAGCAAGATTGACGCCAAGCTGATTGACCGTCACGGAACTCCTAGGTTTTAACAAATTTATGACGTGAAATAGTTATTTGTTGTACGTGAGTGCAAAGTTGTTTTTTAACCGCGTGCTCAATTTTGATGACCGAGCTAGCGAAGGATTCTAAAATTGAATCACGAGCGTAGCGAGTGATTCAAAAATTTGAATCCTGAACGATAGCGAGGGAATCAAAAGAGCACAAGGTGGAAAATTTTTGCACTCGAGTGCAACACGTAACTTTTCATCCCCCCCAACGAGGAAATTGCAAAATACAAAAAAAAATACAATCACAGCAGTTTCTGTTTTCACCCAGAAACTGCCACAACACCCTCCCATTAACCCAAACACACTCTCAACACCCACCCAGAAACACCCACAACATTCACACCCGCAATACACACCCATCCACTCAGACACACCCAAAAAACACCCATTCACCCAGAAACACCCACAAAACACCCATTCACCCAGAAAAACCCACAAAACACCCATTCACCCAGAAACACCCATAAAACACCCATTCACCCAGAAACACCCAAAAAACACCCATTCACCCAGAAACACACACAAAACATCCATTCACCCAGAAACACCCAAAAAACACCTATTCACTCAGAAACACCCACAAAACACCCATTCACCCAGAAACACCCACAAAACACCCATTCACCCAGAAACACCCACAAAACACCCATTCACCGAGAAACACCCACAAAACACCGATTAACCCAGAAACACCCAAAAAACACCCATTCACCCAGAAACACCTACAAAACACCCGAAAAACACTCAATCACCCAGAAACACCCACAATTCTCACCCATCCATTCAGACACACCCACAAAAACCCATTCACCCAGACACGCCCACAAAACACCCATCCACCCAGCCACACCCGCAACATTCATCCAGACACACCTGTAAGTACCTAATAAAAATTACTCCGAGACGGTCAATCAGCTTGAGTCAAGCACGTTGATTTTCTGTATGTTTTTGTTCCGTTGCTAGCGTAAACAAATCAAACAGACCTAAAAAGCTTTTAAATGCTTGACTCAAGCATCAAGCAAGCGTTGTCGACGATCAAAATGTTTAAAGCAAGATTGACGCCAAGCTGATTGACCGTCACGGAACTCCTAGGTTTTAACAAATTTATGACGTGAAAAGAAAAAAGCGCGCGCAAAGCAAATTACAAAAAAAGTACAACAAGAAGGTTCCGAGTCTGAGTTCTTAACAAATTAAAATAGGTTGCATGACAATTTCGGCACCATAGAGGTAGAAATAAATATGTATAATGATGTTTTGAAGTCACAAACTCATTGCACACGATGTTCTAAATTCAAATTTACTTTAACCTCTAGAGGATAAAAACGGCTTTTGCACTCAGATATCGAAGAGCAAAAACGCCTTTTCCGAGATGGTGGGATGAAAAGAAAATGGCGCGCGCAAAGCAAATTACAAAAAAAGTACACCAAGAAGGTTCCGAGTTTTTAACAAATTAAAATAGGTTGCATGACAATTTCGGCACCATGGAGGTAGAAATAAATATGTATAATGATGTTTTGAATTCAAACTCATTGCACACGATGTTCTAAATTCAAATTTACTTTAACCTCTAGAGGATAAAAACGGCTTTTGCACTCAGATATCGAAGAGCAAAAACGCCTTTTCCGAGATGGTGGGATGAAAAGAATCTTTTACGCATATCAATAGTAGGTATGAGGGTCTAGCCAAGTGGCTTTTCTATTCGAACGCATAGAATACAAAAGTATGAAACTGACGTTTTGTTTTCTTCGTAATACGTCGATTTCATACATTTATTTGTTTTCTATGCGTTTGAATAGATTAGCCACTTGGCAAGGGCCATTTAATTTTATTTATATTGTAAAAGATGATTTGTTTGTCAACATAGAGAAAAACAAGAGTTTGGTAATTTATTTTCATAATTTAATAAACAATTATTTTTCACAGTTCATAGCAATAAATAGCTACGAGGGCGGGTCAATAAGTCCGTGACTTTTTGAATTTTTTGAACCTCGACAAATCATATTTTTTGGAAGGGATAAAACAATTGGAGAAGCGTTGGACAAAGTGTATAGAGCTCAAGGGAGACTACGTTGAAAAATAAAATGAATTATTTATCAAAAAATCTGTGTTTTATTCCAAAAGCCACGGATTTATTGACCCGCCCTCGTGTATCATATCGTGTTTCGGTAGTCATGCTAGCCTGGCAGACGTCGACCAATCACACCGTCGCGTCGGCAGTTTACACCCATGAGAACCATTACAAATAGCTAAGCAACTACCATCGTTTACAGACCAAGCGAATCATATAAATACCGTTTCATATTATAGAAAAAACCAGATTCCTATCAGCCGTGTCGGGTCTCACTCCTACCTCCCAACTGCCTTGTGGATTAGCCACGTCAAGTAGCAAATGCTACGGGCCACGCGGGGCCCGTAGCATTAGCATTGCTACCAATGTTTTCTGACAGTGTAATGTAATTCCTTGACCCTTGTAGCGACATCACAGCATGTCTTTACCTATAATTACACGTAGTTAGATTCATCACATTTGTAAGTTAACTTTAGATACGCACCATTTAGTATATGGGCCATATTTGTATCTTGAATAAAGACAGACTTAGATACCACATCAAGTCGCGTTATACTTCTTGCCCCTGGCTGATGTATTTTTGTATAAAATATTTTATTGATCTTTTATATTTTTGACTTTTGTCATTGCCACTTAGATTGTCTGAAGTGATAGTGTAAATAAAGGTCATAACATCTATTGCGTGTTCGTCCTTTACACTATCAATCAAATGGGAGGGGATGGTTATTGATGTACGGGTTAGAGACCCTGCTCACTCCGTAATTACACAGGGCGCTAAGACAAATTTAATTATAGTTATAAAACGAAACTAAATCGCTGAGCTCTCTCATTTCATCACAGTGTAAATACCGTTTCACAGAAAGAGATATAGGAATGTTTAAGTTAAAAAAAACATACGGGTCCGAAACTTCGCCGTTTTTTCGTCGGTTGAATAACTCTGCTTTAGAGACTGATTTTGTTTTTATGTATAAATGTTAGTGTAAATTTTAGAAGTGATTGAGATTTCAATGCCGGCTAGTGGTGTATATTTATAAAAAAAGGAAACTCAGGGTCAATAACATGAACAATATATTTTTATTGATTTGTTTTATTTACAAAAACAATTACAAACATAAAATATATAAAAGAGGAAGCATTTATTGTGTATATGTATGTTCAATAGCTATCTGTATGTATTTGTATTACGAAGGTTCATAATCATTTATTTCTTTCAAAACGTGACTCTTACTACAAATCAACAATGCCTAGTATTGTGCGTTATAGTTCACTGAGTTTAGGCTGTTCAAAGGTGAAATGTATGATCCGCTTTGGCTGCCGGATGCCGAGGCTGCAGCAGCGGCAGACGAAGAAGCATAACCTCTTTTGTAAGAA
The DNA here is from genome assembly GCA_963931975.1 of Cataclysta lemnata. Classification (NCBI taxonomy): domain Eukaryota; kingdom Metazoa; phylum Arthropoda; class Insecta; order Lepidoptera; family Crambidae; genus Cataclysta; species Cataclysta lemnata. Next base: position 5,136,191 of record OZ008359.1, read on the forward strand.
GAATCGTAATTGTTATTGTAACCCGAAGCATACCCGGAAGTAGACGATGCCGCTGCTTGGGAGTTAGAATCGTATGACGCTATGTAATTCTTTACAGCTTTTGGCAGATATTTCCGTGGCACTACCCTGTAGCCAGAATTAGCTGACGCTGACGCCGCAGCGGACGCAGCGGCTCGCACTGGCGCTCTATATCTGGCGGTGACTGTTTCTGGCAGAATGTACCTAGTCTTAGTTGGGAGGACATAGGAATTGGCGGGTAAATTGTAAGACGAGGCCGAAGCAGCGGCAGCGGCAGATGCGGAAGCGGCAGGATTGTACCTTATGGATTTCAATACGCTGCCTGCGTGAGCTAAAGCTGCGGCGGCGGCCGACTCGTGTCTGTGGTTCCGTTGTATCGGCACTTCCTTATCGCCGATGAATACTCTTAGGGGCGTCGCGGAGGGATTGAAGATCTCGATGACGTCATGCGACCCGGATTGCCTCCAGCTGTTGACTATGTGTTGCCGTGGCGCTGTCGCTGAGGCGGCTGCTGACGCCGCTGCTGACGCCGCTCCCGGCCCAGCGCTAGCAGATGCTGAAGCCGCTGCAGCAGCAGAAGCGTTGGGAGCTGTGATGTTAGCTGGCGCTGTCCCGTTCAATACTATTGTGCCAAGTGGACCAACTACTGCTGAGGCAGCGGCTGCGGCGCTTGCTGTACCGTTGCCAGCTGTGGCCGAAGCTGCAGCGGCTGCAGCGGCTGCTGGATTAGTTGAATTTGCTGGTGCTGTCGTGTTCACGCTCACTGAGCCTGGCACAACAACAACTGTTCCATTCACTCCAGGTGTGCCCGCGGCTGCCGCTGCGGCTGCTGCTGCGGCAGTGCCTGGTGCTGCAGCTGCGGCGGCTGCTGCTGCTGCGGCAGCGCCTGGTGCTGCAGCTGCGGTGGCTGCTGCTGCTGTGGCAGCTGTAGGTGTAGGTGTAGGTGTAGGTGGTGTTGTAGACGTCGGTGGTGTTGAAGGTGTTGGTGGTGTTGGAGGAGTTGGGGGAGTTGGTGGCGTTGGGGGAGTTGGGAAGACAATTCCTGGTACCGAAACTACAACTTCTCCCGGTGCAGATGCTACAGCACTCGCACCTGGTACATTAGCAATAGCTACCACTGCAGGAGGCCGGGGTGTAGATGGAGTTGGTGGTGTTGGTGGAGTTGGTGGTGTGGGTGGAGTTGGTGGTGTGGGTGGAGTTGGTGGTGTGGGTGGAGTTGGTGGTGTGGGTGGAGTTGGTGGTGTGGCTGGAGTAGCTGGAGTGGCTGGTGTGGCAGGTGTGGCTGGGGTGGCTGGTGTAGCTGGTGTGGCGGGTGGAGCTGGTGTTGCTGGTGTTGCTGGTGTGGCCGGGGTGGCGGGTGTGGCGGGTGGAGCTGGAGTTGGTGGTGTGGGTGGGGTTGGTGGTGTAGGAGGTGTAGGTGGAGTGGGTGGCGGACTAGGCGTGGCTGGAGTTGGTGGTGTAGGAGGTGTTGGTGGAGTTGGTGGTGGAGACGGTGTGGCAGGAGTTGGTGGTGTAGGAGGTGTTGGTGGAGGAGGAGGTGTGGGTGGAGTTGGTGGTGTAGGAGGTGTTGGTGGTGTAGGAGGTGTTGGTGGAGTTGGTGGTGTAGGACGTGTGGGTGGAATCGGTGGTGTAGGACGTGTGGGTGGCGTTGGCCGGTTGGTTGGTGTTGTCGCCGCAGTCGGTGTCGTTGGCCTAGATGGCGTTGTCAACGGTGGTCCACCACGTCCGGGCGGTGTTGGTGCGTCTAGAACGACCAAAGAGGTCGGCACGGCCTCAGGCGATGGGAATGGTGCTGTAAACCAAATAATCCACATCAACTCTAATTACTATCAGACACTATTCGATTTTTAATTTTAACATTACATAAATGTTAGAAAATCCAGAAAAATCACACTCTCTCCGTTCATCAGTCTCTCGACAAGGTCCGTTCCCTCAATTTTCTATACATTCATTCATCACTAACACCTTTACTGTGTGATGGATGATATATTGAATTGTAGAGTAAACATACTACGCCGACCCCAGATAAACTGGGAGATGGCAGGAAGATGACTCATGGTAGAGAGCTTGAGACTTGAATTATTCCAATTATGTAGTAGATTGACGAAAGCATTTTCTTTTGGTTTCAAGTCACGTTTTCTGGTGCAATAAGCAACAACATAGCAAATAGATGCAACAGAGAATCAATAAACTTAAAGTAAATAGCCTGTGTCAATGGAAATTTATTTACCGAATGCGGCGTCGTTCTGAGAAGAGACCCCATAATAACTGCAGCCCACCTAAAAAAACAAAACAAGATAGGTTAATACAATGATTTATGAAATGTTCGCCTATTTGCAGACTCATATTCTTAATATATATATAGATGTCTTCGATAGATATCTATCTATATATATAGATGAAAAAGAAAAAAACTAGTGGTATATTATAAAATCTAGTGGTAACCCGCGGCTTCGCTCGCTTTAATGTCAGTTGTTATATTTGATGGATATATTGGATAGTCCATTTAGCCTTCCTCGATAAATGGACTGTCCAACTTATAAGAAACTTATCAATTTGATCCAGTTGTTTCTGAGATTATCGCGTTTAACCAACCAACTAAACAAACTCTTCAGCTTTATAATATTAGTATCTAGATACAATACAAGGTGTTTGGTACATGGGGTATCATGCCGGCACCTACCCATGCTAACGTAGTCATATTAAATACTATGGTGATATTAAAAATTCAAAATTATAAAAATATTCTTTTCAATTTTTCATACATTTTGTTTTTCTGGTAGAATTATTTGTATGAAGAGAATTCAATTTTTTTTACATTTTAAATTTTTTGATATCATCATAGTATCTAAATGACTATGTTAGCATGGGTAGGTGGCAGCATGATACCCCATGTACCAAACACCAGAATGTTTATTTTATACAAAGTGTAACAGAAATGTGCAATAATATTTAAAGGGGTTATTCAGGCTATCAAATCGAACAATCTTCACTACGGGACCAAAATTGATATCACAGAAAAAATATCACTTCACGATCACAGAAAGAAGTCTTACTGAAATTCGGTAAGACTTCTTTTCTTTCTGTGATCGTCCATTTTGTTCACAGGAGTGCTAGTGCCGCCATCTGTCCTATTTAACTTCGAGTTCAGATAATTCAACCTGTACCAACTAGATGGCGCTAGCATAGTCCGCGCCAAATTGGAAAATTCCTAGCGTGCGTCCAATTAAGGTTAATTCGTGTCGGGCGGCGAAAATTCGAACTACAATTTGCCCATAGATTTTGACCTTACCATGACACTCTTTGTTCACGATTACCGACACCACCAACTGCCAAGTTAAATTGGTGGCACTTTAGAAAACAAAAATTGGTAAAAATATCGCTAAAGATCTGTGATCAAAAATCAATGATCACAATTCACATTGATTACGAACGAAGTAGATTGGCGGCATGTACAAAATCAATCTGGATAGTGACCATTTATTTTATTTTTAATTTATTTTGTGGCGGATCTCGATTGAAATTGACTGTGTACGGGAATAGAATTGCAAAAAATCAATGTCATAAATCATTTTGAAACAACATTAAATATTAAGAAAAGAATTAAAACTACTGTAGGTTTATTAAAATTTGTCCGTAATCTAGTTTCTACACAATGCTTACTTACTTTAAGCTAGGTGTTAGTGTAAGAAATAATTGTTTGGTTTGGTTTATATGTTTATGAAATTTAATATTACCAATAACAACAATGACTCGAGAATAATTATGTCTGTTTGTGTTCATCACAAACATTTTCTTCTACCAGGATTCGAACACGGAACCTCTTAGCCGATAGCCAGCGATCTGACCGAACCGGCCGTTAAATTATAGTTGATTATTTTTATTGCTTTATCGTACAATTATCCCCCTTATTTTAAAACATGGACTAAAGTTATTCATAGTTTAAAACTGATACTGTCACTTTGGTTTGCTGAATGAAAGACAGAGTTGGCATCAATTTTAAACCATGACTATCTTTACTCCGTGTTTTATAATAAGGGGCTATAGGTTTTGTTTAAGGACCTAAGCTGTAGGGCGAGAGGCCTGTACAGCATCTACCGGGTTTTTGTTTTGGGGAAAGCGAAGACTTTTTCCTTAAGTCTTGTAATCGAGCACTCCCTGAGAGAGATCTAATTACTACTATCTAGGTACTACACGTATACTTTAGAACTGACATACGTAGAAGTTTGCTATTTTTTAATTTTAGGAGCGGAGGTATTCACAGGTCCGAAAATCACCACTCGTCGTATCATTCCGTTCACTATACCTAATTAGCCACCACTATTAATATAACACAATAATAAATTTCACTGCACGAATCTCATCACCTTAAAATAGTTACAATTAAATCTGATGTTGATCACGACGACGCTTTACTATAATTATTATGATACACTTAAATACGTAGATTAACAAATTTAGTTCTTAATTTAAAAAAATAATTAAATTAAAACGAAAACTTACCGCCAAAACGAACAGATAAAATAACAATTTCATTTTAGTCCGCAGTTAACGGGTCCAGCCGGATAATTCAAAAATATTGAATTATTTACAGTTAATAAATAATTCGCCGTTATATATCGGCTCAATATTTTGTATTGACTTTCCGCCAATGACGTTAGAGCAGTCAAAGGTTAGTCAGTAGGCCAAATCTCCGGCGTTGCGGGCACAGCATGCCACCAACATATCTAGTTAGTTCGTGGTGTCGCTAGTGGTGAACAAAGATTACTATAGAAATCTCAAAATGTATGGGATAGGTGATTGTAGTTCAAATTTTTACCGCCTCACAAGAAAATCTAGTGACTTTGTAACTGTTATAATACATTGGAGTTGAAATGGCTTATTGACAGGTAGGATTTTTAATAGGCAGGTGATGATGATGATGACACTATCCACAATTGTTTTGCCCAAAGTAAATATAAAAGATATACCTATATTTTACAAAGAACACGAAAATACATTGATACAGAATCGTCAATGTATCATCAAACGAGAATTTGTACAATTTTACATGGTTTTTTATAATTTATTCGCATTGGCGCCCAAACCGGGGCCACTTTATTGGTTAAAAAGATACGAAACATTTCAAATATTGTTGAATTGCAAAAACTACCTATTACTTATCAAACCTTTAAAGAAACTAAAATATTATATTTTACAAAGAAATTAGTTCGAGAATGTAGAGGATGGGTGACTAAAAATATATTTTCTCCAGTTCCTCATTGCTTCGGAAGGCACTTTAAACCGTTGGTTCCGGCTGCATCTGCAGTCGTTAATACTCACTAATCCAATGGCCCGCAGTGGGCTATGGTCTGTTCTCCTTGTATTCTTCCATTCATAGGTATTTTAGTACCTACAGACTATGGATGAAGTGGGGACATTGTAGGGCTGGTGATGATGATGATGATGTTCCACTGGTCGTCTCACTCGGTACGTACACAATCTTCGCTAACGACCACCACAAGAAATAGAAAATACTGCATGTTATTGGTAGCTATCAAATAACATGCAGTATTTTCTATTTTTGTTTATGGAATTAAAGCTTGTTTACATAACAAATATTAATGTCAATGTCAATTTTTATTTAAAAATAAAAATGTTGGATCTAAACGAAAAATAATTGACCTTAACCTTTCATCCCACATTATCGAAACTATAACCTACTGTCGGCTCGTGCCTTACACGAAATTCTCTCACATGGGCAAACACAAATTTTACATATTTGTTCAATTGTCTGAAAACGTTTTTACAAGAAAAATAGCTACGATTGTACACACAAATACAACAATGAATTATGGTTTATTTCACACAAAAGTAATGCTCATGCTGCGAATGCGAAAGTCAATAGTGGGAGATATATGTAAAATAATGTTTGTTGACGAACAATAATTCAGGTTACAAGGCGTAGTATAACAAATTATGCATGTTATTCTTCCTCTACTTTTGCTTTTATTACATTACTAACTGACCCGGTTACCCGCATACGATGTTATGCTATATAAATTATCCCGTAGCCATGGTTACGATTTGGTTGCCATGGTTACGTCAATAGTTTGACAGGAAAGCAGTTTATATGGGAAAATTAAATTGTTGTTAACTTAAAATCTAAATTAAAGAAAATAAAAAATACGTGTCGAGTCTTTTAATGTCTATTTTCTTTGAATGTAATAAAAATGTACATTTAAAAAAATGTTATGTTATCGATTGTCCCAGTCAATCTCGATCGCGATCCGCGATCAAAATCAGTGATCACCTAATCTACTTCGTACACAATCAATCAGGATAGTAATCGTTGATTTAGATCGCGGATTGCCGCAGCCTAAGACAGCTTGATGTAATTTTATTTTATTTTTATTAGGTGTAATGAGTTGTAATGGGCAGTAGAGTTCCTCTTTATGTCACCTAGCAATATACTACGATTTACGTATTTCCTAGCCCCTCCAGGGATACCCGCCATTTTGAATTTCGCGCGCTTACGTCACCTGGCGGCCCCCTCACCCCTTGCAAAAACGGCGCGTCTTTTTAAAATGAAAATAACTCTAAAATGTTGTATGAAAGCTATTTTATAAATGTTGTGTTTCTGAAATCGTTATGAAACAAGCTATCTAGTGTATGTACACATTAATACAATTATACTGGAAATATGTTATTAATTCTATGTTGAAATGTATTTTTGAAATGTTGGAGCGATCGACCTCCTGGAGGCGGCTTGACAGATGTGCGATTTTTGACATCGACCTCAATGAGGTGGCTTGACAGACGAGGGGCTAACTTAATGATAATCGGCGAAGAGTGGCTGTTAATACACCTCTGCCTACACCTTCGGGAATAAATGGGCGTGATTTATTTATATGATGTAAGTACATACAACTATTGCGTTTGCGTATTTATATCAATTTTCATCGTCATTTTCTTGACTTTACCCCATTTCGTTTGGGGTCGGCGCAGTAGGTAATTTTATCCTTATAATAAAACCACCACAATCACTTCTAGAGACAATGTAATTCCACTTCACACTCTCCCCGAAAAACTCTCAGTAACAAAAGTATAGCACTGCTTCTCCCAGTAAACACAATAATCCAAACTTCTTAGTAATTATAATAACCTTCCTTTATTAACTTATTTCTCATTCCTCCATAATAATCACTCGAATGACACCATGTTGCAACCAACTATGCAACTTACAAATTTTTAATCAATTCAACCGACTTCCGGTTTTAATTTTCGCTAATCTGGAAAATGGACGAATGACAAATAATTATTACAAAAATCAACGAAAGGAATATAAAATTATCCTGGTACTTTTTTAACTTTAATGCAATTATAGGACATCATTATCATATAAAATATTGCAGTAACACACTTCCGTTTATTTTCGTCAGTCTAACATTCGTAGCGGAAGTCAAGCTCATTACAAGTTATCAAACTGAGCGCGGTAAACATAGAAGTAGGCACATATTAATAAAATTTACGTGGTACAAAACACTAGATTAATATTAAATTTACTATTTTTATAACGAATCACAACATTCATTTCTTCCATTCCCTCCTGACAGCTGCTTTTTACTAATTTACTTCATTTACATTCATGTTATGATTGACTGAAGATCATCATCATCGCTCTGCCCTTATCCCATCCTATTTGGGGTCGGCGCAGTATGTCCTCTTTTTCCATTCTCTTCTGTCACTCGTCATCTCCTCATTCACATCCATCACCTTCATATCACACCTCACACAATCCATCCATCTTTTCAGTGGTCTTCCTCTACTTCGACATCCATCAACATTCATGTCCGTAACTTTCTTACTCACATTCATGGCATCACGTCTCATAACATGTGCATACCAAGCTAAACCCTTTCATCTTCTCTGTTACTGGCGCCACTTTCAGACTCCCTCTTACGTACTCATTCCGTATTTTGTCCATTTTTGTCACTCCGCACATCCATCTCAACATTCACATCTCTGCCGCATGCAATTTTCTTTAATCCGTCTTTTTCACAGCCCAACATTCCGATCCATACATAACGACAGGTCTTATAACAGACTTGTAGACTGAAGATCAATGAATATCATATTTCAATATGTATGAAAAGCGAAAAAGCGCTCCTAGCGAGAAGTAGCAGAAGTAAAAACGGCGAGTATAGTGATAGCCCTAATTACATACTGTCTATTCGTTCTAACGCATCGAGCGCGTTCGCGCATAGACATGCGTTGGTATTTTAGGAGATTTATTACTAAATGCATGGTTTCGCACACTGTATAGTCGTAAACGCCATACGCTTCGAAGTGTTGAGAAAGTCGAGATATTTGACACACTTTTGGTCACCTAATAATTATCAGAAGTATATCCAATATCTTATCATCATCACGAGCCCTTTAATGTTCCCACTGCTGAGGCACGGGCCTTCCCTGTGGAGATTGGGCCATAACCCACCACGCTGACCCAGTGCGGGACTGCGGGTTGTGGGTTGGTGGGTAATTAAATAGCTGATGATATACAGATATCCCTAAATCCCCGCTGCAATAACCGATAAATACTATGATTAAACTAAGTCGTCATTCTTCCTGGCTTATTGTTGTAGTTTATCTGGGGTCGGCGCAATAGGTAGTAGGTTATTTCCACTACCCTTCGATAATATTGGTCATACGTCATCAAGCAATCCACTCTTTTTTTATTCATATTAAAAAAATATTGTTTATTCATAAAAGATACGTCACACTCATGAACGTCGAACGAAAACTAAACGAGACTTGCGTGACGCATTCAAAAAGCTTAACAAGTTTTGTTACAGCCTTTATATGATAATTTTTTTATTTGTTTTGAGTGAATGAAAGTCAAATGAATGTCATTAACTATAATAAAAGCACAAAGAATTTGGGGTTAGAAAAAGAATTTCGAAAAATTATGATCTTGAGGCGGGAATCGAACCCGCGTCCGCTGCTATCCGGGCAGGTGCCTGACCGCTCGGCCACCCAAGACACTAATTAACTTGCCGAAATTCTTCTAACCTTTACACTTCACGTTGTAAGCCAACGGGTACCCTCGCAATGTAGAAATAAATTTCAAACATTCCAAAGCAGATATTTTTACAAATATCGTGCGTTCGGTTAAGCTTGGGTTTGCTTTATAAACTGTTCGATTTTAATTTTAACATTATATAAATGTTAGAAAAATTAGTACAAAGAATTTGGGGTTAGAAAAAGAATTTCGAAAAATTATGATCTTGAGGCGGGAATCGAACCCGCGTCCGCTGCTATCCGGGCAGGTGCCTGACCGCTCGGCCACCCAAGACACTAATTAACTTGCCGAAATTCTTCTAACCTTTACACTTCACGTTGTAAGCCAACGGGTACCCTCGCAATGTAGAAATAAATTTCAAACATTCCAAAGCAGATATTTTTACAAATATCGTGCGTTCGGTTAAGCTTGGGTTTGCTTTATAAACTGTTCGATTTTAATTTTAACATTATATAAATGTTAGAAAAATTAGTACAAAGAATTTGGGGTTAGAAAAAGAATTTCGAAAAATTATGATCTTGAGGCGGGAATCGAACCCGCGTCCGCTGCTATCCGGGCAGGTGCCTGACCGCTCGGCCACCCAAGACACTAATTAACTTGCCGAAATTCTTCTAACCTTTACACTTCACGTTGTAAGCCAACGGGTACCCTCGCAATGTAGAAATAAATTTCAAACATTCCAAAGCAGATATTTTTACAAATATCGTGCGTTCGGTTAAGCTTGGGTTTGCTTTATAAACTGTTCGATTTTAATTTTAACATTATATAAATGTTAGAAAAATTAGTACAAAGAATTTGGGGTTAGAAACTAATTTTAAATAATTTTAAAATAAATAGTTTGTACTAATTTTTCTAACATTTATATAATGTTAAAATTAAAATCGAACAGTATAATAAAAGCAGTTCGAAGTTTTACGATGACGGGTTAGTAGACACCGTAAACTAAAGAATGTTCGGCGACCAAAAATACTTATTATCGAATTCCTCCATGCTTCGGAAAGCAGGTTAAGCCGTTGGTCCCGGCTGCATAGATCAGCATCCCTTAATACTCAACAATTCGCACTGGTGGCCCAGTGCGAATTGTTGAGTATGGTGCATTATGGCCCATTCTCACTATATTCTTCCATCCTTAGGGTAGGCCTGTGCCACAGAACAGTAAAAGAGGTCTCACGCCTTTTCTTTCTTAACGTCTTTTACTGTTATGTGGTATTTGCTCTAGCAGCGAGGATATTACAAGGGCTACTGATAATAATGACAGTCACACATCATCTAGCTCGCCAAAGTAAGCACAATTAAGCATAATACTAGAGGACGAACAAATTTCAAACTACTACCACAAAAAACTAATACTCGAGTACAAATGGTTCATCACAAACATTTGCACCTACCAGGATTCGAACCCGGTCCTCTTGGCCGACAGTTAGCTATTTAAACATTCGACCAAACCGGCCGTAGAATACAATATTTACTTTTAAGCTTTCTGAGTAATCATGGTACCGACCTATATGTATAGCTACCTACTTACTTGCTCCTACATATAATTTTACTTTTCTAAGTAAAAATTTAGTGTCAACAAGGTGTTAGTTTTGCGATTATTTATGGCTACCTACAACGTAAAACATTGTACGGTCTCATAGAAGCATGTGTGTGCGCAGTTGGTGAGACCCTGACGTCAATATTTATAATATATGACTTAGGAGTGACGCATTATGTGGACCTAAACAATACTACACTTCTACAATGCCCATAGTTTCACCAAGGGCGGACATGGGTACATTGATCTGAGGGCTTAGCCAAGTGGCTTTTTAACTATTCGAACGCATAGAAAACAAAAGTATGAAACTAACGTTTTGTTTTCTTTGTAATACGTCAGATTCATACATTTTGTATTCTATGCATTCGATAGATTGGCCACTTGGCTAGGGGGGGGGGGGGGGGAGCTGTAGGCCTATTCGCTAACTTTTTTTGATAGTTGAAAGTGATGATCACTGAACTATTTACTTTTCCATTACTGTTTTCACAGGACAAGTGTCACAATAGCATTATAGTAAAGTAGTAATGGAACAGTAAATAGTTCGGTGATCATCACTTTCAACTGTCAAAAAAAGTTAGCGAATAGGCCTACTGGAGGGCATAGAACATAGCTTTGTTCTAAAGCACTGGTTGTGTAAGTATGATAATTGATAGCTACCCTGGCTACCACTATACTGCCGCGCTTACGAAAAACACATTATGTACGATTTATTGCGAAATTGTGCCGGCAGAGTAGAATACAATTGTCACCACCCCAAATCTCTCCCGTGGGTGTCGTACAAGGCGACTAAGGATAAATCAGTGATGAGGAATGGGCAGCAGCGTTCCTCTTATACCATCTACTTATGTACCTACTGCGACTTTTGTGCTCGATAAATGGCAATAGGCTCGCCACCAATTACATGGGACCTAACATAAGTGGCGAAACGTGGGTGCTAGTTCACCTCTGCCTACCCCTTCGGGGATATAGGCGTGATTTATGTTTTAAGTTGGGGAAAAATTCTTTTCGCATTATAGTATGTATAAACTTGTAATAAAATCTCTTTGGCTATACTATTTGTATCTGGCTGGTTTTGGTATCATTGAAAGTTTAAATTTTAAAGAACATAATTCCAAATTCAAATTAGGAAAATGTGTGATTTTAATTTGTTTTTCGTACCGCCAAGATGAGTGAATCTAATGAAGAAATTCGATACATTTTAAAATTTTACTACAAAAAAGGTTAAAATGCAACGGAAGCCGCGAAAAAAATTTGCGATGTTTATGGACCTAGTGCAGTGTCTGTGAGAGTAGCACAAATTTGGTTTAAGCGTTTTCAATCCGGAAATTTTGATGTCAAAGATGCACGTCGCTCTGGTCGCCCTGTTACAGATAAAATGGATGCCATTTTTGAAAAAGTAGAGCAAGATCGGCATGTCAGTAGTTACGACGTAACTGAAGAACTGGGAATTGACCACAAAACAGTTTTGGCGCATTTGAAAAAAACTGGGTACACAAAAAAGCTCGACATTTGGGTACCTCACGAGCTTACTGAAAGAAACCTATTGAACCGTGTACTCATTTGTGATTCTTTATTACGACGTAATGAAACCGAACCATTTTTGAAGAAGCTGATAACTGGTGATGAAAAGTGGATCACGTACGACAAGAACGTGCGAAAAAGGTCGTGGTCAAAGGCCGGTCAGGCTTCACAGACTGTGGCGAAACCCGGGTTAACTCGCAACAAGGTGATGCTGTGTGTGTGGTGGGATTGGAAGGACATTATTCATTATGAGCTGTTACCACCAGACAGGACCATCGATACTGAACTCTACTGCGAACAACTGATGAGATTAAAGCAAGAAGTTGACAGAAAGCGGCCGGAATTAATCAACAGAAGGGGTGTGGTTTTTCATCTTGACTCCACTCAGCAAAAATTAAGAGAGTTTGGCTGGGAGGTGTTAATGCATCCGCCGTATAGTCCTGACCTTGCACCTTCAGATTTCCACCTGTTTCGGTCTCTTCAGAATTCTTTAGGCAGTGTCAGGTTAACATCACGAGAGGACTGCCAAAACCACTTGTCGCAGTATTTTGACCAGAAGTCCCAAAATTTCTATAGCAATGGGATCATGTCCCTACCTACAAGATGGCAAAAAGTTATCGAACAAAATGGTACCTACATACTTTAGTTAAATGTAAATAAACAATATTAAAAAATGTTTTGAATTTTCTTAAAAAATGCGAAGAAACTTTTTCCCCAACCTATTATGTATGTATGTATTGCGAAATTGAGGTATGCTTATATTTGAAATAAGGAAAACAAGCTCTATAACTTTCCCATAGAGACCATTTCAATATACTGAATATTTAAATTAAAATTTTTACATCAATAAATAGCTCAGCTCCGTTCATACAAATGTACTAAGGGCCGATTTCATCGGCTCTCATAGAAACTGAGTTTAATAAAACTTGGTTTTGATTAATGCAAACTTGGTAACGGAACTCAGTTTTGAGCATAAACCGAGTTCAACTTCAACTGATCGCGTTTAATTCTGCGGTGAAATCGGCCCTAAGAAACAAAACTTTAAACGCGGTTTTTCTCAGAAGCTGTAATAAGGTTTCGTAAGCGCGGCAGTATAGCTTCATCGCTGCACCTCTTTGGTGTGATGGATAATATGAATCACAAGGGAGTGGTTAGCTCTCGCATGGTGAATCCATAGAATGTTAAAAGGTCCGTCTATAGGTCTTCTAGGCACACCAAACTGCGAATTGGAATGCCAATTCACAGCGCAGAATTCTACAACATAAATTGCTGAGATGCGGCAAGGCAGCGAAACAAAAGGGATGCGCGATGCAAATCAATTCGCAAGTTCTTGCGATGCGTCGCGGGAGCCCGTAGATTTTTACGATGCGACGTCGCATCGCAGTTTTGTGTACAGGCCCTTAGGCAACGCAGTGCCCAGCCCAGCAGTGGTGGTGAAATTTGTTGGCTAAGTTATGATGACGGTAGAACAAAATGCAACCACCAATGTCTTTAGCCGTGTGGTGACGGCAGAGCAGAATACAATTGTCACCACCCCCATCTCTCACGTGGGTGTCGTGCAAGGCGACTTAGGGTAAAGACAGCGATGAGTAATGGGCAGCAGCATTTTCTCTCATACCACCTTGCAATATAAATGTACTGCGATTTATGGGCCCGATATATGGCAAAAGGCTCGCCACCTATTAGATGGGACCGAACATATTTGGCGAATAGTGGGTGTTAATTCACCTCTGCCTACCCCTTCGGGGATTTGGGCGTGATTTATGTATGTATGTATATGTATGTAATCTCTATAGCGATTATCGATTATTTTGGGATCCTGTAACACCTAATTTAATTTTTCCGCTTATTGTTTGTATACCTACCTTGGTATAGAGCGCTTGCGTATACTAAGCAATGTGCGCTAAGGCCGGTCATTGGATGGGTGTCCAAGAATTGATTTTGTCGAGTTCCTCCGTGCTTCTGAAGGCACGTTAACTATAAGGCAGTTGTTAATACCCACCAACCCGCACTGCCAGCGTGGTGGGTTTGGTCCATTCTCATTATATTCTTCCATCTATAGGCAAGACTCGTGCCCCAGCAGTGGGGACGTTAAAGTGCTGGTGATGATGATGATGATGATGACCTACCTACTGCTGCGCTACCGATATCAGGCGTAGTTGATTTATTGTCTAACTGCCGCACTCAGAGACGTCAATTAACTTTAATGAGTATTTAATGTCAAAATTTTTCATTCAAATCTAGACCATAGACCCGGCAAGAATAGCGACTAGTTTTAAATTGTCATTTTTTGACGTTAAGTACTCATTAACGTTATTTGACGTCTCTGAGTGTGGCAGTTAGCTTGACAATCTTCAGTGCAGCGTACTTGTATAATCGATGTCAGTGGCGACTCTTCGTGTGTCTGAAACAGAAGACATTAAAAAAACAGTTCCTATAGTACCACCAACTTATCTGTGGGGCCTACCGCCTAACTCGATTGCTGATGATAGCTATATAGCTGTTTGAGATAGAATTGAAACAAGTAGAACTGTAAAATAGTATGTATTTACTATTTAAATAAAATTACAAAGGTTTTACAAACCGGCTCGTACAAAAGCCTTTTATCAAGAGAACAAAAAGGTTGCCACTTTTTCCCAATTTACTAAATTAAAATGTTGCCAGCCAATAAGGCTAAAAACTACTGTTCTGTATTGAACAATAGCATAGTTACACTGCTTACGGCTATAGCAGCCATCCTGAATCTTTAGGCAGTACGGATTTTGTGCCGAATTCATACAAAATCATTCGATGATCATTCGTTCAAAGCTATCGCTAATAGTTTAAGGTACATTTGGTGCGAAATGACAGCATGACGTCATAAACTATAGCTTTTGCTTTAGCAATCGAGTTAGGCGGTAGGCCCCCTGGTCAGGCGGCGAAAATTGGAACTACAATTTACCCATAGATATTGATATATGTCTGTGACACTCTTTGTTCACTACTATCGCCACCAACTACTGACTAGATAAATTGGTGGCACCATACCTGTTTTTTGTCTTCCTTGCCACAAGACAGCCCCCGTAGCACGGGACGTGGACAAAATCTCCTCGGGGACAAGAAAACATTTTCTTCTCGCTCTAACTCCCGCTAAACCCCAAGACAAAACACTGGCAAGTGGTGGACAGAGATGTTGTCCATGTCCTGTGCGAGTACTAGCCCATTCATCAAGTGTATTCATTCAATCAGAAAAGGCAAGGGAACTGATTAATACAGCAAGGTTAGTGTCGAAAAGTCGATGTTGAATATTTCAACAGATATTTGAGGGGAAACCAGCCAAAGCGGGTATACTAGAGCGGGTACATTAAAATGCCCCCTTTAGGCAGTAAACCGAGTTTGGGCCACTTTCCCCTCTATTATTTCGTTCGTCATCTAGTTTCCCAAGCGCTGTGAATCTAAGGAAAATATTATATATTCTTATTTATAATGATAAGACGACAAAGGATATAAAGGCAGATAGAAAATTTCGTTGATATAAAAAATCGTGCATTTATTCATCTGAATCACGAAACTGTAATACAATTATCAAAAAATCAAATATTACATATCTGCTAACAATATATGGAACATCCAACATAAAATTTACAATCATGATAACTAAACTCAGTTATACATCGCTTATTATTACAGTTTTATTTGAAGAATATAATAATATCTTAAATGTTAAAATAATTATTACACAAATTATTAAACACATTAAAGGCGTGATTTATGTGTGTATGTGTGTAAAAAGAGGTCAAAAAATTACGAAAAATCATGTCCGGATGCGGTTGCGGAAGACACGGGTTCGATTCCAGCATCGGACATAAATAATCGAAATTTTTAAAACCCATATAGTGGTTTAGCCGTGGGGTGACGGCAGAATAGAATACAATAATTGTCACCACCCCAAATCCCTCTCGACTGAGGTAAGAACAGTGATGAGAAATGGGCAGCAGCGTTCCTCTTATACCATTTAGCATAAGAGGACGTAACGAATGTAATGCGAATTCCGTGCCCGATAAATGGCAATAGGCTCGCCATCTATTACATGGGATCGAACATAATTAACGAATCGAATCGAAACGTGGGTGTTAATTCACCTCAGCCTAGCTAGGGGCCGTTTAAGTATAACGTATGCACTATTAAACACTATTTTGGATGACAGTAATTACAATCTAGACCCCCTTACCCCCGGAAAGGGGGTCTAGATTGTAATTACTTCAGCAATAGTTACTACTTGTTTACACATATGGCAAGGGTTTTTTTATAAAAACTTTTGCCAGCGTCACGTCAGCTTAATGATATAAAAAATACGAAAAACTAACAGAGAAATTAAAAAGGCACCCCAACCCCCCACAAAGGAAAAAATATTGTTAGGCACTACCTAAATTACTTTATCTAAGCTTGAAAACGAAACGAATTTTAGGGATTCCCAGAAATAATGCTTATGTTTAGATACTCGCTTAGAACCATCATCATTATTCAGCCGAGAGACGCCCACTGTTGGGCATAGGCCTCCCCCAAGGATCTCTAAACCGGTCGGTCCTGCGCTGCCCGCATCCAGCAGCTTCTCGCGACCAGATCGTCGGTCCACCTTGTGGGGGGCCTTCCAACGCTGCGTCTCCCGGTTCGTGGCCGCCATTCTCGGACCTTTCCGCCCCAACGGCCGTCAGTCCTCCTCGCAATGTGCCCTGCCCACTGCCACTTAAGGTCCGCAATGCTTCGGGCTATGTCGGTGACCTTAGTTCTCCTGCGGATCTAATCATTTCTGATATGATCACGCAGGGAAACACCGAGCATAACCCTCTCCATTGCCCTTTGAGTGACTTTGAGTCTTCTTATAAGGCCCATTGTAAGCGGCCACGTTTCGGTGCCGTAAGTCATCACTGGCAACACACGCATTGAAGACCTTTGTCTTTAAACACTGCGGTAGATGGGCCGAGAATATGCCGCGTAGCTTCCCGAACGCTGCCCAGCCGAGTAGGATCCGTCGATTGACCTCTTTTTGGAAGTTGGACTTACCAAGTTGAACTTTTTGTCCCAGGTAAATATAATCGTCAGCAACTTCCAGTGTAGAGTTCCCAACCTGTACAGTAGTGGGTACGACATGGGAGTTTGACATGATTTTTGTCTTAACCATGTTCATTTTAAGACCCACTTTTTGGGAGACTCTACTGAGATCATCGAGCATTGTGCTCGAGTCTTCCAGGGTCTCAGCCATGACTACGATATCATCAGCAAAGCGAAGGTGAGTCATGTACTCGCCGTTTATATTGATGCCTAATCCTCTCCAGTCCAGAAGTTTAAACGCGTCCTCCAGCGCGGCGGTGAACAGTTTCGGCGATATTACGTCGCCCAGCCTCACACCCCGCTGGAGCTGTATGGGTTAAGAGTTCCGATCCTGAAGGCGGACTGACATAGTGGCGTTTTCGTACAGTGACTTCAACACTTGGATGTACCGATAGTCTATTCGGCACCTCTGGAGTGATTGGAACACGGCCCAGTTCTCGACAGAATCGAAGGCTTTCGCATAGTCCACAAACGCTAAGCATAATGGCAGATTATACTCTTCGGTCTTCTGTATAACCTGCCGCAGCGTATGCATGTGGTCTATGGTACTAAAGCCTTTTCGGAATCCGGCTTGTTCGAGGGGCTGGAAGTCGTCAAACCTGCGCCAGAAACGGTTCGTAATAACCCTCGAGAACAACTTATAAACGTGACTAAGGAGGGTGATGGGTCTATAGTTCTTCAATTGGGTTCTATCGCTCTTTTGAAGAACAGTCTCACCACGCCCCCGTGCCATGCCTTTGGCGTTTTTCCCTCGAGTATAACGGTGTTGAATAGCCTCTGAAGAGCTCTCAGGACGTTTCGTCCACCTGCTTTCAGAAGCTCCGCTGTAACACCGTCATCACCCGGCGCCTTGTTGTTCTTAAGCTGTTTGAGGGCCACACTAATATCCGTCGACGTCCGGGATATCTTCTGTATAGTGTCGAGTTAACTTGGCTCTTGGGACAGTGGCCTGAGAGACAGGTGTATGTGATGTCGCGTAAAGCTGTCCATAGAAATTCTCAATCTCAGCCAAAAGCTCAGGTCGGGACGTAACGATTCTGCCGTCGTCTGTCTTCAGCTTCGTCAGCAAGCTCTCTCCAAGTGACAAATCTCTAGCGAACACTTTGGAACCTTTGTTGCGTTCGATGGCCTCTTTAATACAATCTGTATTAAATCGGCGTATGTCGCGAGTTAGGCACTTGGAGATCCGTTTACTGAGCTGCCGACGTCTACGAGCGTCTTCAGAAGACCGCAGAATAATCCCACGTCTCTCGTCCATGAGAGACATTTTTCTTGAACCTTTGGTACGGCTGGGTTTGAAAAACTTTGAACCCACCGTAAGGACAGCTTCCACGCACCTGTCATTATATTTGTCCACATCTGTGCAGTCCTCCAGGCACCGAGTAGGCTTAGAACCGAGTAGGGGGAATTACCTAGCGCTGTTCACTCGCCTAAATTTCTTCCGTTAATTATATGTAGTTTCGTTGCCGTACGATTGAATAAATAAAAAAAACAGAATACATTAAAAAAAATACTCATACCAATGTTTACGTACCTAAGCATGGCAGGGGGGGAAGGAAGTAGGAGCTTGTCAAAATTTCTTCCGTCAATTGACAACATTTCTCTAGTAAAACCTAAGCCAAAATCTTGAGCAGTATGGATTGGAATGTGGTCATTCCAATCACTGTCTCCGTTAATCGGTCTCTCGACATGGTCCGTTCCGTCTCTTTCCTATACATTCATTCATTACTAGCACCTTTCCGGTGTGATGGATTATATGAATCAAAAGGGAGTGGATGGCTTGATGACGTCTGACCGATATGAATCGAAGAGGAAACAATCGAATAGTCATTTTCTGTCTATTTTTATATAACATCATAATAAAAGTATGTTGAAAAAATTTAATGTTGTCAATTATACTTTCGTTGCCGTACGATTGAATCAATAAAAAACAATACATTAAAAGCTAAGCATGGGAGGGGGGAGTAGAAGCTTTGCTTCAGCGGGGAATTCACTATACGGTCATGCCTGCGCGTACCTCGTTTGTATAGACCAGACCGACTGTGACGGTCTTACACTAGGCAAACATCGCACAGACCTAATAGAAGCGAGGTCCGGCGTGGAAGTCTGCAGGCATACCCGCGGGCATGTCCGTGTAGTGAATTCCCCGCTTTACTTTTGCTGACAAGGGGAAAGGGGGGTAAATAATTGTAATAAATCTGCTTACGTAATACTTGAACGGTCCCCTACCCCTTCGGGGATATAGGTTTTGTATGAATTATGTATGTATGTAAAATCAAAACAATGCCTAAGGGTCACTGTAGCTGCCTGACAATGTCAATGGGAGAAGATGAATTGTCTGTTCTGCTATTCTCAGGGCTTCCCAAATCCTGTATTATGTAACTGGTTGGACTATCCGCTTGATTGATCCAAACTTCTGTAGTGTCCAGCTCATCGTTGGGTACACTTAAAAGTTCTTTCAACTTAACACCGTCACCTGAAAAATGCAGAAAAAAAACCCTTCAGTCAAATTTTTTTTTTATAATAATACACATTATGCTCAGTGCCGTATGATAACTGCACTTGTTTTAATGTTTTGGAAATAAATAATTCATTATTGTTAATAATAGGAATAAATGATGACCTTAATTTTAGGAATTTCTCTATTTTTCTTTGTAGGAATTAGGCAATCAAAAAATTTACTCACTCAAAGATCTGTGTGGGGATTTCATTTTCAAAACGTGTTGTTTTAAGAATACATTTTGGCTAAATACTTCTCCACAAGCACACATGTGTTGTGTATTATTAAATTGATGCTGGAATTCTCTGTGCACCTTATATAGATGTTTCTCAAAAGAATTGCGCGACATGCATATCTGCCTACACAGTATGCATATATAAAACTTGTTGGTTAGCGACATTCCCCTCACACCATTCCTGAAAAATAATAATAATTTATATTATGTAACAACTATAGTCTGTTCACAGTGAGACGAAAGGAAAAGTAGTGACACCACCAACCATAGCCCTTATACTGCATACTGATCTGGAGTTCCCGGATCCAGCAGAGGCTAACAGGGCGTTGGGGTCTTACTTTCCAATAGAATGGCAGAGTGTGTGACTGAATATAAGTGCGTGAGTCCCAGGCTCCTCTGGCTGAGGTTAAAGGTTGGGCTTACTCGAATCTTCATCCTTGGTGTATAATGATATAGGTTCGAGTGGGTCCAAAAAAGACCTTAGAAGTCAGGAAGAGTTCTGGGATAGCATGAGAGATTGCCACGAAATAGTGCAAGGAGAATGAAAGAATTATAATATTAGGTGATTTTAACGGATGGGTAGGAATAAAGCGAGATGGGTATGAAAAGGTATTAAGAAAATTTGGAGATGAAAGAGTCAATGAGAATGGAAAAAGTTTGCTAGATGTATGTTTGGAATGGAACCTCTTAGTGACAAATACAATGTTTTCCCACAAGAGGATCCATATGTATACAGACAGACAAGACACTCGAAAAGTATGATTGATTTTGTGATTGTGGATGAAAGATTGAGAAGTAAGGTTCAGGATACAAGGGTGTTCCGAGATAGCGGTCTTTACTCAGACCACTTCCTGGTAGTTAGCCGAATAAGTGGTCTGTTTAAACGATGGCGGCACCGTGCCACGGCCCCTGTAAGTATCCTGGAAAGGATAAAAGTAGAAAATTTACAAGAGGTGAATGAGAAATATGTGCGGAACTTGAATGAAAGGTTAATTTAATCTGAAGTAGATTCAGTAGCTGAGATAGAAGACATATGGAAGGTTTTTAAAGATGACGTTGTAAATGTAACTACTGAAGTATGCGGAGTGGTGAAAAGAGGAAAAGGAAAGGGACAGAAGAGTGAATGGATGGACGGAGAGGTACAGAAGGTAGTGAAAGATAAGAAAAAAGCTTGGCAAGGTGGGTTAACAAAGTGAGCTGACCAAAGGATATGTAAGGTGACAATAGCGGATGTAGATGAAGCTAAAAAGGAATATAAAAGATTGAATTTGTTAGTGAAAAGTGTAGTGAATAGAAAGAAAGATAAACGAAAAGATGAGTTTGATAGAAAAATCTCTGACAATTTCCAAAATAACATTAAAGTTTTTTGGAAATCTGTACGGACAGCTCGAGCAAAGAGGTATGTAAGGATAATAGCAAGTGGAAAGAAGTGATCTCTGCCTACCCCTGTGGGAGAAAGACGTGACATATGTATGTATGTATGTATGTTCACAGTAGGATAATACACATGACAGCTGTCTTATTCATACATATTTTGTTCTAATCCTTTCACTTAAAAACAGAAAACAGAACTAGTCACAGAACTCATACTAGTTGAAAAAAGGAATAGTTGGTGTAGAGGTGGTTGTGAATTAAAGTTTTCCTTTTATGATCCTATTTTGGATCCTTTTATGAATTGCAACATGCTACAGTACAGAAAGATAACAATTTTGCCAGATGTTACTGCAATGATTGGTCACAAATGGTATTGGTTACAGACAGACTAAGGGCTTGTTTCACAATCGACAAGTAAGATAAAAGTAGCTTACTTCGCAGATCATTTGACAGTTACAATATGAAATATATGTCAATTGAATGGCAAAGTAAGCTACTTTGACCTTACTTGTCGATTGTGAAACAGGCCCTTAGAATATTATTAGTTACTTTATAGTATCTGCCTAACTACTGAACTAAATAGTATCTGCCAGGTTTTATAGGCAAAATTTGCAATTGAGCACTTCCCGAGAGGGTATCTCTTTATATATCTGTGGATATCTATTACAGACATCTCATTGTGGGAGTTCACTGCCATGGAGAGCCTCGCAGGGCCCTATGAATCGAAACTTGAAGCAGAAGTTCCGCATTGCCTCTAAAGACGCAGACCTCATAATTATGCCCCGTAGTGAAGGGAGTTTCCAGTGGTTCTTGATGCAATAGACAATAAGGGTACCTAGTATTAGTAATATTAGTGATTATGATCGGAAAATTGTTACAGAAGGAGAGTAAGGTATCTGTGCTAAAAATTCAATTCAGATATTTTTAAATAATTTATAAGCGACTCATATCATACCTTGCAAATGAATGTCTCCAATTTCTTTTAGTCCTAAATATGCAATACCGGAATGGATATGATTCTTGATACACTTCTTCGTTAACATCTCCGGCTACGTGTCTTCGGATATGAGAATTAAATTGCTCTTCTTGTCTAGCAGTGTATCCACATACATCACAGTGTAAGTACTTTGGATGACTCATAATATGGTTTTGTAGAGTGTATAAGTTTGAACACTTTTTTAAGCATATTGGACAAATAGAAACGCTATGCAGATCATGTGATTCACAATGTCTCCACAGTGTTTCACGCCTTAACTGCTTAGTGCATATAGGGCAATATAAGAACTTGCATTGCAAATGTTTGTAACTTATATGCAGCTCAAACAGTTTTTTATTGAAAAATATCTCACGACAGTAATCGCATATGTATATTTGTCGTTCTATACGTTTTGCATTTGGTGAACTGAGCAGGTGTGCTGACTTGTAGTGACAAACAAGAGACTGCTTATCTGGGAATATATTCACGCAAGACTGCAACAAAAAATAAATTATTTTAATATATTAATGCTGGCTTACGGTAAAGTGTAACATCTTATTGTAATTAATCGTCCATTCAATATAACAAAAAAGGAAATCAGAAACTACATAGAGTAATTTTGTGCTCTAAATTTATTAAACTCACTGTTGTAGAGATTTGCAATTTTCCATTGTATCTCTTTGCTATTGAAGAAGAAGTGAATAAATAAAATATTGCAGTTACAACTTCAAAAGCGTTAGTAATTAAAGTCTGTACCATCTAACTTGTCTTATTTGGTAAACAATCTTGGCACAACTTTTTTTTAAATCACCCATTTAAATATAAAATAGTAACAAAGTCAATAACTATTTATAATAAATCGTCATTATAGACTGAAACCTGTTGGATCTAGTTTAGTAGTTGACGTTTAATGCTGCATTTTCAATAAAAGTGTGCCAAGATTGTTTACTAAATAAGACAAGGTAGATGGTGCAGACGATAGTTACCCGGTTAATCATTACTTACCAAACACACTTTATTTATGTTTTGTCTAACACTGGAATCAATTTCCTTTGCGTGACAACCTTTTTTATGGATAACTACTTCAGTCTCACTACACCACCCTCCATCATCACAATAATTGCATCCCAAGTTTATATTAAATTCACTAGAGTCGTCTTTCTTCAAAGGCGTTCGAGTCCATTCACCCGTAGATTTAAACATATTTTACAAAATAAATAAAAATCATTAGGAGACGCTCATAAAAAAAAACAAACCACAGCAAAAAGCAAGAGCAACTGAAACCATTATTGTCCTCTACTATGAACTGAAGCAACGCAGAGTCAAAGAGTATATAATACACTACGTTTAAGAGTCGGGACTTCAAACAAGCTTTTTGACAATTTTGACTCGCAGTTTAGGCTAAGATCTCGTACCAACCAAGAGAGACAGATAAAAAAGTAATGCCAACATACTACAAAAGCAAACTAAGGATGTGGTGTACGCTACAGAATGTGTCGATATCGATAAAAACGAATGGGTACCCCCCCCTGCCTTGCAGACAGGTTTTTTAATCCTACAAAAGCAAAATAAAAAGCTCTCATCGTTTGAAAATATTGAGTATTACTCAATTACGTATAATTATTTAATACAACTTATTTAACAACAAAAAATAAAAGTTATGTTTACAATGTGGAAATTAAATTGTTGGTAATTTTCTGATCTCTTATTCTAGGCGGAGTCTTCAGATGTTAGCTGATCGATCAACACACGTTTTTGCAATGTTGTGTAAGCAAGTAAGCAGGACATTTAGATCTGAAATAATAAATAGATTAAATTAGTATATATATCGTTTGAGTTTACGCTGGTCATCATCAATTCAATTTATTGTTCACCACTTACCATAGCGGACTATGTGTAACGCGCCCGAAGGTCTGGTTCTGCCCAATCAATGAAATCTGGTTCTGAAATAAACCACTCATTAGCTTCAGGAATTGAGCTATCAAACCATATCGGAAAGATAGGTTATGTAACTTACCAATAGAGGCGCTTATGCGGTTGCAGGCAACGATCACACCCGACGGGCATCGTGTAGCAAGGCGGCAGTCACGCTGTCTTCTTCTAGTGCCTCTTCAATTCGGAAGATAAGCCGTCAGCTTTTTATATTCATCTCTGTCAGTCGCAAACCGAAACAGCTTTTCAACGGGGTTAATGCCGATCCACACTCATATGCTTTGCAGCCATGACTCTCATCGCCTTTCAACAAGTCACGCTGTGATCTGAAAAATAAGTGGAGTTGAACACAGAAGAAGTTTTGATGATGATAATGAGAGATGAACACATGCGAATAATTCTGCGCAATGTTCTGCATTATATTAAAACTCATACAACAAACTTTGTTGTTAATGATGTTAGCTATCTAGTCATGGGAGGTTTTTGTTGTTTTATAAATAACCCTATATATGATATACTATATTATAATATATTGCAATAGACAATATTTATATGTATTAAACTAATGAAACATCTCAAGTACATTTGATACTCAAATTTACGAAAATAGATTTTTTATCGATAATTTTGTAAGTAGTAAGGACATCGCTACGGCGCATATGATTTTTGATATAAGTGACCAGAACTTATTTCTAATTACTTAGCGTTTATATAATAACATGGAAAACTACTTACCGCTTCTCATCTAGTGGGAATTGGCCATGAAAACCCTCTTTGGGTTTAATTTCCTACCAGATTTTAGTCAACATATTTCACACCTTTTGTAAAACATTTCGCTGTTATGCACATAAATAAATGACACAAACTAGTAGATATACACTAATGATAAGTCACTGAAGACAATAAATAGGCACAAGATGGAAAACTAAACTAAAACAACGCTATAATTAATATTTTCAAAACGGCATAGTGACATAATGACATTAGTGACACACTCCGGCAGCGCGAGACAAGGAAGGATAAATCGGAAGTAAGAGACAAAACAAGTCGCCATTAAAAATTGCCTAAACTCCATACATTTTTTCTGCAGTATGGGAGTTTCGCCAGGCTGCGCAGAGTCGCAGACATTACACTAACTGACGTTTATCATTTGATATCAGACCCGTTTCTCCCGCACCTGATAAAAGTATTCTGTGACAAAACAAATAGATAATACCAACTTATTGAGTGCTTCTACGAAAAAAGTTTACGGATTATACCTAATTTCGGATTTTTTCAATTTATAGAAACATCTACAAACCTAGAAAATAGCTATGATACAATAAATACAATACAATGATAAGAAGTAAAGGCGGAAAAATTTTACGTGTAGTGGAATGTCGTAGCGCACATCGGTTTCATACATTTATTAATATATATATATTATATTATAAATGTATTAAACCGATGTCCTTCTGGCGCGCCACGACACTCCACAATCCGTAAAAATGTTTCCGCCTTTAAACAGTGCCAAATACCTTTTGTACCCTAGATATTGACTTATTACAGGAAGTATTATGGGAAGTACTAACTATGTATAATATTGATTCCTAAATAAGACTTACTATTCATAAAAGTTAAATTTACATCTTATGCACACATTACGTTAAAACGGTGGTCAATTAAAATAATAATAAAACCAGTTCACGGAGTTATAAACGGAATTCAAGGAATACCAGCCAGCTATAAATTTAGAGGTGTAAAGCCACCACACATGTTAAGTTTACAATGATAAAATATCTCAAATCATATGTTAAGCATATGCTTTTAAAAACTGAACAAGTGCAATAGATCAATAAAAAATGAATCAATAAGATTTACTTCGGAAATCTCTCCACGTTCATTCATTAATTATATAAAATTGTTAAAGTGACAAAGTTCTAAGCGGTACAAAGATATAACACCGTGTGCATGAGCTTTACATTGCTAAGAATTCCTTTCCATTTTATCGCAACCGTACTTTTGCGTTTATATTTAATTATTATATAGAAACTAAGTAATGTTTATAAAGTGCTTGTTCATTGCAGCTTAAAGTTTAATAACCCTCTTACAATTTGGCACAGAATCATACCACATAAAACGTGAGTATCGTGAATTTTACGTATCATCTTGCCATTCTCCCAATGATTGTAAAATTGCCTGTCCTTGTGTAGCGAGTGTCTTAACTTTAATTATGTACCTAATATAGGTATTTTAGTAGCTCAATGGTTGCAAACGTGGTGTTTAATGAGGATTCCAAAATAATATCCATAAAATGTATATAAGTACTATCATGTACAATAATAGACAGCTGGTCTTTATAGGACTTCCGTTTTTACCATGCACGATCTTAAAAGGCGATTCTTGTATTAAAGTTACCCTTAAATGAACAAATAATTAGAGTTCAGTAGTGATATAAAATATAAACATCAATATTACTATAGGAATTAAGGATCCCTTTATACCTACTCCCCTAAATCAATATTTATTAAGGAATAGGTCAATGTTTTTAATACAAAGAAAGCATAAAGGTGTTTTTTGTACATACTAATGAAGTCTTATAATTTATTATTGATTGAGAACACTGCATAGTGTGTGTAGATACTCCAAGTACCTATTGCCAAATAAATTGATTCATCAGAATTGTTGTAAATATAATCTATAGATGTAAGTGCTTTATACATATACTTTGTATATATATATATTATTATTAACAAATTTTAAAATATTTTTTCAATGATTACATTTTATGTAAACAGGTGAGGTAATCCTTACATTTTGTGTCCACATGATTTTAAAACCTAAAACTTCATCAAATAAATATTAATAAATGTATAGTTATTAACTCTTTGTTGTCGTTATTTGATTGTGATTATGGATATTAAATACACAAACATCATCCAGAGACATCAGTAATAGTTCCTTTAATAGCTTCTATTGGGATGGAGTGGATTAGGTACCATTAATCTACTTTCAAAATATGTTATTACATGTTGCAAAAGTATGTATCAAAACTGCTTTAATATGATTGCTAAAATTATTATAATTGCTGAGTATCAACAACAAACTAACCTAATGAAAGTAGGTAATATAATTATATTAGGTTACATTAATGTGTGATTAAATTAAGCACCTTTAAGTAAGTGAATACAAAGTTGTGCTAAGTTTGCTTGTGTATCCTTCAGTGATTCAGCTTTCATTCACTGATTTATAACACAACTAGAAATAATATGTTGATTGATATTGAAGTTTTTATATTCATTGATAGCACAATTTGTTTTTAATCTGGTGCTAGCCTTTTGACCATGTTATTAAAGGTAGCAACTTTAATGAATGATTGATTTTAATGTTTTTTTGGCTGCCGAAGGTTTATATAAGCTTTACAAGGTGGGTATGCTTAGTTTGTATATTGATTAAGTTTCAGTGTCGACATGTCAAAAGCAACAGATCCCAGAATAGCTCCTAAAGAAATGATTGTGACTCGCAACAAATCAGCACAACAAAGAATGCAACTCAGAGAGAAAGACAGAAGCATGACAAAAATCACAGAATTACTAAAGTCACCAATCACCAAATCTCCCAAGGAAAAGAAGAGAAAAACCAGAAAAAGCCTCCCGAAAGTGGCAAAAAATGTGACATCAAATGCACAGGAAGCCCCAGCAAGTCTTGAATATCACCCGGACAAATTGAGGAGGAAATTCGAGGAGAACAGGGTGTTCCTCAGACCAAAGTACAAATCGAAGACCGTTGTAAAGTTGAACAAACGAAAAATGGGCACACCGCAAAGAGGATTTCAACTACAAGGTGAGTTATTATATGTCCTAAAATAAATGTAGGTATAATATTTGATAACTATAACTGAATAATCATATTTTTATGGAAGATTTTCTTATATGTGAAAATCGCAAGTTTTTTTGTATAAGCAAATTTTTTACAAATATTTTAATTTGCTATTAAAATGCGGAGGCCGAAAATTGGCTTGAGCTGAGTTTATAACATTCTTGGCTGATACTTATAATTATTACACTGATAAATTATATATTTTTAAAATTAAAATATTTATAAGCATTAAAATAAATATCAATTTTTCATCATCATCCACCAGCCTTTTTAATGTCCCACTGCTGGGGCATATGCCTTCCCTATGGATGGAAGAATATAGGGAGTCCAACGGCTTAAAATCCCTTCCGAAGCTCGGAGAAACTTGAGATAGATATATATGGTCACCCATCCAATGACCGGCCATAGCGAACATAGCTTAGTTTACGCAATCGCAGATCGAGCGCGCTGTGCAACTGCGCTCAAAATTAAATATACCTACTTATAAAAAAAAAATATTCCAGATGGTGATACACCAAGCAAAAAAGGCGCGTTAAAAAAAAATCTTCACAAGCATAGGTCCAACAGTCCAGTTTTGGCCGAGTTGAGTATGTACGAGGTTGTGAGGATGATGGACGAGACAGAGAGCCTGGATGACGAGGACCTAATGGAGATCTTGACGTGCCCAAGCCCGGTCTGGTGGGAGGACCCACCCGATGAGGACTTCATTGAAGGTATCTATATATACTAATATTATAATGTCTCCCGTGGGTGTCGTACAAGGCGACTAAGGATAAGTCAGTGCTGAGGAATGGGCAGCAGCGTTCCTATTATACCATCTAGCTATGTACCTACTGCGACTTTGGTGCCCGATAAATGGCAATAGGCTCGCCACCTATTACATGGGTCCTAACATAATTGGCGAAACGTGTGTGCTACCTGTGCCTGTGCTCACCTGTGCCTACAGTCGTGAGGCTACATATAGGCGTGATTTATGTATGTATGTTCGGTGAGTCTGAGAATAGGTCGTAGGCTGTTTTTTATACATCTAGGCGATAACAACACTGGCCGAGTCAGCTAATATAGTTATAGTATCTCTAGTAAAAGTACGGTGCGACAGGAGCTCGCTAGCGCAGTGGCATAGCGCGCTTGGCCTGCGATTGCGTAAACAAAGCAATGTTCGCTAGGCCGGTCATTGGATGGGTGACCAAAAATTTATTATTTCGAGTTCCTCCGTGCTTCGGAAGGCACGTTAAGCTGGTGGTCTCGGCTGCATCTGCAGTCGTTAATACCCACCAACCCGCATGGGCCGGCGTGGTGGGTTATGGCCCAATCTTCCTATATTCTTCCATCCATAGGCAAGGCCCGTGCCCCAGCAGTGGGGACATTAAAGGGCTAGTGATGGTGATGATGATCTCTAGTATGTTTTATTAACTCAAAACTTTATGTAAGTAAAGGGAGGAACAAAACTTGCTGAGTTTCTTGCCCGTTCTTCAAAGAGAAAGGCCTCCTGGTAGTTTACGAACGGACTCACCTCTGTCTACCCCTTCCGGGATAAAGAAGCGTAATTTATGTATGCTTATGGTCATCCGGCCGTTGATCGAGTTTTAAGCGCATAGTTGGTACCCCAGTATTGATACTGTGGCTTTCTTTCCTTATAATAACTTTTATGATATCAACATTTCCATCGTTTCAGAAGCCATATTCACCAGATCGCCTGCCGGAAAGTCGAAAACCACAGAAGAGTCAAGCCAACAAAACACCAAACCTGGCAAAACAGCACCAATCACAGAGGAGTCTGAAATCTCAACTGGAATCGAGCATCTTCAAATGTCTAAGAAAGATGACAAATTTTTGAAGAAACGTAGCAAACTTGAAGACGTTCTAGGCGGTATCAAAAGTAAAAGTGGACACAAACAGCCCGCAAACTCTATAAATAATGATGTTAGCCCAAAACCGACCAATGAAACAGACAAAGCACTGGAAAACAAAGCTGTAGAGTTAGGCTCTAGTAACCTAGAAAGAAAATCAAATAAATCCGACAGCCTCGAGTCTATAGATTTGTGCACAATAGAAGACGACACTTCGTTTATTAATGATTTGGAAAACATGGATATACCAGTCGGGGACGCAAGCCAAAATGTCACCGAGGATAGTCTGGGAAACCCATCAGGGGCAGAGACAAAAATTCCCACTGTGAATCTCATTTCTGAAGATACGGAGATCCAAGTGCCTAAGAATTTGCCGCCTCTTATAAGACGACCTAGTGTTATAGTGGAGAATCAATCGCCTAGTCTAAAGGACTCCGAAGTATCAGACATCTCAAACTATACCGTAGAAGACAATGGCGACACGGTATCCGATTCTAACATCAATTTCATTTTGGACGACGACCTAGATCGGATCGACGAAGACTCAAGCGTACAGGGTTCTCACCAAACAACTGTAATAGAGAATAGTGAGAGTCTAAACGGTATCGAACTCCAAGAGAGGAACTCAGACTACATTACCGTCTACAAAATAGTTTCGAACGATGCGAAGGAGAATAAATCGCTAGTGGACAAACTTAAGACCATTCCAGAATATTCCAGATACGTAGACAGACTCGCGAAGCAAGACTCCGATGAGAGATGCAGTGGGCAACTCAATATGTTCTTCAAGAAATGCAAAAATGTCAACAGGAGAATGAAGAAATGCGCCGAAAGGACCGACAGTGGCGGTGGTGTTGAGAAGCAAATGTGTGAAACGTGCGAACCGAGGAAGTCTACTATATCCATAGCGCAAGAAGACAACGTGAAATATTGCCTGAATTGTTCTTCCATCTTTGACACAGAAGAATGCAGCTACTGCTTGAAAAATAGGAGCTGTGACGTCAGAGAAGGGGAAACAGTTGAGAAGAGTGTAGCGAAGCGCTTGTCGCTAAAGATTTTAATGAGCCCGACACATTATTGAAACGCGACGCGAGTCGACGTGTAGACACCGAACAATCCGCCGTCGGATGTTCATAGTGTGATTCTCGTCATAGAAAACCAATACATTTGATTCGACTCAACACACGTAGCGTACCATCGGTTTGCATCGTGTTTCAAAAATGTGTTTCTAGCATATTTTTTACAGCATAAGGGCCGGCGCAGATTGGCGGCACGGCATGGCAGGGTATTTTTAGGCGACGAATAAACATGCATATAACTAAAGAGTATGAAAATAAAGTTGAAAGTTCAATGTTGAAGGTCGTAGGTACAAAAATAATGCCGTGCGATGCTTAGGCATGCCGTGTCGGCAGGCTTCGGAACGCCTCGGCATCCCTCGGAACGCTTTGGCAGTCTTCGGGATACCGAGAGATACCGCTACAAGACAAGACCTAAACGCCTCGGCATGCCTAAGGACGCCTTGGCATGCTTAAGGATACCACGGCATTGTTACCGCTAGTGTACACTTAATGAAAGAATGCCGAAGGATCCTTTGCCGTGCCGTGCCGCCAATGTGCGCCGGGCCTAATGTGTATACGTCACCGTAAAATTGTAAATACCGTCAGATTGTAATCTGTCTGGCGATAGTAAATTGTTGTATTCTGCATAGCAATAAAAAAAAACTATACTACCTCGCAATGGCGTTAGTGCTGTGCAAGCTTAGAGTGAATGAGTGAGTGAACGATGAAATGATCATGTGACTGTTTTTCATGCAATCTTTTTGGTTGGTATCTAAGTATCTAGGTATTTAGATGTTTGTTTATATGCGTTATTTTTCCTTCCGGAAGCCCTTCCGTCGAATAAGTTAATATTTAGAATTTAAATCTGTGATTATGTTATAATTAGTTGTTGCGAATGAAATTTAGGAGCGTAGTTGGTTTACAGCCAAGCGTGAAGAGAAGCTAAGATCAGATCAATATCAGTGCCAGGATAAATAGTGCTCTGTACTGTCAGCAACGAAAATGGACTTCCAAAGCGCATCAGAATGTTTTATTTTGTAAAATAACGTATTGTGGCCACATGGCACAATACAATAAACCTTCGACTTTTGGTGTTGGCTGTATAATGGCACATTGAGTGAAAAAATCATCAGATGTTTTAACGTAAATATCAACTGAATTTTTTTTTGATATTTCACTCAACATCTTTTGGTAAAGCATAGGTAGGTACTGCTTATTTACTGGTCTTGTTAGTTATGTTTAAATATTTGTTGGATATGCTTGAAAAAAAACTTTATGTAATTATATTACTTTTGAGTATTGTTTATGACAAATAAAGATATGGTGTCATATCGAAATGTTGTGTAAAAACTGTCGGATTCGAATAGTCCTTTAAGCTGTTTAAACTTAGGAACTTTGCTGCGCAAATATAGGCACCCCAAAAAGGTTTTTTTTCAATTCGAGCCAACTATGTATACGGTTCGTAATAGAACTGTCTTTATAATTATTGAACAGACAAGGTTTCCTTTAAAAAAACAATATGCGCGACTCTTGCCTGACCCATGGGCGACATTTTTTTTTAAAGACAGACGTTTTATTGCGTTTTCGACATTTGAGTCATTAATAGACAAACCTCTCTATACAAGGGGCCAATCTATTCGAACGAATAGAACAAATATGTATGAAACTGACATATTACAGAGCAAACAACATGGCGGCTGTCTTGTCAAATGTAAGAGTAATTGTCAAAATTTTGCATTTGTATTCCATTTGAACTCCATTTCGGTCAGTGATGGTTAGCGGAGTCTTTAATGCCTTTTACAGAAGCATGGGGGTGTGTTAGGATGTTCACCAGATATGTTATATAATATGATTCGTTGCCATGGATGCGTTTGATATCCGCCAATCATATTGATTGGTCAATTTAGTATAGCATTTCATAGCACATCTTACGCTACATAGCTGGTGGAAAAGGCCCCTTTTATGCAACTCCTTGGGGTCCAACAGCAGTATTCGAATCGGACAGTTATTTGCCTACTGTTATGAGATAGAAATTGTATATTGAATCAAATACATAAATGGCGACTGTCCTAATAATATTATGTCGTCTCACTTGTAAAGTTAACAGAACGTTTGATTATATGAACCGATTAAATTTTCAATTCGATTATATCTTCAGATTATTTTATTTGTTATAATCTGACGTGCTGTTGGCTGTATATTTATCTGAATTTCATGTTTTTTTTATTTACCTTGTAAATAATAACAGAATTTCATTTTGCTAAAACCGACAATAAAATCAGTAACTACCTACACAGTAGCAGTGTTTTGTTTAAACCGGGGCAATCAAAGCCTTAGATATTTATGCAATATTATTTTTGTATTTTATGTAATTATAATAGTAAAGAAGAATAATGGGACGTAGTTATGGTACTACAATCCATTCCGTTCCGTAGTGCTGAAGACACTTTCTTACCACAACAACTACATAAGTATTGAAATAATTAAATGATAAAACGAACCAAAATATCTGAATTATGATCTTAAAATGTGACAATTCATTTTAATCGTACTGTTTGAATTCGTTTTGGGACTAAATAAAATAAAAATAATGATCCAATTTTAAATTAACATTACCAGTATGGTAATAATACGTTTTAGAATATAATGATTTCCAATAGAGATTCACGATCCAAACGTTCACTCATAATATACTCGCGTCGGTAATAGGCACGATTAGTGATGTGCAAGCTGTGAGTGAATGAATGAATGATAGTGAAAATAATAATAGTGTAAATTTCAAGTTTATTTTTATTAAAAAGACAGGATCATCAAAACGAGAGTTTATTGACATTATTTTATTCAATCTTTTGGTATAAATCTTTCCTGGCATTGATTACCATAGAGCGTGGACAATATTTGTTTGTCGGAATCACTGAGGTCCACACGGTGGCCCATGGACATGGTTCGTTGCCATAAGTGGTCCTGAAAAATAACGTAAAGTTAGATGCCGTGTGGTGAGAGCAGAGCAGAATACAATTATTATTGGTTTCGTACATGGCGATTGAAGGTTAAAACACTGCTGTGGAGTTTAGCTAGCAATATACTTACTGCGATTTATGTACCCGATAGATGGCAACAGGCTTGCCCCCATTACATGGGACCTCTAAATTATGCGCCGTCATCGACACCACGAACACCTAACCTAACCTATTGAAAAAGGGTATATACTATAGAGCAAAGATGAAAGATGATTGAAAAAAAAAACTTCTGATTACCTGCAGCGGCAGCACTGTTTGGTAGTTGGTGGGGGACTGGCACTCTTTACACATATAGTTGGCCGGAGCGTGCGTGGCGCTTGAGAAGTCGTACGGTATCTTCGTCAGCCACGCCGAGCGCGGAGCCTTCTCAAGGTAATGCTCTTTGCCTGTGGAGGAGAGGATTTAGTTAGATTAATAGCCCTCACTATCAGGTACCCAAAGACGGTCGTAAATTTTGACGAATTCGAACCTATCTTATTTGACGGGCTCAAACCCGCCTATTTTATTTGGCGGACTCATTTCGACAATCAAATTTTTTGGACTCAAATTACATTTAGACGTATTTAGGTCGAAATATATAAGTAGATGCACATAAGTTGGTTGCATAGGAGCTCGATACCGCGGTGGCTTAGCACGCTCAAGCTATGTTCGCTATGACTGGTCATTGCATGGGTGCTTCAGAAGGCGGATTCTTCTACCCTTATAGGTGGGCCTGTGCCCCAGGAGTTCTATTTCGACCAACTCTACCATCTTGTTTAGCGGACTCGATCCCGACTATTCTACTAGAAAACAAAGCATCTCATTGGCGTATTCAAATCTAACCATATCATATTTAGTAGACAATTTAGGTCTAATTAGGCGTTTATTATTTAGGCAGACAGGGTATGGCTATTTTTTCGCCACCAGGCCCACACGGAAGGCCATACGATGCCAAATAATTTGGGAACAGGATAGGATTGAGACAAGAAGACGTGCCCTATAGAAAACTTACCTTGCTCTACACGATTCCAGTTAACAGTGACGTAGTTATCCCTGTCGAACCTATTGGACATCATCGGCACTCCCAATACACGTAGTAGCATGTTCAGTGCGTGAGAGGTATGCCCGGGCGCACCATGAGTCATGACCGATAGCTTTAAAGTCTGAAATATCGATATTAAATCGTAAGTTACAAGATTACTTTTGATATAATGCAAAGAACATAAGCGTTAATGCCGTGTGGTGACGGCGGAGGAGAATGCAATTGTCACCAGCCAAAATCTCTCCCGTGGGTGTCGTACAAGGCGACTAAGGATAAATCAGTGATGAGGAATTGCCAGCAGAGTTTCTCTTATACCACCTAGCAATGTGCCTACTGCGACTTTTGTGCCCGATAAATGGCAATAGGCTCGCCACTTATTACATGGGACCTAACATAATTAACAGATATAGGCGGGATTTATGTATGTATGTATGTACCACCCCCAATCTCCCAAGCACGTGACGTCCTTTTATTGATTTACATTCATATAAGTATATCTGAAAAAAAAATTAACAGTTGTAGAGAAGCTTTCAATTCTACCCACGCTTGACTCGGACTTTATCGATACAATGATCGAATGTGTCACAACCCTAGTCTTAGGATTATCAAGTGGATAACAGTCGTTGACTGGTTATATAAGTTTAAGAAAAACCCTGAGCTAGATGTGATAACAGCTATATGCATATGTATACCTACGTATCTCACGCCAATTTTGTTAGGTTCCGTAGAACAAACCATTGCCATATATCGGACACGTAAATCGTAGTACGAGTATATTCATAGATGGTATAAGAAAAACTGCTGCCCATTACTCATCGCTGGCTTTACTTAAGTCGCCTTGGACGGCAGCGTCGGGAGATGCGTGGGGTGACAACTAGGTATATTCTGCTCTGCCGGTACCACACGACACAAAAGGCAGTACATGGTCATTCAAATTTGTTGTAGGTTACTATAATACTGGCTGTAATCTTTTTACGAATCCATGTCACTATCTGTTAGATGGATAGATTTATGTCACTTGTTTTTATGGTCTTGATGTTTTGATTTTGTGCTGTGTAATTCTGCTTTATTATATTTTATTTATTTAAAATATAGTTGTTATTTTTATCCGCCAAAGGATATTTACGAGAGGTTATGGTCCAGATTAATTATTAAACGTTGTTGTAAATATGTCGGAAAACAAGAATCAATATTTTTCACATGAGAAATTACGCGGTCGTGAAAATTACGTTGAGTGGAAATTTGTGATGAAAAATGCACTGATTCACGACAATTTATGGACCTGTGTGTGCGGTTACGATGAGGACGACAAAACAACGTCCGAGGTGAGAAATCGACGTGACGAAATTGCCAAATCAAAAATTTGTTTGAGCGTTGAAAAGTCATGTTTTTCACACTTAATGTCGGCAGAAACGGCAAAAGATGCCTGGAAGGCCCTTGAACGTGCATATGATGACAAAGGACTCGGTTCTAGAGTACGTACACTTCAGAACCTGTGCGCCGTCAAACTGGAGAACTTCGCTAGCATGGAAGCTTATATCAATGAAGTTTTGTCATTAGCTCAACAATTGGCGAGTATGAACAAACCTGTTGATGACGAGTTTCTTGGTGCGCTTATGCTCAAAGGTTTACCGACGGAGTACGAGCCCATGATCATGGCACTAGAGCATTCAGGAGCTGCCATTACAGCCGATCTGGTCAAATCGAAACTGCTACAGGATCGACGTTGGACTACTCGTACTGATTCGAGTGAGTGTCTGTATTCGACAAGAATGGGCGCTACTACGAGTAACTCTGGTACGAGAAAAGCGCAGCAGCACAAGGTCGAGTCAAAGGCGAAGGACTCTGGAAATAAGAGAGAGCCGTGGTGCTGGAAGTGCAGACAGAAGGGGCATCTGAAGAAGGACTGTCAGAATGATAAGAAATCTTCAGTGAACTGCGTCTGGTCGGCATACAGTACTGGAGTAAGCTCAGAATCTTCGTGGTACATTGACTCGGGAGCGACTAACCATATGACTGGCAAGCGTGATTTGATGACAGACTTTAAATCGCGTGGTGGTTCGATTACCATTGCTAGTGGAGATAAACTACAGTGCAAAGGATTGGGTAACGTTGTACTATCGAATAATGCGATGTTGACTAACGTGTTGTATATACCTAAATTAGCTGTAAATCTCATATCTGTCTCGCAATTGATTAAGAACGGTAGTATTGTAAGTTTTGATACTAATGGTTGCACAATTTCAAATTTAAGCGAACAATTAATTAAGGCAGAAGACGTAGGTGGTGCGTACAAACTTCAGACTTGCAGTCTAAGGGCAAACCTAACTATTAGTAGTAGAACTTGGCATCAGAGGCTTGGCCATCTGAGCAATAATAATATGAAGTTATTGAGGCAGGGACTTGCCAACGATATTAGTTTTCAGGGAGACTCTTGTAAGGACGCTGCGTGTGATGTTTGTTTAAAAGGAAAACAGGCTCGTTTCTCTTTTCCTAGCAATCCTGATAAGTCTGTGGCTGCAAAACGGTTGGATTTAATTCATACCGATTTGTGTGGCCCGTTGCCGGTAAATTCGCTTGGTGGCAATAAGTACATCTTGACGTTCTTGGATGATCATACGAGAAAAGTGTTTGTATATTTCCTGAAGCGCAAAAGCGAGGTGAGTGAATATACTAAAATATTTATTAATTTAGTTGAGACCCAAACTGGTGAAAAAGTTAAAATTTTGCGATCTGATAATGGCACTGAGTACGTGAACAGAGACCTACAAGGCTTTTTGAGAGGTAAAGGGATAATTCACCAAGTGACTGTCCCGTACAGTCCTCAACAGAATGGTAGTTCGGAAAGACTGAACCGGACCCTTCTTGAAAAAGTTAGGTGCCTGTTGTACACGTCAAATTTAGATCACAAATTTTGGGGAGAGGCTGCTAAAACAGCTGCTTATTTAATAAATATTTCACCTTCGAAAAGACTATCGGGGAAAACACCCGAGGAGGCCTGGACCGGTAATAAGGTCAGTTTGAAACACTTACGTGTGTTTGGTTGCGAAGCTTATGCGCACGTTGATAAAGTGAAGAGGAATAAGCTTGAACCAAAAAGTAAGCGTAGTATATTCCTTGGCTACGAAGGGAATGGGTATAGACTCTACGATGTGACGAAAAAGGAAATATTTCGTAGTCGTGATGTTGTTTTTAACGAAAATATTTTTCCAGGTGTCATCGGTAAACGGACTGTGGAGATGTTCTTTCCGGTATGTGACGACGGGGACACCGTTGTGGTTCACAGGAGAGATGAGCCAGAGGTTGAGATTGAGGCGGAGATTCCTTCATTGCCGAATGTAGAAGTTCAGGTTGAGGCGGATATACCGGCAGCGCCGGAATTCGGTGAGGAAGCGCCAAGCTCATCTACTGACACTGACTGTATGCCACGAGAACCGTATGATGACGGACCAGCCTATAATTTGCGACCGCGAGTACCAAAGACAATGTCTGCGCTCGAAGTAGAGTTGAGCGAGCCGACAACTGTCAAAGAAGCTTTGCAATCGAGCGATAGCAAGATGTGGAAGCAAGCGATGCAAGATGAAATTGATTCATTCAATAAACATGATGCATGGGTACTAGTTGACAGGCCGGCAGATAAAAATATCGTCAAGAATCGGTGGCTATTCAAAATAAAACGTGATGCTAATGGAAAAGTAGCATGTTATAGAGCGCGATTGGTTGCAAAAGGCTTCACCCAGGTTTTCGGAGTTGACTACATGGATACTTACTCTCCGGTTGTACGACATAGCTCATTGAGGATGTTGCTGTCTCTTGCGGTCGAGCTAGATTTGAAAATTGATCATCTCGACGTTAAAACTGCTTTCTTGAATGGTAACTTGAGCGAGGAGATTTATATGACACAACCACAAGGTTTTATAAAACAAGGTGAGGAGCATAAAGTTTACAAACTCAAGAAATCTGTGTACGGGTTGAAACAAGCGTCTCGTGCCTGGTACGACAAGGTAAAAGAAGTTTTATTAGCAGAGAACTTCGTACAAAGTAAACATGAGAGTTGTATCTTCAGTCATCGAGTGGGTAAGAGCACCATTGTAATAGCTTTGTACGTTGATGATTTCTTTGTTTTCTACAATTGTGATAAGCTTGCCGAGAAGCTGAAAACGTCACTTAAGTCTCACTTTACCATTAAAGACTTAGGTGAAGTTAAGCAAATGCTAGGAATTAGAGTAGATCGGACTAGTAGTGAGTTGAAGCTGAGTCAGAAAAACTATATCGAAAAGTTGCTCGAACGTTTCGGTATGAATGACTGTAAGGTCGCCAAAACGCCCTTAGACGTAGGTCTGAAGTTTGCTGATAGCGTAACTCATGATAGTAGACTACCGTATCAGGAGTTGATAGGTTGCCTGATGTACTTGTCTGTAACTACTAGACCTGACATTTCATTTGCTGTGAGTTTTCTGAGCCAGTACAATACCCGATACACGGCGGAACATTTTGCTGCGGCCAAGCGTGTATTACGTTATTTGAAAGGCACAATGAATTTAGGTCTAGTGTACAGGAAAAGTGTTAAGAATGACAAATTCCATGTGTATGGTTTTACTGATGCTGATTGGGCTAATGGGTCGGATCGTAAATCATATACAGGGTAC
Source organism: Cataclysta lemnata (assembly GCA_963931975.1). Lineage (NCBI taxonomy): Eukaryota > Metazoa > Arthropoda > Insecta > Lepidoptera > Crambidae > Cataclysta > Cataclysta lemnata. The sequence continues at coordinate 5,175,889 of OZ008359.1, forward strand.
ATCTTCAAGTTAGGAAGGAATGTTATTTCCTGGGGTTGCTACAAGCAATCGTGCGTCGCACTTTCGTCTACCGAGGCGGAGTACATAGCTTTATCGGAGGCGGCTAAAGAAGCGGTATACGTCCGTGCGATTCTTGCTGAACTGACGGGGCAATGTAACATTGTGACACTGTATAGTGATAACCAGTCGGCGGCAAAACTAGCCATTAACCCGGTGTTCCACAAACGGTCTAAGCATGTGGACACTAGGTATCACTATATACGTGAGGCTGTTGACAACCAAGTCATTGAATTGACATACATGCCATCTGACCAAATGATTGCCGACGCTCTTACGAAGGCGCTACCTAACTGCAAATTTAAGTCATTTGTTCAGGACATGCTGGATGTCGTCTAAGATTAAGAGGGCGTGTTGTAGGTTACTATAATACTGGCTGTAATCTTTTTACGAATCCATGTCACTATCTGTTAGATGGATAGATTTATGTCACTTGTTTTTATGGTCTTGATGTTTTGATTTTGTGCTGTGTAATTCTGCTTTATTATATTTTATTTATTTAAAATATAGTTGTTATTTTTATCCGCCAAAGGATATTTACGAGAAAATTTCAAAAAAGGAAAGAAGAAGAAATTATCTTCAAAGAATATGGTGGTTAGAAAAGTTCGAAAAATTATAGTCGTGATACGCGGAACGAACCCGCATCATTCTATTATTGCCGCATCAAGACCATAATTTTTCGAACTTTTTCTAACCACCATATTTAATTATTCTATGTACTAATTTTTCTAACATTTACCTCTTACTGTCACACACAGAGACAAAGAGAGTCAAAAAATGACAATTCAAAACTAGTCGCTATTCTTGCCGGGTCTATGGTCTAGATTTGAATGAAAATTTTTGACATTAAATACTCATTAAAGTTAATTGACGTCTCTGAGTGCGGCAGTTAATGTTTAAATTAAAATCAAAATAGAAATGATCTTCACCTGATTGCCCTCTCTGAAGCCAAGGTTGGGCATGTCTTCGCCATGCTTGCTGAACCATAAGATGTTCTTTGGAATCAGCACATCTACATCCGTCAGTCTTTGAAAGACTACGCAGCTGCTCAACTCTATGGTAGTCATGGCGTGGTTCAGTTTCTTAAGATCAAACGGATCTGGAGAAGAAAATATTTTATTTACAGTAGGTATATATAAATCACACCTATTTGACGGCTGGCTTGGTCTAGTGCTGATATCGAGCAAATTTTGTGGTGAACACAAATATTTGTTCCCGAGTCATGGTTGTGAATATGTATATTTAGTATATTTTCAATATTTTTAAACATAATTATTAAGATATTAAAAATATGTCCGTCATCACAGATATATCAATGTCCGTCATCTAGTAATATCCATAACACAAGTCCTTCTAGGCTACTTACTTTGGACTAGATGATTGGTGAGAGTGTAGAAAATATTTAATATATTTATTTATTCCCGGAAGGGTAAGCAAAGGTGAATTATCACCCTATGTACAGGGAGTCTGAAAGTGGCGCCATCAGTGGCAAAAAAGTTGATAGGGAGCCGTTTAATAAATGTCGAAGTAGAGAAAGATCTCTGATAAGATGTATGGTGGATATGAGGTACCTATGATATGAAGGTGGGGGGTGTGAATGGAGAGTGACTGAAGAGAGTGGAGAAAGAGGACATACTGCGCTGACCCCAAATAGGTGGTCAGGATAAGGGCAGTGTGATGATGATTTATTTTTATAATAAATATAAAAAATAGAATAAAAATAGTTTCGCACGTAGGTTAAGAATTAATGTCATCCGTGAGAGTCTGGGTAAGAAAGAATATAAGAGGGAGTACATAGTAAGTAACCCCCTCTCATATTCTTTCTTCAAGTACCTACAAGTACAAAGGCAAGCAATGGACCCCACTTACCAACGTCGCCTACACCGTACATAACCACGCCTAGGGGCCATAGCTTCTGCTGGTAGTACGCACTGATGTTATCAGCACTGCCCGGACCCGAACGACGGGACACAGGTTCTGACAGGACTCCACACTCGGCGTGGTAATGGGCATTGATGTAGTTGCGGTCTGCTGAAGCCAGTAGGCCTGGCTTCACTGCGTTTTCGTCCTAGTCGGACAATGGTAAAATAATAAAGCTGAGTTTTCACAGTCCGAGTTAGCTCGGACCGAGTTCACTCGGATGACTACTCGGACGTTACTCGTATCGTGTAAACACGTAATCCGACCGCACTCGGACGCCGGCATTCGATCAGAGACGTCCGATTAGGCATCCGAGGCCACTCGGCCCGTGTAGGCTCCGACAACCCGGCTTTGAAGGCTAGTTGCTTCTTCGATAGTTAACTGTAACATGCATCATCATCGCCAGCCCTTTAACGTCCCCACTGCTGGGGAACAGGCCTTCGCTATGGATGGAAGAATTGGCCAAAACCCTCCACGCTGGCCCGGTTCAGATTGGTGTGTATTATGGGTACCTATTAACGACACCGTGCAGATGCGCCCGGGACCAACGGCTTATATAGCGTGCCTCTGAAGCAAAGAACTCGAGATTGTAAATCTTTGGTTACCTATCCAAATATTTACTTATCAATAATTGTATCATAAGCACTTACACGTTCAATAAATTTCTTGATCAAATCAAAACTGTTCACTGTTGAAACTGAAACGATAAGTCTATTAAAATATTTCACCAATAATTTAAGTGAAAGAGTACTTTACATAAATTATATTTAATAAAAAAAAATTGTGAAACCGCTACTAACAATAGGGAATTTCTATTAGTTAACCCAGAATGGTGAATTTTATACAAAAATTGCAGGTGGGTCAAATTTGGGGGTTTCGCACGGGATCCCTAACATTTAAACCATGGCTCGTAAAAATCCTGAGGCGTTACTCTGGAAGTTTATTTCGTTCGATCGAGTCTTTGCGTCCTTGTCGCTCTTATTTTAACACGCAGTGGCGTAAGAAAGACGGATAGATGTGAGTTCGTTCGTTCGGAATTTCAGAGTAGGCCCCCTGATGTTTGACGAGAAAATTCGAAAAATAGGCGACTATAAATATTGGAGTAGGTAGCTAGAATTCTAATCAGTGATGGTAAGTCAGCCCAACTGACCTGTCGCCACACCAGTCATCATCATCTTCTTACCCTGTTCCCGGTTTATCTGGGGTCGGTGCAGTAGGGCGATTTCCGCACCGCACACCACCTCCAGCTTTGCCCCCTCGGAAGGGACGTGGACAAAATCTCTCTCCACCACTTGATAGTGTTTTGTCTCGAGATTAAGTGTGAGTTGGAGCGATAGGAAAATGTTTTCATTTTCCCCTGAAGAGAATTTGTCCTCGTCCTGTGCTACGGAGGCTGGTGGAATCAAGTAGGTACCTATTCGGCATGACTTACATGTCTGGTCAATGCTGGCCCTGAGCATGTCTACCACGATTCTGGTAATATCTTTGGCGTTGATACATCTGTACCCGATGGTCATGTCCTGAGAAAGTGTTCAAAATAATGTATTATTTTATTTATTACATTATTATTATATTCTTTTTTTACTTTTTAGTTTTACTTACAAGTTAACTTCTTTTGTTTTTTATTCGTCACATTTTTTAGTTAGCTCGCATTCCGGTTTCTGCGATTTATGGGCTTCTAAGTACCAACTCCCAAGGGTCTAAGGGTTATCGTATGTTTTAGTTCTAGTTTATTTACATAAAGCTCAAAGTGCCGTGTGGTGACGGCGGAGCACTTCCTATCCATCACATAGTTAATATACTGCGACCTAATAGAAGCGAGGTCCGGCGGGCATTCCTGCAGGCATGGCCGTGTAGTGTATTCCTCGTTTAAGCTTTGGTCTCTTGTCGTAACGCGCAGTAGGTATGTTGCGGTCTTTTCCGCAGCATACCAACACATACATACATACATAAATCACGCCTATATCCCCGAAGGGGTAGGCAGAGGTGAACTAGCACCCACTGGCCAATTATGTTATGTCCCATGTAATAGGTGGCCAGCCTATTGCCATTTATCGGGCACAAAAGTCTGCTATTGCTGGGTGGTACAAGAGGAACGCTGCTGCCCATTCCTCATCATTGATATATCCTTAGTCGCCTTGTACCCTTGACACCCACGGGAGAGATTTGGGGTGGTGACAATTGTATTCTACTCTGCCGTCACCACACGGCCGCAGCATACCTAATGCGACGAAACAAGAGACTACTCCAGTTTTTGATACGACGATTGTGTCCGACGTCGCATACCGTACACCGCAGCGTTCTGCGTTACGATCAAGAGACCAAAGCTTTATTATGCAAGTCCGCAGACTATGGAAATCAGTTTTTCGATAGTCGGCCAACTTGAAATTGTATTCCTGCGGTCGCCGCTCTTACTGCCGCACTCAGAGACGTCAAATAACGTTGATGAGTACTTAACGTCAAAAAATGACAATTCAAAACTAGTCGCTATTCTTGCCGGGTCTATGGTCTAGATTTGAATGAAAATTTTTGGCATTAAATACGGTATTTGTAAAAATATCTGCTTTGGAATGTTTGAAATTTATTTCTACATTGCGAGGGTACCCGTTGGCTTACAACGTGAAGTGTAAAGGTTAGAAGAATTTCGGCAAGTTAATTAGTGTCTTGGGTGGCCGAGCGGTCAGGCACCTGCCCGGATAGCAGCGGACGCGGGTTCGATTCCCGCCTCAAGATCATAATTTTTCGAAATTCTTTTTCTAACCACCAAAAATCTTTGTATTAAATACTCATTAAAGTTAATTGACGTCTCTGAGTGCGGCAGTTAGATACGTATCGATAAACTTACAACGACGTTTCTGCTATAATCATAGTAGTCCGGGAGACAGTCTTTCGTTTTATCCGGATTGCTGATGTACAGGATTTTGTCGTCTACCGTCGAGGTGTAGTTGGCGGTCACGCGGAAGAATTTGACGCATACTTCCTTTTGGAGCTGCGCGAGCGTCGACAGGATCTCGTCTTGCGAATGCAAATCTGTTTGGGACGCGGGACATGATATTTAAGAAATGTTTTGAATATAAAATTGCCGTGTGGTGGTGACGGTATAAGATATTTGAACTTGACTGCGGGGTAGGTATCACACACACATTACAGTTATTATTTTTATAATAAAGCTCCTCCCATTCCCATTCGGCCGACAACAATAGCATGTAAATTATTATTAAAACACAAAAAAAAAATATCTCACTACCTTCACCTCCTCACCACCTAACATGAACAGTGTTCGCCGAGGCTGCCTGCCCATTGATTTGACGGCCGGCTTGGGTCCAATGCTCAGATCGCTGGGTATTGGCCAAGAGGTCCCGGGTTCGAATCCTGGTAGGGGCAAATTTTGTGATGAACACAAATATTTGTTCCCGAGTCATGGTTGTGTGTATATTGTTTATGTATTATATTTTCAACATTTATATACATAATTATTATGATATTAAAAATATGTCCGTCATCTAGTATCCATAACACAAGTGCTTAGGCTACTTACTTTGGGCTAGATGATAGGTGTGAGTGTAAAAATATTCATTTATTTATTGATGCGGAGCTAGGCTGGCGAAGCGGAGAAACGAGGAAATATAAGACAATAGGGTTGCATAAAATTTTCGCAATCCGTTTATGCAATCCGTCAATGGACAGACAGCCTGTAGGTAGTGGTTTTATGCCTTTTTGCGTAAATGCGTCCAACTAACTTTAGGAAGGAAGCTTCCATAATACAATGTGGAGTAAAAATCTCACCGTAATCTTTGGGATTTATGCCATAATGCACCACGCCTTTGGGCCATAGGCTGCACACGCCAAAATTAAAATAATAACATAAAAACACAAATACTTCACGCATAGCTTCACCTTTCGATACTACAGTAGGCTAGTGGGGCCATAAATTTTACGACTGATACGATTGCATTTGAATTACCTAGATAGGTACCTACAGGACAATCAGCAGAAAACAATAGATTTATTTCAATGCATTTTATTATTTTGTGTTTTGTTAGTTATATTTGTGTCTATAGACTCAATACTATTTACTTTTAGTTACATATATGGAGATTTTCATTTAGTCATTGTAATGAATTTGAAATAAATAAAAGCGTGTAAAATGCTGTGTGTTGCGGCCTGTGGCACAAACATGAACAACTGCAATCAATATAATAAGAAACGCCATTTTAAAAAGCATTCGTTACATAATGAGCATCCATACAACACAGGTACAATCTTCGATACAAGTTTTAACAGAGAAAAGTTTTAAGTGCGGATCTTTACAAAATTTAAATTTACAACATATAAGCGTCGTATGAAAAAATTGGCTAATACTTTTGAGGCCAATTTGTCTACTAATTAACAATAGATATATAATAAGTATATGACGCCTGGGAGAAGCGAGAGCGATAAATATGCGATCTGTTTTTATCGCCCGAGGTAAGTTATAGTACATTATATACTTCTTCTTCCTGCCCTTATCCCGCTCTAGGCGGGGTCGGCACAATATGATTTCTTCTTCCACTCCTCTCTATCCTTCTCCAATTTATCATCCACCTCTCGCTATCATATCCTCCTTTACACAATCCGCCCATCTTTTCTTTGATCTTCGTCTCCTTCTACGCCCTTCCACGATCATACCTAACATTCTTCTGCCAACATAGCTTTCATCTCTTCTAATAACATGACCAAACCTCCAAGTCTATCACTCCACAGCCTTTCAGTCACTGGCGCTACTTTCAAACTTCCCCTGATATACTAATTCCTCAACTTATCTCTCCTAGTCATGTACTCTTCTTTCATATGTCTTCTTCATAGCCCAACACTCTGATCCATACATGACAATAGGTCTAATGACCGCCTTAAAGAGTTACCTATCTTATTACCGAATTTTTCTAGTTCGAATTTCATTTTTCCGAAAACGTTTCGCCACTTTTTTGTTTACCATATTTTCATTATACCGAAAAAACGACATATAGCTGACAATCCGATTTTCAAAAAAGCATTTTTTCAAATTCTATATGTTTCGGAATCTCACTCAACCTTTGATAACTATTTCATATTTTAAATGACTTATTTTCCAAAAAAAATATTTCTATAATACCAAAACACAAATAAAAGTATGTATTACATAGAATATTGTTTAACTTTAACTTGTAAACTTTTCTGTAAAAGCACAAGTTACTGGCAAGTTACAGTTACTGTTCGTTGGTTCATATACAAACCTAACCTAACCAACTTATTAACAAACTCATTTCGACCTATTTAGTTAGTTGGTTGGTTGGTTATGTAGAATATCACGATATTGGCAAATAAATAAGTGTGTTTGAAACAATATAGAATACGTTACTTTGATATTTGAAACATCTAGAATACAAAATTATTGCAAACAAAACATCTATAAAAGGAAAAAAAGAAGTTTTGAAAATCGGCAATTAGTTTTTCTGGAAAATGAAACAGTTGGAAAATAAATTTATTACATACAATATTATGTCAAGAAATATATCTGCGATTCAAAACTTCGGTCAACCGTTTTCGGAATTTTGATATTCGAACAATGAATTTTCGAAAATATGATAGGTTACCCCTTAAGCTTAGGGGGCATCCGTGGACCACATATCGTTGCTGAGACCTGTCGCCATTTCATCCATCCTATGTTCGCTCTATTCCGTATATCCCGGTCAATATCACCGTCGCTTTAAAACAGCGATCTAATGGCGATAACACATCTCAAAGTATTTGACGCCCGAACTGAATTTGTTAGATTTTCTGTATCGAGCGGCGTAGCGAAGGGAAATGACCAGTTTACAGGTGTGACATAAGTGATAGTAGATTTTATACCATATTTTTCTTTTTCATAGATCATAGTTTTATGTCACTCCGTGAACAGCCCGGCTACTAGCATGACCACCCAAACACGATATGATATAGCCGTTTATCGCGTTGAACTTACAAAAATCATTGGAGTCTCGACAGTTCAAAGCGATAAATGGCTACATCTTTATTAAATAGCCTTAGAGACTTATTCAATTCAGGCTTATTCAAGTGTTAAAATCCAAAGATTTTTTACTGTTCAACGTGACAAATGGGCTATATCATATCGTGTTTCGGTGGTCATACTAGCCGGGCAGGAAGTGGGATTTTTGTCCGCGTAGCGGGCGGAAAGGGCCACTTTATGGTCGGGTTGACATTACATTTTATATTCTATGCGTTCGATAATTGGCTACTTGGCTAGGGGGGCCGGACAGTCATTTTTATACTACCAGGGACTATCTCCTATAGGAACTATATACTCGTTTCTTTTTATTAATTATCTCCAATGAGTTACCTCATGTAAAAACAAGACCAATAACTAAGGGATTCTGTGGACATAATCCGTTTCTCACCAACAAACGGTGGACAAAAATATAATAAAATATGTAAAAACCCATATGTATATATATTCAGGCATTAAACTCTTGCATATTTTCATAAAATTGTATAAATAATCTTATTATAAAATATTGACATTAAATCGTCGGCAAATGTAAAACTTATAATTATGTAACTAGCCAATAAAAAAAATTATTCAAATATGTAGCAACATTTCTGTTACTTTGACTAGCAAAGTATGCAAAGTAAATAAATCACAAGACATACATTTGATGAGTAGCCAAAAACCCTACGGCATATTTTAGGACTTACTAAAATTTGTGATAGGAAATATTACATATTTCTCGTTTTTTCACAGCACTATAAATTTCTATTAAATTTTTTATCATGATAAATCACTTTCCTAAACATACCTAGAGTACCTAATTTGAGTATAAGTAAGATAGAAATTTGGAATTTAAAACATTTTCTTACAGATTTTGCATTAAAAAAAATACTAATAATATAATTTAATACTGATAAATACTTTCCCACATTTACAAACAGAAAAAGACTGTTGAGATTTATCACAGTAATCCATTACAATATAGTAGGTATATAAAATTAATTAAAGTCACCAAAAAAATATTTTCCCTGTATAGTTTTAAAACATACCCTGGCATTATTTCTATAAATATATTCTCCTAGCAATACTTGGAAGATTGCAAAAAGTTTTTTAGACATAAAAATATCAGTCTCTAAACAGTGCAATAGCAACATCTTTTTTTTAAATCTATTTTACCACTAGTAACACTTACAACTAATAACAGTCTTCTTTCTTGAGGTACATAAATGAAAAACCTTTTTCTTTGTCCAATTGTTTTAGTTAAAAATACTTAAACACTATAATATATGCTAATACAGAATTTAATTATAGAAGAACCATAGTTGAAAATTTGTTCAAATATTTTGAAAATAAAATTATGGATTTCTGCGCTTTTATAAAGTATCTTTATAGAAGTAAAATATATATATATTCGTTTAGAAACTGCAGATACCACTGTCTATCATTACATCAAAACAAATAATGAACTTGAAGGCCTGTATAATACATGCAAGTATATTGGTGAAAGAATAGAATTACTGTTACGGCCAACATTGTAAAAGGATCCAATTGAAACTTAACTTAGTCCATTTAGATGACGGTATTATATTCAATAGTTAACTGTTATGTGAATATCAATGGTCTGTCGACTTTGTTTTCAAAGAAATTTTCAGCCTTACAACATAAGTTTACTTTGACATTCTACTATGGCTTCAAACTTATTGTGTATTCCCAATAAAACTTTTGTAGATGTGCCAATAGTGACAGCACACTATGCTGAAGAATTCTTTTGTCTTTTATTGGGGAAAATATCTTAATACCAATTTCAATATGGCAATTTTAAACTGTTATATAATTAACATGGTCTGTATAGCTGAAATGGTGTTATTAAGAATACACACTGAAGTGGACATGGTGTTGTTAACCCATTATCCAAGCAATCGAAGTCAAAATCTGGCCTGCGGAACATATAAAAGAAAATTCCTTATTGTAACAAAGGTTTCAATTTAGAACACTGAAACCACACTTTCTATAAGGGTGGCCAATTAAAAATAATAAACATCTTCCATCTCTACTTATCTCTGTACAAGTCATCAACACTTTTGTTCACACCTAAACAACCTACATGTAAATAAAGTTGAACCGACACAAGCTCTGCGATAGCGAAGAGATAATTGGTCCATACCCTTGAGCATTGTCATATAACTCAAACAGTGGTGCTGCTACCAACTTGTAGTTCTTTGGTACTGCGAACAGGGCTCTGTCTTGAAGTTGAACTAGGAATAACCTTTTGTGTTCCTTCGGCTTGGTGATATGTGGTGGAATGTAAGGGTATTGGGGAGGTTCAAAGTTTGGTCTCCACCAGTTTCCTGAAAAGAACAAATGTTTTTGTTCTAAATTCTCAATTTTTGCTTTAATAGAAACAGTAATAAAAGGTATCTTTTTAAAGAGTTGACATACATTCATTCAGGGATATGCAGTGTGTATTTTCAAAAAAATTCAAATGAAACGAAACTTACAAAAATTTTACTGTAATTATAGTAAAATTTTTGTGAGCAGAGTCATTAAAAATTACATGAATGATCAAATTAAAAACTTAATCTAAGCTTCAGTAGACCGATCATACCATTTAATCAGAAATGGCATAGGATATAAACTGAGGATTTGCAAAAAACCCATAACTTAAGTGGTCCAACTAAAATACTCACCAATGGTGTCCTCAATCAACCAGTCTTGTTTGACACCATCTTGCCTTCCCAATGTTTCAGTCAATAGTCTCTTTAGACCTTCAATTTCATCCTGAAAAAAGAGTGATATTGCTAATTACGATACAATTTAAATTTTTTTATCAAACATGTTAATCAAATAGAAAGAAAAGAAAGAAAGAAAAGTAAATGTCTACTCCAAAGTAATGAGCATATATGTGTTATTCATTACAACCATGACTCGAGAACAAATATCTGTGTACCACGATTTGAACCCAGACCCCTATAACCAATAGCCAGTGATCTGACCATTTGATCAATACTACTAACTTCTTTATCCTGCCCTTATCCCGGTCTAGGTGGGGTTGGAACACAATATATTCTTTTTGCACTCCTCTCTATCCTTCAGCAATTTCTCATCCACACTTTACAAAATCCATTCTCTTCAAATTCATAACTGACATTCTTCTCAAAGTCAAACTTGTTAAAATTTCAAAGTTACCTCTCCTGGATTCAACTCCCCACCAGGTAGTTTAAAGAATGCTGTACCAAGCTGAAGCAGCAGCACATGTGGTAAGCCATGCTCATGGACCAGAAGGACACCCTCCACTGATCTGTAGAAAAACAATAGTGGTGAACAATTGGGAAAATCAACGTTTTGTAATGGTGGAGTATCAAAATGACTTTTTGCATGAAGTAAGAAGTTTAATCGAGTGAGCTTGTTTTCTGCAGCTATTTATACCAAAACCAGGAAATTACCTGCTTACTATGACAGTATCTTTAAAAAATAATAATAAAACAATGCTTTTGTGAATGTGTGTGCTTTAGAAAACTATAACCTTACCTTCTCATACCAATCTTCGCGAATTCATCCCTCATACGCTGAAACCGAGCGGGAACCGACGCATCTTTCTCGAACAAAGATTCTTTGGTTCCGAAAGTATAGTTAGTAAGTGGATACAAATTAATTGTCCTATTTAGAGTCAAATTCATACTACTTTGGCTATTTTGATGTTGCATTCCTGGTCGTGGTCCCCAAGGCTTATTGCCAGGCTGTCCTTGAACTTGTGCCATTACTATTACAAACAAACGGTAACTTTACTTAAAATAAAGTAAATACGTAGAATTACTAGTAAATTATCGTTGGAAATCAATAAATTCAATATGAACTAAAATACAACGACGCCAAGCAACCGGCGGCCATTACAACCATAGAGAATAAAAAAACAATCAACTAATGTCAAACAAAGACTACACTAAGTTAAAAAGGTGAAATCATGATATGACTACTCGGAGTAAATAGAACTGGAGTAGCCTTTGCCTAACATTCCCCTCTGCCAAACGCACAAGCATCGGATGCCTGTGCGTTATATAAAACTAGTTGAGCCGCCATTTTAAAACCACAATAATCAGAACGTCTTGCCGTGCAGAGCTCCCACTAAAATGCCTGCCTGTGCTGTTTTTTAGCGTTAAAAAAATTCGAAAACATCTAGTATTCAAAAAGATGGCGTCACATTTCATTTTTAAGTATTATTTTTAAGATTTGATATTTATTTACTTCATAATTTCATGTTTTAGCATACTACAATTTCAAATTTCGAGCCATAGTCTCGTGGGGAGTCGGCCGTGACGTCATCAAACGATCTTCCAGCGCACTCCCCAAAGAGTATATAATACACTACGTTTAAGAGTCGGGACTTCAAACAAGCTTTTTAAAAATTTTGACTCGCAGTTTAGGCTAAGATCTCGTACCATCCAACAGAGACAGATAAAAAAGTAATGCCAACATACTACAAAAGCAAACTAAGGATGTGGTGTACGCTACAGAATGTGTCGATATCGATAAAAACGAATGGGTACCCCCCCCTGCCTTGCAGACAGGTTTTTTAATCCTACAAAAGCAAAATAAAAAGCTCTCATCGTTTGACAATATTGAGTATTATTCAATTACGTGTAATTATTTAATACAATTTATTTAACAACAAAAAATAAAAGTTATGTTTACAATGTGGAAATTAAATTGTTGGTAATTTTCTGATCTCTTATTCTAGGCGGAGTCTTCAGATGTTAGCTGATCGATCAACACACGTTTTTGCAATGTTGTGTAAGCAAGTAAGCAGGACATTTAGATCTGAAATAATAAATAGATTAAATTAGTATATATATCGTTTGAGTTTACGCTGGTCATCATCAATTCAATTTATTGTTCACCACTTACCATAGCGGACTATGTGTAACGCGCCCGAAGGTCTGGTTCTGCCCAATCAATGAAATCTGGTTCTGAAATAAACCACTCATTAGCTTCAGGAATTGAGCTATTTAACCATATCGGAAAGATAGGTTATGTAACTTACCAATAGAGGCGCTTATGCGGTTACAGGCAACGATCACACCCGACGGGCATCGTGTAGCAAGGCGGCAGTCACGCTGTCTTCTTCTAGTGCCTCTTCAATTCGGAAGATAAGCCGTCAGCTTTTTATATTCATCTCTGTCAGTCGCAAACCGAAACAGCTTTTCAACGGGGTTAATGCCGATCCACTCTCATATGCTTTGCAGCCATGACTCTCGCCTTTCAACAAGTCACGCTGTGATCTGAAAAATAAGTGGAGTTGAACACAGAAGAAGTTTTGATGATGATAATGAGAGATGAACACATGCGAATAATTCTGCGCAATGTTCTGCATTATATTAAAACTCATACAACAAACTTTGTTGTTAATGATGTTAGCTATCTAGTCATGGGAGGTTTTTGTTGTTTTATAAATAACCCTATATATGATATACTATATTTTAATATATTGCAATAGACAATATATATATGTATTAAACTAATGAAACATCTCAAGTACATTTGATACTCAAATTTACGAAAATAGATTTTTTATCGATAATTTTGTAAGTAGTAAGGACATCGCTACGACGCATATGATTTTTGATATAAGTGACCAAAACTTATTTCTAATTACTAAGCGTTTATATAATAACATGGAAAACTACTTACTGCTTCTCATCTAGTGGGAATTGGCCATGAAAACCCACTTTGGGTTTAATTTCCTACCAGATTTTAGTCAACATTTTTCACACCTTTTGTAAAACATTTCGCTGTTATGCACATAAATAAATGACACAAACTAGTAGATATACACTAATGATAAGTCACTGAAGACAATAAATAGGCACAAGATGGAAAACTAAACTAAAACAACGCTATAATTTATATTTTCAAAACGGCATAGTGACATAATGCCATTAGTGACACACTCCGGCAGCGCGAGACAAGGAAGGTTAGATCGGAAGTAAGAGACAAAACAAGTCGCCATTAAAAATTGCCTAAACTCCATACATTTTTTCTGTAGTATGGGAGTTTCGCCAGGCTGGCACTCCCCACGAGACTACCTAGGGTTGAACATTATCGCATTTCAATTAATTAGACAATAATTTAAAAAAGTTTGTTGTTAATAAATAATTGTAATTTTGTCATTTCGTATTAATTAATTACCAATTATAATTTCGTTTTAACAATATACGTTGCGTGTTTATATTTAGTTTAGTATTAAGTACATACCTACCTACACTTTTGCGACCGCTTGAAGCTTATTTTTTGCCACACTACATGGAAATATAAAATCATTAGTGAATTAATAAAATAAAATAAGAATAAGACTATTTTGCCCTTTATTCATGCTGGGCGGCGCTCATAAACATTAAGAGTACCTATGCTGTAGCATATACAGCGTCCCTGACTTTATAAAATAAGCAAGGGTAAAAAGGTACCAGCACAGCCGATTATTTCTGAGAAACCTAAATTTTTTTTCGAGCCACAGCACAAATTGTTTTTTTTTGTTGTAATCAGCAACCCTAATTGAATTGCACTTCATTAATAGTGATGTCACGTCATCGATATTGCGATTTTACGAGGGAGTAATGAATGAATGAATGAATGAAAGTAACATTAAATTTAAAATATGTATTATGATTTAAATCTATACATTGTGTTCCTGAGGTTATACATTAACTTCGGCATTTTATTCAGACTATTAAATTGATCATTTTTTAATATGGATAAAATTTATGATACTTTTATGAATTGAAGTTCCTTTAATTTTGAAATCCTAGAATAAAACTATAGAGATATAGAATAAAACAGGTCAAGTCGACCTTAAGCCAAATGGCATATATGATGTTAGTAATAGCCGTGTGGTCACGGCAGAGCAGAATATAATTGTCACCACCTCAAATCTCTCCCGTGGGTGTCGTACAAGGCGACTACGGATAAATCAGTTATGAGGAATAGGAAGCAGCGTTCCTCTTAAACCACCTAGCAATGTACTGCGACTTTTGTGCCCGATAAATGGCAATAGGCTCGCCACATTTTACATGGGACCTAACATAATTGGCAAAACGTGAGTGTTAGTTCACCTCTGCCTACTCCTTCGGGGATATAGGCGTGATTTATTTATGTATGTATGTATGAGAGAAGAGGAAGTAAAATCTCCAATTTTTTAACATTTTGTCTGTATGTATGTTTGTGCACGCATCATGCATAAACTACGAGACGGATTTTGATCCCATTTGGTATGATGATAGCTAAATGTCATTGTCAACATTTAAGTTAAATTTATTTTTTAAAAGCTCCTTTAAAAAACCCGGTGGTCCAAGTGCAATACTTCGATTTACTAGGAGTTAGGTATGTGGCACCAAAGTCTTCCGTACATAAATGAAGCTTTTGGAAAATATTATTGTAGTATTAAAATCAGAAATGATCGGTATGTGTAGTTCAAGCAAAAATACCTCTGCCCCTAGCCGGTATCCTAATTGCTAGTATTTATACTGTAAGCTTTCACATTCCCGAAACAGCTAATTTTTAATTATAATTTTCAGTTTTCCTAAAGAACACGAAAAAAATGGGTTGATGCTTGTAATAGGCACGTCTCTTGGGCATCTACAAGAACAAGTACTATTTGTTCCGTAAATTTTGAGCCGTCTCAGTTTCAGAAATTATCTAACAATAGAAGAAGATTTTATAGAATACAAGTTTGTTTTTTCCTCGCAATTGTGTTGAAAAACGTCGTATGCAACTCATATGCATTGGTCATTACACACTCAGTTTCCTTACCGCGTTCGCTTGAGGCTCGCGCTTGCAATAATGCCTCGTATATAATGACCAACATAGCATACTCGTAACATAATGTACTATTTTAACTTTTAAGATCCACACATTTTGATTTTTGATTCCCCTTAAAATTTAACAATTCCCAGTATCATACGAGAAATCTAACTATATTCACTATTGCTTTGTTAAAAATAATGTTTAAGGGTTTCTCCTTTCCATTATGATTATACACGAAAGGGTCCACACAGTGATTTCTGAAAGTGAAAATACATAATAACACCTATTGTAAATACTTTTTAAATGTAATAAGCTATTAAGTATAAATTTGTATTTGATTGATATAGCTTTCGAAATCTGTCAAAGTTTTAGATAGATTTCATATATGAGTGTCTTTGCAAAATCGAAAGAAGGCTGATTGTAAAGTAAGCGTGTAAATCATCATTTAATTTTCAATAATGTAAGAATACTAACGCAAAATTAATGCATTCATTCATTGAACGAAACTGATTTATCGATATTGATATTCTCGTGCTATGTCATGTCACTACTCACACAATGACATTCGTGTGTTTGAATAGAACGTTAACACACTATTTTAAGTATGTTTGCGTGAATTTTAAATATGTGTGTCGTTTTATGCATGTGTGTGTTTGTAAATACGCAAAAAGTTTTTGTATCTGTGTGCAGCCTTTCAGTGTAGTAGTAACCTCACCCCCCGCAAAAAATGGCAGAAAAATATGTACGAGAAATTGACTAATGGCTACTCCAGTCCTATTTACTCTGAGTATGACTATGACCATTGACTATGACGTAGTCTCTCTTAGTGATCTGTGGGTACTAGAGATTGTCATCTGAGACGTAGTCTCTCTTTAGGGCCGGTATTTCAATATTACCTTATCTTAATGCTTAAGTTAAGTCCTACATTTAAGCTAAGTTTCACTTTTGATCGACAGTACCGTATTTCAATGCGGATCGTCCTCACCTTAACTAATCTAAGATTAATTGCAATATTGCAACATAACAAACAAAATAAGTCATTTGTCTATGATTTTAGTTGTCATTTGGTGACATTAGGGTCAATTCTGACATGATACTCTAAACTTAAAACTAAATTTAATATCATTCTCTCCTTTTCATTATATATTGAGAATGACAGAGAAACACTGTTGTCAAATTAGTCTTAGGTTTAGAGAATCGTGGTCAGAATCGACCCTATTGACTGATACATGACACATGCAAGTGTATTAAATACTCTTTGGACACATGTGCAAACTATTTATCTCTATTGCACTGAGAGTGTTTGGCGCGTTTCGTGGTGTCAGTCAGATTTTTTTTCAATAATTATAAAATTGGTTCAGAGTGGATTTTGTGCAGTGAAAGTGGTGTTATTTTGATGCACAAGCATCCGTGTTGATGTGCAATTATGCAGAATCATTGAAAACAAGTCTTATGATGTGTTTGATGTTGTGGTGAAGATCACTATAAAAAGTGGTTTTATCCATTTCATCAGTCACCATCATGAACTCTGTTAACATTCAATTCGCGCCAAGCACTCTCTAGATACGTTAAAATGTGTGACACCCATATTTTAACGTAAAATTCATTTCATTCATACATTTCACCCACTCATTATTTCATAAGACTACAGATAAAATATACACTAAAGACTTGGCTGTATGGGCTAGAAGGCTCTTTGGCTTCCCTAAAATATGGAGAGAATTAAAATAAAAACTCTATTGCAGTGAAGTTGGCGCATCGTTTTTTATCCATTCTAAAACGATTCTAAACAAAAAATAATTTATAATACCTAGCAGCAAGACAAATTCGCGGCATTGACATGACTTTTTTTTAATAAAAGTTCTTTTAATCGGCGCTCTGGCTTGGGTACTTGTACTATAGAGGTGTGTATCCTTGGTTTTAGCCCTCTTTCTAAAATGTTACTATAAAATATATAAAAAACAAATTGGTACATAACACAAACTAAAAATGCTGTTTAGGATGGTATTTTATTAATTCGCGTACTTATCTACATAGGTACAATATTATCTCAACTAGCCATAATTTCCTAACCAGCGTGTTGCTTTTTGTGGGTCAAAAATAAATTATCATGAAGCAACTTTTCTAAAGTAACCAGATGACAATCCTGGATCGGAACTTAAGCGACAGAAATCCTCCGCTTAGATTAAGGCTAGTTAAGGTGGAGTTTAAGTGCCGTTTAATTTTAATCCTACTTTGAAATACACATAGGTCGTACTTATTATAAATCCAGGATCAATTCAAGATAAGTTGCTATTGAAATACCGGCCCTTAGTGATCTGTGACTATGACTAATCATGGATTAACAAACAAATTCCTTGGGTGAAAATAAGACTTAAGAATTGATTTTTTTGTTAAAAACTTTAAAAAAAAGAGTCATTCTTTTTGAAGAAGTATGTTAAAATTAAATTAAAAAATAAAATTCTCGCAGTAAAGAACTAAGGATTGCTGGTGGGTGTTTTTATTTTTATGGATATTTTAAATAAAAATAAATCTGTCCGTCAAATTGACTGAATGTTTGTGTTTCCTGTGCCACAATCCCACAAACAAACCTAAATCAATAAATACAATACAAGTTCAAACATTCATTGGCCTATATATTAATGTCAGGAGTTTTAATTAGCGACAGCATATTATTATGTCGTAAAATACTCTAGCAATTTTGCAATTGAAATGTTAAACACCGACATTTCAATGTTATTGACGAAAAAACGAGATACTGAAGACGTGGTTGTACGGGATCGATAACGTCGCCTTCTCAGAGAAAAAAAATGTATGAGGAGTGTTTAGCGCGTTTCGTAGTGTCAGTCAGATTTATTTAAAAATTGTTACAGAGTGAATTTTGTGCACTGAAAGTGGTGTTATTTTGATGCACAAGCATCCGTGTTGATGTGCAATTATGCAGAATCATTGAAAATAAGTGTCGTGATGTGTTTGATGTTGTGGTGAAGACTACTTTAAAAAGTGGTTTTATCCATTTCATCAAGCACCATCATGAACTCTGTTACCATTAAATTCGCTCCAAGCACTCCCTAGATGCGTTAAAATGTGACACCCATATTTTAACGTAAAATTAATTTCATTCATACATTTCACCCACTCATTATTTCATAAGCCTACAGATTAAATATACACTAAAGACTTGGCTGTATGGGCTAGACCCTTTGCCTTCCCTAAAATATAGAGAATTAAAAAAAATTAGTGACACTGACAGTGACAGCCAGTTTGAAGAAATTGGTCAACAAAGTCAAAAATATTTTGAAAATATTCCGAATCAGTCTCAAAACTTGTTTGGTTTAATTTATTTGTTTGTTCCTAAGATAACGTAATGTCGCAACAATTAGAATTGTTAACAGAAAATGCTTCACGATGGGCGGCTATCATATTCGTCGCACCGGAAATACGAAAGAAAGAAATTAAACCGTTTGTTATGTGTAAGTTTATTTTAAAATTATAATTAGTAGACGTCTCGGATGATTTACTATTTTGAACTAAAATCCGTTTTCTATAAAAAAAAAATAGTTCTAATTCTTAATTAAGATCATAGGCCAGGCAGTCAGGATTACTTTAACAATTTTATATTACCGTAATTGGATATAACATCGACGCTAAGTCCTGTTTATTTCGCATTCGCAGTAGCTGTTAAGGAGTTGGAGGGTAACCCTGACAGCAGAACTTCGACCCTGGTGAATGTCGATAAGTTTGCAGCTGTCAGAGAGGTTGTTAGGCACTTCGCGAGACTGCGGTCTGCAACGAAGAACCCTTGGGGACACGACGACACACGGAGTTTTCTAGAGAGTCTGAGGTTGGAAAATAAAATATCTATACCCCATTCACTTGGGCTTGAGATAAAATATAAATAATCTTGATTTGTCTTTTAATATCTTCTTCTCCCTGCCCTGTTCCCAGTCTATCTGGGGTCGGCACAGTATGTTTCCTCTTCCATTCATATTAGTCAGACGGCATCAAGCTATCCACTCCCCTTTGATTCATATCATCCATTACACCGTAAAGGTGCTAGTGATGAATGAATGTATAGAAAAGAGACGGATTAATGTATAAAATACAAAAATAAAAATGTGTAACACCAATATTTCAAAGCAGCTAACAGTTTTATTTGTCTATAATTGATGATGATAATAGAATATAAAGAGACATATCAAGATTGTTTACATTTTGCCTCAAACCCAAGTGAATGGGGTATAAATCAAAATATATTGGAATGTAATATTGTACTACTGGTTAAAAACAGACAGAATCAATTCTGACCATATTTATTACCATTGCAGATTTTCACAGGAATGTGTAGACGAGCTTGCAAATATTGTTTGTGTGGACAAAATATATGAGAATGTGCCAACCCATTTGAGGACTAAGCCCGGTCTAGCCAGTCTCCAGTGGAAGATAGATACATCTTTGGGGTAAGTCTAATAATAAAAAAGTGTGTACAGATGTTGGTTTGATTCTTGAATTGTTATATCATTTGAAATGATTAATTAATAGTATTGCCCATTTATACTTTGGTGTTAATTTATAACCCATTTAACTAACCCGATTTAATGGTATTATTGTGTAGATGTGAACTTTTGTATTTCAGCCAATCTAACACGGATAGAGATCTAAAACACTGCAAGGATATTATGAGACGGGACACCTTCATTATCTTGACATTGAAACTCACTGATGGCACAACTCGCACATACCGGCTCCCTATAACAAAGTTTCATGAGCTACGATACACAGTAGCCAGCGTGTTGAAGAATATGATCGTTTTGGAAAAGAGAAAGTGTATGAGGAAAGATTGACCCAGGTACTCTTGGGGTTGATGCCCTAGCTAGATGAATATTAAATAGTTCACATAATTTTGCAATCAACTTAAATTTAGTGAAAATGGACATCATAATGTCCAGTACTGATAGGGTGCCTTAAATTTAGAACAATACTTCCCATAACTGGGGAGACAGCCTTCTGTTTAAGTGATTTAAGTGTTAAATGTATTGAAAATAAAAAGTAGGAATTTTTATTGGACCCAACTTTTTGGGGTCAGGCTAGTTAGTTAGTAGCCAAGAGATTATTCCACATTTAGTCTTTCAAGTGGTCACTCGAAAGGTTGTCTCTTGGTTACCAACTGCCCCGCAACCAACCCTAGGTTCTAAAAGAATTATAGTGTCAAGAATCTTGAATGCCAGTTGGTGATTTCAGATTGTGCTCAATGGTCTGTCAGTTGTGAAACCTCATGTGGTACACAAATGTAAACTATTGACTATTAGTACAAAGATTCTGGTTCAGATTTAGATAAAGAATTTCGAAAAATTATGGTCTTGATGCGGGAATCGAACCTGCGTCCACTGCTATCCGGGCCGGTGCCTGGCCAACCAAGACACCAACCACCAGAATCTTTGTAAACTATTGTTCATTTAACATTGCGTTAATTCATTCATTACATTACCACAATCTAAAAATGTTCCCAATCAACATTGTGCTTTAAGTCTAGCAAGTTAAGCTTTATGATCCATTGGATAATTTTGTATATTATAGTATGCCGTGCATTTCACTGTATGTGCAGACCTGACATATTCTTGGTTCTTGTTACTGATTTTCATTTCTACTTTTACTGTACACAACAACATTCCTTAGATGATTCATAGTTTATAAACTATCTTGTTGTAAATATTGTTATCTCATTGTTTATTATTGTAAAGGTAATTTTGAATGTAATAGGGGGCGAACTTATTGTCGAACATCAGGAACTTTAGTCCTACCAATTTGCTAAATAGTGCACCAGGAAAGCTGCTGCCCATTCTTCGTTATATTACAACTCTTTAATTACCTAGACTCTAACGAGAGAGACAGGGGTGGTAACTATTGAATATTATCTACTACTCAGCAGTCACCACACAGCATCAAGAACAAGTTAGATGTTAAAGTTACACATATTCACTGTT
The DNA here is from genome assembly GCA_963931975.1 of Cataclysta lemnata. Taxonomy (NCBI): domain Eukaryota; kingdom Metazoa; phylum Arthropoda; class Insecta; order Lepidoptera; family Crambidae; genus Cataclysta; species Cataclysta lemnata. Next base: position 5,197,648 of record OZ008359.1, read on the forward strand.
AAAAGAGTTATTGTAAATAATATGGTGCATAATGCATTTATTTTATGAAATCTGTTACTTATATAAATAAATAAATAAAGTTTATTTTTACCAAAAAGTTGTTTTCTTTATTCATTGTATTTTTTAAGTTAACAATGTCACATCATAGTGTGCTTTTGTCCACCTGGCTTTGTGATCCCTCTATTAGTTGCTCTGCGGTCACTTCCTGTTTCTATAAAGAAGAAAAAAAGATAATTATTCAACTTCACATCAAATTCTTAGATCAGGACATAATAATTTTTATAACAGAATTTTGAAGATCTGTATGCTGGGCCACTACCCATCCAATGACTGGCCTTAGCGATTTCTTAATTTAGGTAATCGCAGGCCGAGAGCGCTATGCCACGGGGCCAGCGAGCTCCTCTTTTTTTTTTAAATGCGTCCACCAAAATAATTTTGCGCGTCAGTCATTGGCAAACATCAAGAGAGTTACATTGTTACGTGTAAGCTGACGGCCTCGTCGCCTTGGCTAATAAAAATATCAAGAGGGGTGACAGAAACCGTTCATAAAGCAAAAAACGCAAGAAATATTTCCAAATAATAAAATTCCCGCACTAGACATAATTTTCTCTGACATAATATATATTTTTCTTTGAAACATCATCGTGGATTAATAGTATTTGACGCTTACCTTAAGTGTTTCGTGGCACTCCTCGGGGTCGGCCGCAGAGTCGCCTTTGCTCTAAAACAAGCGATAAGTAGTTCAGTCAACAACAAGACGTGGCGAGCCTATTGCCAACTATCGGGCACATAAATCTCAGTATATTGGGTACACTACGGGGTACAAGAGGGATGCTGCTGCCCATTACTCATTGCTGTCTTTACCCTTAGTCACCGTGTACGACATTCACGGGAAAGATGGGATGATTTATACATATCATGGGTACCTACAATAATTATAATCTGTTCCGTCGTCACCTTACGACGTTCAACACTTTTATGTCACACCTGACTATAAAGTGGACTTTTCCGCCCGCTGGTCAGGGGGTGACATAAACTATAATATGTAAAAGATAAAAACCTCAGATCGTCAAATGCTTGCGCGGTCCGAGAGATTCTTTGTTTAATCACCTTGGTTATATACAAGGTGTAAAAGAGAGGTGAAGTCATATTCAAAGGAGTTATTCAGGCCACCAAATTGAACAACTTTCGCTAAGGGACCAAAATCGATCTCTGAAAAAAAATCACCTCCCCTTAATAAACCGAGAATCAGCTGACATGGGTTTGTATGGGGGAGTGTTTATTTTTTCTAAGATTTCGACATTGGTCTCTTAGCGAAAGTTGTCCAGTTTGATGGCCTGAATAACCCGTTTAATTATGACTACACCTTTGTGTTACACCTTGTATAATCTACTCTTCTTCTCCCTGCCCTTATCTTACTCTAAGTAGACTTCGAAAAACAAACATCCTATATCTATAAAGGAGGAGCTCGCTAGCGCTGTGGTACAGCGCGCTTGGCCTGCGATTGCGTAAGCTAAGCAATTTCGCTTAGGCCGGTCATTGGATGGGTGACAAAAATTGATTATCTCGAGTTCCTCCGTGCTTCGGAAGGCACGTTAAGCCGTTGGTCCCGGCCTGATCGCTAATACCCACCAACCCGCACTGGGCCAGCGAGGTGGGTTATGGCCCAATCTCCCTTTATTCTTCCATCCATAGGGAAGGCCCGTGCCCCAGCAGTGGGGACATTAAAGGGCTGGTGATGATGATATTAATAAAGATAACACTTACATGCGCGTGCGCCCTCCGCTGGTGCGCGCGCAGCGAGTCCCTAGTGGCGTAAAGGCGACCGCACGCGCACGGGAACCGGTCGCCGGCGCCGTGCGCGCGCGCACTGTGCGCCACCAGTGCGGATGGGAATAGGAACCGCTTGTGACACTGGGCACACTCGTGTCTGCAAGCACGCGGTCGGAATGTGTTGTACATTGTACATACATAATGGTGCAGGTTCGATGGTGGTCGTCGAGTGAATGGAAAAATGATGAGGCTTGGTTACAAGGAACGTTGTAGATAATGGAAGTACTCGTAACAAATTAGAAAAAATATTCGCGTGACACAGGCAGCTTGAGTGCCCCGCCGTGGAGAAGTGCTCTTGCGTCAACGTCAATGCGTCAACACATACATACTTACATAAATCACGCCTATATCCCGGAAGGGGTAGGCAGAGGTGAACTAGCACCCACGTTTCGCCAATTATGTTAGGTCCCATGTAGCAGGTGGTGAGCCTATTGCCATTTATCGGGCACAAAAGTTGCAGTATATTGCTGGGTGGTATAAGACGAACGCTGCTGCCCATTCCTCATCACTGATTTATCCTTAGTCGCCTTGTACGACACCCACGGGAGAGATTTGGGGTGGTGACAATTGTATTCTACTCTGCCGTGCCCGTTGTATATTGTACTTGGCTGTATAAGTGTAAAACGTTTGTCTGTTATTTTTATAAAAACTATGTCAATGTATTATCTCTCTCTCAGCCTCCGTAGCACGGGACGTCGGTCCGGACACATCTCCTTCCGGGGAAAGAAAATCTTTGCCTCTCGCTCTAACTCCCACTAAATCCCGAGACAAAACACTGTCAAGTGGTGGAGAGAGACTTGTCCACGTCCCCGTGCTAGGCCAGCTGAAATAAAGTTTTTACTAAATATGTAATGTTGTTTTTTCATCAAAATACAACAAAATGAGGAATCATTTTATTCTTACACGGCTCCCAAATGACTGATCAGTCAGAGGTCGGACCCCTGAATACAGAAACGCTACTCAAATAGGGGATAGTACATATTTTCAGAAAGTATTTTTTATCTTCATGTGTAGGTATATACTTATTCCACTAAAAAATAATTTTGAGCACTGCTTATAAAGTTAAGTGGACAATACCTGTCAGAATTGAAATGGAAAAATGTCTTTTTTTGACAATACTTAAATTTTAGCAGGAATGGTGGAGGGGAAACCACCAACAACAGCATACCCAATGAGGGTTGGTGTCAGGCAGCGGCCGGCTGTAAAACCCAAGCCAAAACCTTGAGCAGTGATCCGAATGTTGCCGCAAAGTGATTATTGTTCATGAAATAAACACGAATGACCCGTTCCGATACTTACTTGAATGTTGTAACGTCTCTATGCCTCTTATGCCGCTTAAAATGTAATATGAGATTCCCCTGAAACAAATTACATTTTCTAAATGTCTACCATGCCCTGGCGGTATTTCGTAATTCTGTTGCTAGCAATCAACGATTGAAACTTATGCCTTTTCTCTCACATCGCGCTCTTGCCTGTTAGCGACTGAAACTGTCAAACCGTAAATATATTTTCGCAAAAACACCAATGAAAGAAACACTGATTGAGGCAGACACAACAGAGAGAACAGATTTCTATAGAAAATTGTTAGCAGCAGAGTTTCGTAATCAGCCTGCGTACCAATTGTGTAATGAATAAAAATAAAACATTAAAAATATATCATCATCTTCACCAGGACTTTAATGTCCCAACTGCTGTGGTACAGGCCTTCCCTGTGGATAGAATAAGCGGTAGTTTGCCTTGTGAGACACCCACGAGAGATATATTATATGTTTAAGGATGGTGACATTAAGTACTCTAATAATGAAATACGCTTGACCGAAGGTTGTCATCCAAAAAAGGAAGTCAATATGATTAACGCCATCTTGGCGCTGCGGGCACTGGTGTACGAAGGTGAACGTCCACGGAACTAATATTAGAGATGCATTTGTAATGTCAAATTTAGTACCCTTGCCGCTCGAGGGGGCGCTTCAAATCGGCACAAGAAACATTTGACATTTTAGTAGACGTATTCAGTCCAGCGCACTTGTTACACTGCGCCTGCGTTTCAACTCTAAGGGCCTGTTTCACAATCGACAAATAAATTCGAAGTAGCTTACTTTGCAGTTCAACAGACATAGGTATAAAGATTTTGGTGGTTAGAAAAAGAATTTCGAAAAATTATGATCTTGAGGCGGGAATCGAACCCGCGTCCGCTGCTATCCGAGCAGGTGCCTGACCGCTCGGCCACCCAAGACACTAATTAACTTGCCGAAATTCTTCTAACCTTTACACTTCACGTTGTAAGCCGACGGGTACCCTCGCAATGTAGAAATAAATTTCAAACATTCCAAAGCAGATATTTTTACAAATACCGTGCGTTCGGTTAAGCTTGGGTTTGCTTTATTAACTATTCGATTTTAATTTTAACATTATATAAATGTTAGAAAACTTGTACTAATTAGAAAGATTTTGGTGGTTAGAAAAAGAATTTCGAAAAATTATGATCTTGAGGCGGGAATCGAACCCGCGTTTTTTCTAACATTTATATAATGTTAAAATTAAAATCGAATAGACATAGGTATATTTCATATTACAACTGTCAAATGATCTGCGAAGTAAGCCACTTTGAACTTATTTGTCGCTTGTGAAACAGGCCCTCAGAATACTTACCCTAGACTGGAATTTGATGTCGCATTCCACGCAGTAGTAGTCTCCCCTGAGATGGACCGACACCTTGTGCTGCCTGAGGAGAGCCGGGTACACGAACCACTTGCTGCATTCGTCGCACTGCACGCGCTTCGACTTGTCGTGTCTACTGTAGGCACATACAACTGCACGTTATACATCCCCGAAACGCTACTCAAAGTTTGAGTTTTGCTTAACATTTAAGTATTGTCAAATTATTTACGTTTTTCCGAACAAATTCTGAGAGGTGTTGTCCACTTAACTTTTTAAGTAGTGCTCAAAATTTGAGTAGCGTTTCTGTATTTGGGGGATAGTCTGGCAACTTCTTTCTGGACTATAGCCTACCACTTTGTGCTTTACTACTTACTGCCGCACTCAGAGACGTCAAATAACGTTAATTAGTACTAAACGTCAAAAAATGACAATTCAAAACTAGTCGCTATTCTTGCATTTTAATTTTTCTTAAATCTAGACTATAGACCCTATAGTCTAGATTTGAATAAAATTTTTTGACATTAAATACTCATTAAAGTTAATTGACGTCTCTGACTGCGGCAGTAACAAGCGTTTACATCGCCACCTAGTTGTATGGATCAGAGTGTTGTGCAACGAAAGCGAGGAATGAAAGAAAAATGCGTGCAGCGGAAATGAGAATGTTGGGATGGATGTGCGGGGTGACTAGGGAAGACAGGATTAGAAATGAGCACGTTAGAGGAAGTCTTGAAATAGCGCCGTCACGTCGCTAGTTTTTCCACAAAAATCATCCGAACCAATTTTCACTTTTGCAAAAATAGTAAAATACTTTCAAAAAAAAATTTTTTTTCTAGATTTTTTTTTTCTCGAGTAGTCATCAACAGGTCCTTCCTGGGCCCGCTTAACGTTTAATTTTACACGTTATATTTATAGTTACTTCGAAAAAGTTAATCTATATTATTACTATTACATGATTATGTATAAATACATAATCATGTAATAGTAATAATATTACTACTTCACACCTATCATCAAGTTTTATGTTGTTAACTATAAAGTCCTGCGAGGTTGCGGGTATATAACATAAACGTATAATTAAAAATCAAATCGCAACTATAAGAAACTAATACGAAAGTTTGGAAGCCAGTGTAAACTTACGTGGTGTGCGTCCTGAGGGCCTCCACGCTGTGCAAGGTCTTTCCGCACAACTCGCAGGTTTGCTTGTCGGCTTTGTTGTGGCGCATTCGCACGTGGCGTTGCATCGATGTGCGTTTGCTGCGGTCAAGACGAGTATTTTGCTGGGATATCACTACACGGCACTGACCTCTATTATGCAAGTACGCTGGACTGAATACGTCTACTATAGTCAGACAACTTCGAGCGCGACTATCCTGAGGGCCAAAACTAATTAATTACGTTAAGTTTATATGAGTGCAAGCAAATTTCAAAACAGAATAACCTCGCGTCTGTGGGCATGACGGGAGCCGTCATGAGTATTTCTCAGCAAGGCCAGAAAGAGATATCATTACACAAACAAAAGCCGTGTTAAAAAGGGAAGGACGATTCAACTCGGTCCGGAGCGGCTTGTTGGAGCGGCGCACGACCGCGATATTGAGTGCAGTTCAGTGCAGTGAAATTCCGCTTTTATGGCTATTGTAATAAGATCTAAAATATTTACTTTTGACGGAACTTGTTTTCGTGGGAGTTAATTACTAATGTGTGCGTGTGTCGTAGTGTATCGATGCATAAGCGCGTAGGCTGCCGAAATGCCGGCTTGTAGGCAATCTTTAGGTACTATTTCTCGTTGCGTGCGCCTGACAAGACTACTACTACGCTTGTCTGTGTGCGTGCTGTATCGCAGGCCTCCATAACTCGATATTTAGCGAGTTAGTTGACGGAATCTAGAGAGCGGGAGCGAATTGTAAGTACCTGTGTTGCATATTGTTTCGCGCGCGTTTAATACTGTTATGATAAGATTTTATTGGTGGATTTTTTTTATTTGTTTATAAAATGGTATTGTACTTGCATTATGGTAATGATTTTTTTATGCTCGCTCGTTTGGTACGGCTGTTGGGAATCGGGTTATATGGACGCTCCGCCACTGCTGAGGGTTGAGAGAAGTTGGGGGCTGAGGTAATGTAGTATACAATATATGTAGTATACAGTATAATGTAATATACAATAGTGCACGAGTTTTCCCTCCTCCCCGCATCACCCGCCCCCGCTAACATCTAGAGTGCCGCGTCCCCCGCCACGTCTCTCACCCCGCAGGAAGGTCGCGCACGAACTTGTCGGACGGTACAAAGAATTTGGTGGTTAGAAAAAGAATGATCTTGAGGCGGGAATCGAACCCGCGTCCGCTGCTATCCGGGCAGGTGCCTGACCGCTCGGCCACCCAAGACACTAATTAACTTGCCGAAATTCTTCTAACCTTTATTTACACTTCACGTTGTAAGCCAACGGGTACCCTCGCAATGTAGAAATAAATTTCAAACATTCCAAAGCAGATATTTTTACAAATACCGTGCGTTCGGTTAAGCTTGGGTTTGCTTTATAAACTATTCGATTTTAATTTCTAACATTTATATAATGTTTAAATTAAAATCGAATAGTTTGTCGGACGGTATAAAATGACAAATGTTTCTTGTGCCGATTTGAAGCGCCCCATCGAGCTGCAAGGGTACTAAGTTTGACGTTTGTTGCTTGTATTTGACATTACAAATGCATCTCTAATATTAGTTCCGTGGACGTTCACCTTCAAACACCAGTGCCATCAGCGCCAAGATGGCGAGTATCAAATTGGCTTGTTTTTTGGATGACGACCTTCAGTCCAGCGTACTTGTATAATAGAGGTCAGTTCTACACGGACATCTTCTCCATGCCCTGTTCTCAGTCTACTCAAATTAGCTAATCATTGGTTGATTTGATTCAGTCGCCGACTTGACACGAACGTGACAGCACGCTTCTATGACTCTTTAGAGTACCTTCAGACACTTTAAAAGTTTAAAACAATGACGTTGTTGTGGAGGGGCATTCATTTTTAGTTTAGACGATCTCTGCTTACCTACCTATTAACTTTGGGCTTGATGATATACCTACTTACTTGGACACGAAGTCACACTGCTGGCACCTGTACTCTGCGGCGTCCGATGTGTGGGTAGCGTGGTGTTCCAAGAGGACCTGTCTGGAGAGGCGCACACAGCCGCACACCTTACACTTATATCTGCAATAAATAACACACATACATAAATCACGCCTATATCCCCGAAGGGGTAGGCAGAGGTGAACTAGCACCCACGTTTCGCCAACTATTTCACGTCCCATGTAATAGGTGGCGAGCCTATTGCCATCTATCGGGCATATAAATCGCAGTATATTGCTAGGTGGTACAAGAGGAACGCTGCTTCCCTATCCCTATCCCTCATCACTGATTTATCCTTAGTAGCCTTGTACGACACCCACGGGAGAGATTTGGGGTGGTGACAATTGTATTCTACTCTGCTGTCACCACACGGCCTTCTTAAATAAGTAATCATGTAAAACTTAAGCCAAAACCTTGAGTATGTATTGGAATGTTGTCATTCCAATCAATCTCCGTTCATCGGTCTCTCGACATGGCCCGCTCCGAGATCCAGAGAGCCGCGTGTGACTTGCGAGCCGAAGGTAGCACTGAGCTACTCAGGTACCCCTGAGCTAGCCAAAAGTACCCACGTCCTTATATCAAAACATGATTAGAATGACAGCTAGCAACAAATATAAAACTGCTATATGTGCGAGAAGGATAGATAAAAAAGTGTATGAGCTGTCAGCTGTCCTCATGTTAAGTTTTTGAGGACTTTAAGTATCATTAGCATTCGTGTTAGGGATACATACATACATAAATCACGCCTATATCCCCGAAGGGGTAGGCAGAGGTGAACTAGGACCTACATTTCGCCAATTAGGTTAGGTCCCATGTAATAGGTGGCGAGCCTATTGCCATATATCGGGCACAAAAGTGTCGCAGTACATTGCTAGGTGGTATAAGAGGAACGCTGCTGCCCATTCCTCGTCACTGATTTATCCTTAGTCGCCTTGTACGACACCCACGGGAAAGATTTGGGGTGGTGACAATTGTATTCTACTCTGCCGTCACCACACGGCGGCGGTGTTAGGGATGGAGAAATTTCAATATACCGACAAACCTATAAGCCTACATCCCCAAAAGGGTAGGCACAGGCAGATATGCCATCTATTGGGCATATAAATCGCAGGAACTATATTGCTAGGTGGTTCAAGAGGAAGGAGGAGGAAGAGGAGGTACAAGGCGATATTGTGGTCGTCTTAGTCGCCTTTTGTGACACCCACAGGAGAGATGGTTGGTGACACTTGTATTCTTCAGGCAGTGGCCGGCTGTACAACCTAAGCCAAAACTTTGAGCGCTATGGATCGGAATGTAGTCATTGCAACCACTCTCTCCGTTCATCGGTCTCTCGACATGGTCCGTTCCGTCTCTTTTCTATACATTCATTCATCACTAGCACCTTTTCGGTGTGACGGATGATATGAATCAAAAGGGAGTGAATGGCTTGATGACCGATATGAATGGAAGAGGAAACATAATGCTCTGACCCCAGATAGACTGGGAACAGAGGCGCTACCCTAGAAGTACTAATTTTTCTAATATTTATATAATGTTAAAATTAAAATCGAATGACTATTTAATGTCAAAAATTTTCATTCAAGTCTAAACCATAGGCCCGGCAAGAATAGCGACCAGTTTTGAATTGTCATTTTTTGACCTTAAGTACTCATTAACGTTATTTGACGTCTCCGAGTGCGGCAGTTAATGGCAGAAACACATTAAAACACGACGCGACCCGATGTAACGCTACGCGTGTTGCGTCGAATCAAATGTATTGGTTTTCTATGACGAGAATCACACTATGAACATCCGACGGCGCATTGTTCGGTGTCTACACGTCGAGTCGCGTCGCGTTTCAATAACGTGTCGGGGTCATATTAAGACCAACCTCGTAGTGTGAGACTTCATGTGCCCTCGGAACGACGTCGCGTTCGGGCAGTACTGGTGGCATAGCTCGCACTCTAGCCAGCCTTGTTTCTGAAACATCATCATCATCATCACCAGCCCTTTAATGTCCCCACTGCTGGGGCACGGGCCTTCCCTATAGATGGAAGAATATAGGGAGATTGGGCCATAACCCACCACGCTGGTCCAGTGCGGGTTGGTGGGTATTAACGAGGGTAAATGCAGCCGGGACCAACGGCTTAACGTGCCTTCCGAAGCACGGAGGAACTCGTGATGAGAAATTTTTGGTCACCCATCCAATGACCGGCCTCAGCGAAATTGCTTAGTTTACGCAATCGCAGGCCGAGCGCGCTGTGCCACTGCGCTGGCGAGCTCCTCGTTTGTTTCTGAAACGCCACATATGGCGTTGTTGTTAAATTGTACGTATACAATTCATAATCTTAGCTTGGCGCTGCTCGCTCACATTATCACTCCCACACAAAATAGCAGGCGGAGTTTTAGTTCCCAACCAACCAAGCGCAGACTTATCTGGCACTCTAACATGACCACTGAATCATTTATCGCGTTGAACTGTCACAGCTCCATAGCTTTGTGACAGTTCAAAGCGATAAATCGTTTCGTGTTACGATGGTCACGCTAGGCGGGCAGACCACCGTATGGAGGGCACCTATTCCCTCGAGTCCCACATACCCTTCAGGGCGGAGTTCCCGCAGCTGCGAGGGGATGCTAACTGCATTTTACTAAAAAAAAAAGGCGAGCAGACCACGCTATACAGTCTACAGTCCCACAACAATATAACCACACAAGTAAGAGAGCCCAAACGTAATTCTGTAACCCCCGAATACAGAAACGCCAGTCAAACAACCTGTCAGACTTTGTATAGAAAAACGTCAATAGTTAAGCTGGACTCCAACTTTAGAGCAGTGATTCTGTATTCGAGGGTAACTGCCGCACTCAGAGACGTCAATTAACGATAATGGGTACTTGATGTCAAAAAATGACAATTCAAAACTATTCGCTATTCTTGCCGGGTCTATGGTCTAGATTTGAATGAAAATTTTTGACATTAAATACTCATTAAAGTTAATTGACATCTCTGAGTGCGGCAGTAAGTCATATAGTATCCATAACACAAGTGCATAATACAACACTACTTTCTTTGTAGTAGATGATTGATGTGAGTTTATGATGAATAGTTATTATTATTTATTTACATACATACATACATACATAAATCACGCCTATATCCCCGAAAGGGTAGGCAGAGGTGAATTAGCACCCACGTTTCGCCAATCAGTTAGGTCCCATGTAATAGGTGGCGAGCCTATTGCCATTTATCGAGCACAAAAGTCGCAGTACGTTGCTAGGTGGTAGGTATAAGAGGCTAATTATTTACATGTCGTATATCCCAAGACACGTACCACATTGTGCCTCTCCATATGCGCATTCAGGACGTCTTCGAAGTTGTATCCCTTCACGCATAAACCGCACTTGTACAGGCACCGAATATACTGCTCGCTGCCAGCCTTGTCCTCCATTTCCTTCCGAACCTATACAGGGTAAATTTTAAAGGTTTTTTTTTATGTTAGACATGGAAGATCTTGCACTTCATCTAACCTGATGGTAAGTGACGATAAGGGCCTCAGATGGAATGGAACTTCACCTGAAACCCTCAACCAGAGAGGCTGGCTATCTTATCTTATCTGGTAGTGGTACCTGCAACCTCGCAGGACTAGATAGCTAACATCATAAACATGAACGGTTGTTCTACGACTTTTGATAATTCTACAGAAATTAATTGCATACAAAAATGAGGAGCTCGCTAGCGCAGTTGGCCTGCGGTTGGGTAAACTAAGCAATGTTCGCTAAGGCCGGTCATTGGATGGGTGACCAAAAATGTACTATGTCGAGTTCCTCCGTGCTTCGGAAAAGACGTCCCATCTGCAACCGTTAATACCCACCAGCCCGCACTGGGGCAGCTTGGTCGGTTATGGCCCAATATCCCTATTGTTATCTTTTTTCTTCGCGCTAAAAAGTCATATCTATATCCCTGTCTCAACGGAAACAACGACCACGAGATATCGCCTCATCGTAATGTAATAAGGTCTATACTTCAATAACGATACCTGTTCTTTGCTCAGTTTTATCACAGTATACTCTTCTGTCTCCTGAACCATTTTTGAGGAAAACCCCTCCCTTAGAAGCTTATTTGCGCCTTTTCTCTTCTTTGTTTTGATGTTCTCTTCTGGAACTGAGACCATTTCTTCTATAGCTGTCTTCTCTAAGTCATCAAATGTGTCTGCTAAGAAGTCTTCTTTGTTATCTGAATTTGGTTCCGATGCTATGTTGGGCGTTCCATTCTTTTCTTGATTCATCTGCAAAAGAGAACTTTAATGAACGTTGGGTTTAAGAGGGTTTTGACGTCTTGGTTGGCCGAGCTGTGTGGTGACGGCAGAGTAGAATATAATTGTCACCACCCCAAATCTCTCCCGTGGGTGTCGTACAAGGCGACTAAGGATAAATCAGAGATGAGGAATGGGCAGCAGCGTTCCTCTTATATCACCTAGCAATAGTACTGCGACTTTTGTGCCCGATAAATGGCAATAGGCTCGCCACCTATTACATGGGACCTAATTGGCGAAACGTGGGTGCTAGCACCATCTTGCAAATTACTGCGATTAAAGTTCCCGGTGAGTGGCAATAGGCTCGCCCTTAGGTGTTATAACACCTCTGCCTACCCCTTAGGGGAGAAAGGCATGATTAATATAAGGAGCAAGAAGAGGGTTTTTAGAGACGTTAAAGTTGGCCTTGGTGGTGGTGGTGGTAGTGCTTAATCTATTCTAGTATTCCCTGGGGGATCTCAATGTTAGGCATGGAACCCCAGACTAGTTACTACTAAATCTTAGCTCGGCACTTCTAAATCGCAGTGTGTGTACATTGAACTGATTTGAAATTTGTTTGTATATGTGATGCAAATAAATTTTCTATCTATCTATCTTTCAACTTTATTTTCATACTCTTTAGTTATGTTTTTATTTGTCGCCTAAAAATACTCTGCCATGCCGTGCCGCCAATCTGCGTCGGCCCTAATTCAGATATCTAAGGTCTAATAAACATTTTGAAAACAAAAGATGCCTAACAATCATGATATTTCTTAAATGTCACATTACAGGAAACTTACACTTCTTCTTTTCTTTTTCCTTCTTCTGCGCTTTTCAAAATTTTCTTCCTCATTTTTCAGCATAGTCAAAGGTATATCCTCGTCATCTATGTAAATGTCATTGTCATCTGAATTGTAAAATTCTCTAAATTCATCTGTTTTTGTGCTAGTTGTAGTAAAGTTGTGAATAGGTGACAAATATTTCACACCCCTATCAGGTTTCCTGCCCTATAAAGAAAAATGTTATTGGTTCAACAATCATTGGGTTGACAGACAGCCCTGTATGCAGAGGATGCATGAAGGCAGAAGAAACGCGACAGCACATGCTTATGACTGCAGGAGCATGGCAGATTAACAGGAAAGGCTTGGGTATCAGTCCCGGAAGCCTGCAGCAGTGTGCTAACTTTTTGGGATGATCTGAAATGGTTGGAGTAGGGCGACTATAGTGACAAGCACTGAGGCTAAGAGCGAAAATGGCCCAGATAAACTAATGGGTTCATAAAGAACAGTTTATTCATGAAGATATTGATTTTAAAACAATTTTAAGCTAAACCAATATCAATAAAATAGTCTCTTAGTTAATATCTCAAAATAAAATTAGTAAAAAAAGTTACTTTTTAAAATTTATTAGTACTTTATATCATTTGTAGAACATAATTTACTTTAAGAAATATTTATTAAAGTTATTTCATAGAAATGTAAATAAAAACAGATTTTAAATGTTGAACCACTACATATCATAGTATAAAACTATTTAGCTGATATTGGTTAACCATCCAATGACTACCCTTAGTCAATATTACATTGTTAATGCTATAGCTTGTAAAGCACACTCCTCAATTTGCATATTCAGTTGAATTTGTTCATCATTTGTTGTTTAACCCTGTAGTATTTTATTACCTCAGCAAAAAATTTATTTAGAATTTTGTTTGCCTCCTGGCATTGATCCACAAATCTTCTTGTCTTTTTAAGTAAATGTGAACAGATATTACACATGTACATATTGTCAGGTGAAATAATCTGGAAGAAATTATAATATAAGTTTTTTAATGTATGTATATTTAAGTATGTAGCGGGTAATACGATAAAATTGGATTGTTTCCTCCAGATAAAAGCATCAAAATAAATTAATTAACAAACATTAAATGTGAAATAATAATTAAATATGCAAGTACCTTACACATTTTTTTTAAAACTACAATATAAGTGTATGGAAAACAAAAAACGCAAAACATACCATCACAATTTCTTTGTATAAATTGATTTCATCGCATGTAATGTTGTGAACGTCATCACTGACTTTGAGACACCCATAGCACGTATTTTGTAGGATCGGTAAGAAATCCATTGCTTTCATACATTAAATCGGGTTTTTTGTAAATTATAGATTGAAGTCACAGTCACAAAGTAGTGAATACAAAAAGTAAATAAACAATGAGTTGAGTACAAAACAAGCGTCAGCTGTCAACAATGAATTTTAATCTGTGGCTAGACCATGTGTTAATATTTTCTGTATATACATTGTACTCTTTGGTTAATATCGTCATACACGGCAAAAGATTTAAAACATTTACAACCAAACCGTAATCAGTCATAAAATGTCCCAAGGCCCCACACCATAGCTGTATTATACTAAAAATAGGATAATACCAAGGGATTATCCTGGTAATAAAAATATGAACAGGCTTATTATTATCTTCCTTCATTAACAATATCGACTATAAAACCACAGTGACCTTTTGGGTGGTAAAAAATATGAATATGATTCAAAGATCTTCAATAAAAATTTCTAAATTTTTTATTGAAGATCTTTGAATAAATACCAATAATACAAGCAAGTACTTGATAACATTGAACTACTATTACTAGCGTACTTGATAATTGCTAAGCTTGTGCAACAATCAATCGATTTTTAAGTATATGTAGAATGAAATACATCCACAAATCTAAAAAGTCTTTTTACACCACGGGTAAATATTATAATTTTAACATTTTTAAAACCCAAAAATGAAAATATTTTTTGATCCCCGTATTTAATATGATATATATATAATATGAAATAAAAAACACCGAAATGTCAATCTTACTGCTTAACAGTGTATTTATTTCAATAAATTATAAGCTAGTACATATTAATTAAAATAAAAACGAAATATCACAAAAAATAAAATCACTTAACAATTAAAAGCGAACATTATAATAGTAGAGTAGTTACATAAGTCAAATAGAAAATAGATTTGAGTTTTACAAAAATTAGCAATTCTAATTCACACCCTTCACTTAGATCGTCATACAATATACTTATTGATTACCATCAGATATTATTTTTGTAGCAGTCATGTGGTGACGATCCCCGTCTCTCCCGTGGGTGTCATTACAAGGCGACTAAGGGTTAAGACAGCAATGAGTAATGGACAACAGGCTTTCTCTTATGCCAGGGCGCCGAGACCAGCGGATGCCGGGTGCCGACCAGGAACGCCAGGGCTCGGTTGATGAACACCAGGAACTGGGAGTCGTTGAATTTCACCGGGGTACCATCTGGCATTAACATGGTCCTAATCTAATTTCGCATTATTTTCAAATTAGGTACCTACATAAAACGACTACGACTTTGTACTTTACCCTCAGAATACAGTTGTTCTGTATTTACCACGGAATTTAGGGTTGGTAATCGACCAATTAACGATCAATTATTAGGACACTGCCACGGTGACGGCAGATCAGAATATATTTGTCACCATTTCATTTATAGTGCTGTGCTGACCTTACCCTACCTATTGTTGGTTACCTAATTTTTTTTTCACAACGGAAATATTACTCATTGGTTTTTTTTAATACACAGTGCCTGTGCCTCTACAAATTGGTGCTTAATTAATGATAAGTGTTGCCATGATTTGTAAATTTTAATTTATTTAATAATACTGATAAGCGCTTAAGTTATGTTATATAGATGTCAGGCGATAATAACAACGATAAATAACATTTATATTTAAGCAACAGATAAAAATTTGCCTAAACTAGGTTTCAAAATCTTGGTTGTCGAAAACTTTTGTAATTTTTTTGATATTATTCGTCGCTAAATCTGCGAGACCTCGTTTATACGTAAGTACAGTCGGTCAGACCAGCAGTACTTACGTAATAACGACAAGGATGAAATGGGGGGCATTAAGCTGGAAACACATTTTTAAAACACGACGCGACCCGATGTAACGCGACGAGTGTTGAGTCGAATCAAAGGTTTTCTACGACCTGGGGGGCCTACCGCCTAACTCGATTGCTAAAGCAAAAGCTATAGTTTATGACGTCATGCTGTCATTTCGCACCAAATGTACCTAAACTATTAGCGATAACTTTGAACGAATGATCATCGAATGATTTTGTATGAATTTGGCACAAAATCCGTGCTGCTATAGCCGTAAGCAGTGCATTGCAATATAGAATTCATCAGCAATCGAGTTAGGCGGTAGGCCCCCAGAATCACACTATGAACATCCGACACGACGCCGGATTGTTCGGTGTCTACACGTCGAGTCGCGTCGCGTTTCAATAATGTGTCGGGGTCATTATTATACACATAACAATGTAAGGGTACCACAATATGCCAAATTTCCTCAATCGATTTTCAGCTTTACGTCAAAAAAAAATTTTAGTTGACAATCGATTGAAGATATTTGACATTTTTGTATAGTCTTGACTGTACATTTTATACAATTCATCAATAGCAATAATGCATAACATAATTGTATCATTGGATTAACTTGCCATAGTTTATGTAGTTTTGATCGAAACTACCCTTCCAAAATATACAATTTATTGCTATCGGTGGGTGGTATCAGATTTCATTCTTTTTCTATTATACCTAGGTACATTTCCTTAGGCGGTGTCTTCACGAGCGAGAGAATCGCGATATTATCGTCGTGCCACGTATTTCTATATACTCTCTATGAGCGCGCCTCCACACGGCGATGTTATCGCGACGATGCGACGCGTGGCAATGTTCGCGCTAACGCCTCGTCGTATCGGCGAGGTATCGTCGCTTACACTCGCGGCGCGCCCGCCGCAGCGAGTGCAACTCTTTCAACAATCAATAGCTCAACGCGTCTCGTCAACAAAATGCGACGATTCCGTAACGATTCGCCGCGGACACGCTGTGATTCCGTCACGAGTCGGGATACCGCCTCCGTGGTCTAGTGGTTCGCCCACTGGAATGAAGATCCAGAGGTCCCGGGTTCGATCCCAAGGGGGCTACAAATTTGTGCTCGGTTTGGTTGGTGGTAGGACTTCTTTGAAGTACGCCTGGCTAGCTACCACCATCTTATCAAAATCTGTCGCCATAATAATAATGTTTTGTGTTCCGACAATAATTGTGATAAGATAGCCCCTCTGTGATTGAGGGTTCCAGGTGAAGCTCGATTCCATCTTAGCCCTTATCGTCACTTACCATTAGGTGAGATGAAGGGCAAAAGCTTCCGTCTAACATAAAAAAAGATACGCTGGCGGAATAATCGCTCGTTCGTGGAGATTACCCGACGATAGAAGCGCGGACTCATCGCGATTCTCTCGCTCGTGGAGACAGCGCCTTACACAACACTCGTTCTTTAACAAT
This sequence comes from Cataclysta lemnata, assembly GCA_963931975.1. NCBI lineage: Eukaryota > Metazoa > Arthropoda > Insecta > Lepidoptera > Crambidae > Cataclysta > Cataclysta lemnata. The sequence goes on from OZ008359.1 coordinate 5,214,913, forward strand.
TTAAAATAAATTAATATTTACAATAAGTTATAAATTTTAAAAGCAGGTATTGTTATCCACAGGACACTCAATTACTGATAATTTGCGTGATTCCAGGCCCTTTTTATAATTGGGGGGCCAGAGATCGGGTGCCGCCGACTTTTTGGTGAAGTGGTCAAGTCCATGGCCATGTATGGGGCTCCTATCTGGGCCGATTCTCTTTTTGGTCACAATCTCTCCCAGCTGCGTCGGCCGCAGCGGGTTGTGGCCACAAGAATGGTAAGGGCGTACCGCACGGTCTCTTATGTGGCCGCTTGCGTCTTGGCGGCAACTTTACCCTGGGACCTAGAGGCCGGGGTCCTGAGGAAGAACTACCGGAAGACGGCCAGAGCGAAGCTCAGCGGGACTCGACCCCCACCTGAGCAAATCAACAGGTGGAGAGTCAGGGCTCAGAAGGCCGCTGCACTGGAGTGGTCCCGACGGCTAGAACACCCGTCCGCCGGCCACAGAACTGTTAGGGCGATCCGTCCCGTTTTGGAGAAGTGGGTCACGAGGTGACGGGGTTCGCTTTCTTACCGTCTAGTGCAGATCCTCTCGGGACACGGCTGTTTTGGAAGGTATCTGCACAAAGTGGCGAGAAGAGAGCCAACTCCGGGTTGCCACCAATGTGCTGCTGTGGAAGACACTGCACAGCACACCCTTGAGGAGTGCCCGAGGTGGGCCACAGAGAGGTTGGAGCTCAGGGCTGCAGTCGGCCAAGACTTATTCCTGCCGGCTTTGGTGAAGGCCATGTACGAAGCCGACGACGCATGGCAGGCTATGCGGAGGTTCGCCGAGGCCGTGATGGAGGCGGAGGAGAGGACCCGCGAAGAGGACCCCTCCGCAGATCCGCAAAGGCGGAGGAGACCTGGGCGTCGCCGGCGCATTTTTGCCCGCAACATCGCCCCCTAATTTTCAGGCCCTGAGCGACGGGCAGAGTACTTTTACCCGCCGCACAGAAGCCTCGGAGGTGTCGCGACGGCATATCGGTGCTCACGTATGCCGTCGCTTTATGAGCAGCAAGCGCGGTTCAGCCGCGGAGTGGAGCCTGACAGCAGGCAAGCGCAAGACGGGGGTTAGGCACAAGGCTCAGCTGTTATCCTTCCCCCGCCCATGCGAGATGGTGGAGCACCCTGGGGAGTTTTAGTGGGTAGTCCCGGCGCCTTTTACGTCGGGGAGTCCCACATACCCCCGCGATTTTGCCCTGGAATCGCGGGGCATGCGTAAAAGCATTAAACCTCAGGAAAAAAAGGGCTCTTTTTATAAGCCTGAATTGAATAAGCCTCTAAGGCTATTTCATAAAGATATGGCCATTTATCGCTTTAAACTGTCGAAAATCCAATTATTTTTGTAAGTTCAATGCGATTAATGGCTATATGGCATATCGTGTTTGGGTGGTCATGTTTGCCGGGCTGATATAATTATATTAATTACAAATAGAGAGGTGACTGCTATTATAATTATTTTCTTAATAGTTAAGGCAAAGAAGACCTCTGCTCAAGGGTGAGTAGAACCACAATACTGTGAGATCCACTTTGAATAGTGATGTCAGTTTACAAAATTTTCTTTATTCATTTATATTTAAATAATGCATTGAATGCAAAGTATACATCCACAAAATAAAAATAAAAAAATTAATAATTATTATAACTTATTATACCCAAAAAGGGTTGATGTCAGGCAGGGAGCCGGCTGTAAAACTTTAAGCAGTATGGATTTACCTACTTTACTAATGGTTATTCTATGATTCCTTTTTTTTTTATGATTTGGGCTTTGAGAAATAATTTCTTCTTTTGGGTATTTATGTAACAAATTGTATAGCCTAATTAATAATACTATTACAAATTGGCTACTAATTTTCCCAATGGATTGAAAAATGGGAAAAAAAAGCTAAACCCACCTACAAAATGATGTAAGGAATCCAGTACCAATCTCTAAACAAATGTTTCAGATACAATTAGTACAGATTAGTAACAAAGGAATGTCAGCATTTGTTGTGTAAGCATACCTTACCACCAACCACACATGCAACCACAGTTTGAGCAACTATAGGAAAATTGCCACCGTAAACAATTAGGATTCCTGATTCAGTACTTTCACACGGTCAGTGGGATATAAATGCGTTAAATCTATTATTTCCGAGTTGTTTTCAATGACTTTTATGGAAGTGTTCTCATCTAACTTTTTCATGACCAATGTGTTTGGCGCTGTCTTCCGCATTTCCATTATAATATTACAGTTCAATACTTTCTCAAACCACACCTGGTTCACTTTTTTCTTTTCACAATATGGCATTTTTGCTTGCAAATTAAAATGGCATTTCCTTATATGCAACCGTAGGTGAGTAGTGTTACTCCACGTTTTCTGGCATGCACTGCATTTCTGAGTTTTCGGTGTACAAAGTTTTTCTTTTGGAATAACAATGTCCGGTATTCTGTAAGGTTTCTCTTCTGGAATAACAATCACTGCTGTTCTGTAAACAATCACATATTTTAAGTTTTATAGCATGATATTCAACTATGACAGTACTCTATGGGTAAGATTTAAAGGGAAACATAATAATACCTAGGCTTGGCTGTCGGTATGCGTGGCTGACATTTTCGTAAATGCCTAACCAGATTTCTTCTGTTCCAAAAATCTACATTGCACCAGTGGCAGCGATAAATCTGGTAAGATAGATTCATAGTTTCTCTTTTGTCTTTTGACATGTTTACAGAATATAATCAGCTGTGTTTATTGTACATATCAAGTGGACTGCAAAGATTAATCCAGGACGTTCATGGTTTTTTTTAACGAAACGGAATGTTATTGTTTGTACGAACGTTACATTTGTTTATGTTTACATAATTTACTTCGTTTTAGGGCGTATTAATAGTTAGTATTACTGATTATTTTTATTAATATCGTTTGGTCTGATTTGATTGGCAAATGGCCAACAACGTCATTTTATCTAAAGTAAGTAAGTAAGTATGTTTGTAATGGCAAGGGTTTTTATTTACAAAAACATTTTGCCAGCATCGAACTATGACAACACGCACAAGACAAAAACACTAAAACACATTAGTTAGTTTTAAATTCTCCCTATATTTTAGGGAAAGCAAAGGGTCTAGCCCATACAGCCAAGTCTTTAGTGTATATTTTATCTGTAGTCTTATGAAATAATGAGTGGGTGAAATGTATGAATGAAATGAATTTTACGTTAAAATATGGGTGTCACACATTTTAACGCATCTAGGGAGTGCTTAGAGCGAATTGAATGGTAACAGAGTTCATAATGGTGCTTGATGAAATGGATAAACCCACTTTTTATAGTGATCTTCACCACAACATCAAACACATCATGAGACTTATTTTCGATGATTCTGCATAATTGCACATCAACACGGATGCTTGTGCATCAAAATAACACCACTTTCACTGCACAAAATCCACTCTTTTTTTCTCTTTCTCGTTTTTTTCTCCTTATATTTTAGGTAAGTCAAAGGGTCTAGGCCATACAGCCATGTTTTTAGTGTATATTTTATCTTTAGTCATATTAATTAATGAGTTGGTGAAATATATGAATGAAATGAATTTTACGTTAAAATATGGGTATCGCATAAAATCAACTCAGAACCAATTTTAGAATCATTGAAAAAATATCTGACTGACACCACGAAACGCGCCAAACACTCCGCCACCGTTTTTTTTTTCATTCATATATTTCATCCAATCATTTTATAAGACTACAGATAAAATATACACTAAAGACTTGGCTGTATGGGCTAGACCCTTTGCCTTCCTTAAAATATAGGGAGAATTTTAAAACACTTTTGTATTGACATTTTTTGACACTAGGTACTCATTATCGTTATTTGTATTAATCAAAGAGTATATAATACACTACGCTTAGTATTAATGTCCTTTATGGACGTCTCTGTGTGCGGCAGTAAGTGTTTTTATTAGTCTTTTTGGTTGATCTACTTTCAATCCAAAAGTACAATGTATTGCTTGCAATTCAATCTTTGAAATCTTTCTATTAAATTTAATAAGTAGGTACCTAATTTGTCCACAAACAACATATCTTAAGTAAGTATGTACCCACATTTTTATGGTCCATTTAAATCTTGTCCAATACTCCAATTGTATTTTTAGGTAATAAGTGCTCGTATTGTACGATAGCGCATTGCTATTCTATTATAACTTGTGCTGCAATTCATAAAAGGAAGACGAAGAATGCCGAAAGAAATATTATCTTGCCGATTGTGATATTAATCATGCTGGATTTCTAAATAAAATCTGTGGAAAACAAATAGTTAAAAATGGGTAAAAACAAAATGATAGCAAAAAGCTGCCCTAAATGTGAAATGCAAGTAAGTTTTCCATTTTTTTACAGTATTATCCTAATCCGTGGGTGTCGTACAAGGCGACTAGGGATAAATCAGTGATGAGGAATGGGCAGCAGCGTTCCTCTTATACCACCGTCTTGGCAATGTACTGCGGCTTTTGTGCCCGATAAATGGCAATAGGCTCGCCACCTATTACATGGGACTTAACATAATTGGCGAAACGCGGGTGCTAGTTCACCTCTGCCTACCCCTTTGGGGATATGGGCGTGATTTATGTATGTATTATCCTAATGCAAAGAATTCTTAAAAGCGTCATATTTCATGGTCGTAACAAATGCCCTTGTGATTTATTTCTTCAATCTTCCATATATAGAAAATAAAAATATTCATAACAAGCATACCTCTAGACTTGTGAATTGTAAAAAAAATAAATTAAATACTACTGGAAACATTTTTGTCCTAGTGAAAATGTTTCCAATATTTAAGGCCCTATGGGAATAAATATTTATATCGCAGTGGCGGCGCTTTACCACGAAGTTGATTGAGATAGCTGTATTGTGCCGCACGGTCTCGAAAGCGAGACAGAGCGCAGCATACCCTGCTCAATAAATTTGACCTAAGGATCAAATCAAACTTCAATTAACTGGGACTATATTAACAGTTTTTATTCAAATTATCGCTGAGCAATCCCTAGGAAATTATATACACTTTACATTGATACAAGTCTCACCTTTCAATGTATAGCTGTTTAACTGTAATATTGAAAAATTTTAATAATCAAAGGTTACTTTGAATTTTTTTTCTATCAAGGAAATGTTTTTAAATAGCGTAACGGACTGTTCCACGCACTTTAATATATGCCCAATTTACACAATTCTGAGTATCAAATACCTGCTTATAATAGATTACGAGATAAATGCATTTAATAATGAGATAAGCTATGTAATCCGTTCGTAAACTACCAGGACTCGGTGAGAACAAAGGGCAAGAAACTGAGCAAGTTTTGTTCCTTCCTTTGCATTAAGTTTTGAGTTCATGAAAGAAAGTATTTAATAAAAATAATTTTTTTCAACAATTATAGGTGGCAGTAGCATCAAAATCATGCAAGTGTGGCCATACTTTTTTTGCTGCTCGTCGAGGGGCAGACAATCTGCCTGCCGTAGAAGACATAAAAAGAAGAACTTGTAGAGTGAGACGCTCTAGGATTTTTTACGATGCCGCACGCGCACAGTTCTACCAGAAACAAGACAAAAGAAGTGTGAGTGTTCATTATAGAGTGCGGACCAGATAAGTCCGCGCGTGGCCAAAATTGGAACTCAAATTTCGTCTGCTATTTTGTTTATCTAGGAGTGTCAATGTTAGCGAGCAGCACCACCCATCGCCCGCAGACTTATCTGGCCCGCACTCTAATACAGGATATTGTAATAATAGAACATGTATTCCTAATTTATGAATTTATAGGTTTATGTTTGCGTTGGCTGCAGTGAGTGTGTGTGGGTATTAGTTTGGTCCACACATTTTTAAATAATTTTTTCTTAACCATCTGCAAAAGGAAGAATTTTATATTCACTTTCTCCTACTGGATATGAAATAGGAAGAATGTCTATAGTAAGATGTGAGATGAGATTTTAAATATGTTTAACAATGTTAATGTATGTTCATGATTTGACGTTCAACTGATCATCACATTTTAATGGCCAAAAATATTGTTGTAAAAATGGGTATGCTTCCTGGATACCCATCTTCAATTTCGCAAGAATATCGATTACAGTTTAATACTTAGGTTATTACAATAATATTTTTTGTTTCAGTCTCCAAAGAAAAGATCTCTCTCTGGCTCAATAGATTATGATTATAAAGGGAAAGAAAAGTCAGAAACTGGTAAGGCAAATATTGATATGACAGAATACAATTGTTACCACCCCATCTCTCTCGTAGGTGTTATACAAAATGACTAAGGTAAGGAGTGAAACAGAGTGGTAAGTTACCACCAATAGTGGCGAAATGTGGGCGATGTTTCATCACCGACTACCTCTATGGGGATAAATAGGTGTGATTTAAGTATTTATGTATAAATTTTGATGCAATGAAGCTCATCATAATTAGCAGTTTATTATGTTTGTAAATATTTGGCTTCCCAAAACATGCGCCTTCCTACATTTTAATTTTAATTATACACTGCTCAACAACGTCTTAAGGATATTTTATGTACTACCTACTTTATGTTCTTTCAGCCTCCATTCTTATAATACTGATATATTCTTTGCAGTTTTTCAACGACTTACTTAATTATATGATCATCCTTCATAAAATTGAATAAACTGCATAGAAATCGTCAGTATTTTTAGCAGTGGCGGCTGGTGGGTTGTCGAACTGGTGGTGCACTTTCTTTACTTACTATAATAACGTTTATGCTCATTTTCACTCACTACACACACACACACACACACACACACACACACACACACACACACACACACACACACACACACACACACACACACACACACACAGTATAAAATAGAATCAACACACAAAACAATTACGTAATGTAGACAAAAACACAATAATTAACGCATTACTAATACAGCGAAACTATATTATACTAATAACGAGAGGTCATCGGTCACCCCATAACCCGCGCGCGCGAATTTCGCCAAACCATCGGGATTCGGATGCTCTCGGTGCCTCTCGGTAGTCTTCGGTTCGCTCGTGCGGCGCACGAGAACAGTCTCATTTTTCGGTACATTTCTATGAACTATTTTTTGTCTCACGCGCCAGGTTTTAGCCCGTTACCCATACAAGTTATATGAGCAGCCCTCGTGCGCTCGCTGGAGCGCACGAGATTATTTATTTACAGGGAAGATAGGTCTCATTAGCTTAACAAAGGGCTTAAATTGTTTCGTCGTAATTGGAAATGTCATTTGTTATGATTTTGTTTGTTTAAAGAATAAATATTATTAAAGTAATTTAAAAATTAAGATGAAGCAATATTAAAATTTTGTAATTTTTAAATCTTCTAAATTGGTGGTTCAGCGCACGAGCGCACATAAGGTACAGCCGGCATTGATTTTTAGAATGATCGCCAATACAACAGAGTACCTAAAGTCAATAAAATATCCTTAGATAAAGTTTATAAGTGTATTATTACACCATCTCTATTCTTGGTCGTGTGGACGGCAGAGTAGAATACAATTGTCACCACCCCAAATCTCTCCCGTGGGGTGTCGTACAAGGCGACTAAGGATAAATCATTGATGAGGAATGGGCAGCAACGTTCCTCTTATACCACCTAGCAATAGCAATTTACTGCGACTTTTGTGCCCGATAAATGGCAATAGGCTCGCCACCTATTACATGGGACCTAACATAATTGGCGAAACGTGGGTCACCTCTGCCTACCCCTTCGGGGATATAGGCGTGATTTATGTAGTATGTATGTATCACTATTCAAAAAAAGATACCTACATAAGTATGGTTACTGTCGGAAATGGGTGTTAGCTGAACTTGAAGCTATACTCCACTATTAATAAAGGAAACAATTTTGAGGAGGTTTTTTTAAATATTTACAAGAAATATAAAAATCTAATAAGTTTTTATTTTCAAAGTCGCTGATCATTGTGATTATCTAAAATGGGTGATGTATTTCAAATGCAATTCGCCGATAAAGAGACATAATATCAAAACTGTTTACGTTTTTATTGTTATTAGTCTATAAAAAAAAGGGCCAGGTCAAGAGTACCCGAAACCGACGGGCATGCATGAAGAGATTGATGAGATTGGATGAAGCGAAAGAAGTAGGTATGTAAGGATCGTAGCAAGTGGAAAGAAGTGATCTCTGCCTACCCCTGTGGGAGAAAGGCGTGACATATGTATGTATTTACGTTTTTTATCTCGTTTTAATGGCTAGTAGTATAAATCTTGTTTTTTCCCCTTGTTTAGCGACGGCGCTAGCCCGACGCAGACGTGCGCTTCGCCGCGCCAAACGATCGCCAGCCACGGGTGCAGACCGAACCCGCGACCCCACTCCGCAACTGAGACCCTCCCAACTAGCTCGCTGCCGGCTTATCCTCGAAGAGATCAACCGAAAAATGCAGGCTGTGACGTGGCAGCCGCCATCTTCGTGAAGCGTTCACAACAAAATGGCGGACGGAAGTGTATTCGTTTTGAAGCTCAATGTCGTTTTAATTTTTGATTTCGATATCGGTCAATGTCAGTAGTGTTGTAAATAATTAATGATTTGATGTATGTATGTATGTGATATAATTAAATATAATGAATCAATTAGTCAATTTTTAAAAAGCCTTGTTTATTGTTTTGACCTTTACACCTCAAGGAAAATCCTGAAAAACCGGATCCTAGTCTCAGTAGTGTAGTCTGGTGAACACAAGCATTTTTATCTACGTTAATAACTTAGGCTGTCGGCTTTATGAGTTAATAATATTCTAGCTGATCCGGCAAACATGGTTATGCCCTTATCGTAAAGAAAATAAAAATCCGAGAATCGAATCCGCGTCCTCCGCAATCCGGGCAGATGCCTATTATAACTCGGCTGTTTACTTTAGTGAACAAATTTAAATCAGAAAAAATTGAATACGGTACCTACTGGAAAAACTTAGTGTTTATATCACAAAATAACATGCTCTTTGCTACTGGATAAAAATAAAATGTACCAAATAATGAATTTATTTACCAAATATACTAAGTATACTAATATTATAAGGCCGAAGAGTTTGTTTGTATGATTAGTTGGTTCAACGCGCTAATCTCGGAAACTACTGGTTCAAATTGAAAAATTCTTTTTGTGTTGGATACCTAGTCCATTTATTGAGGAAGGCTCCAGACTAACAGTCGAAATCAACGCAAGCGCAGCCGCGGGCGACCACTAGTTAGTTAATATACATCTTCATTACAATGAGGCGTGACAAGTAAATCTTTGTCAAAGTAGTATTAGGTACGAAGCATAGGGTATAGGTACACTGATATTGGTCAACAATAGCGACCTATTACGTGATTAAAAGACCAACTTTATTTACAGGTCAGAAAAACACAGTTCAGTTATCTTCCAAGTGTATGTAAAAACAGTCGAAGGTCTCCCGATGCACAGTATAGTCGCGTGGTATTCTTATCATCAACATATTGTTTCTTTTGAGGGGACGTGCTTTTGAGTGGTGTTTATTCTAGGTTCAGTGGCATATAGTAAGTTGGAGAGATGGCCGCTTGGGTAATACTGGCGATGGCTGCATCGTGCGCCTACGCAGCAAGCATTACGGACGGCGGGTACGTTTCAATTCATATTATCTATACTACTAATAATATTAAGCTGAAGAGTTTGCCGTGTGGTGACGGCAGAGTAGAATACAAATGTCACCACCCCAAATCTCTCCCGTGGGTGTCGCACAAGGCGACTAAGGATAAATCAGTGATGAGGATTGGGCAACAGCGTTCCTCTTATACCACCTAGCTATATACTTACTGCGACTTTTGTGCCCGATAAATGGCAATAGGCTCGCCACCTATTACATGGGACCTAACATAACTGGCGAAACGTGGGTGCTAGTTCACCTCTGCCTACCCCTTCGGGGATATAGGCGTGATTTATGTATGTATGAAGAGTTTGTTTGTTTGGTTGGTTGGATAGTTGAGTTGGGGCATTAAAGGCAGCTACCATATCCCTTTGCTGCTACGCGAAAATGGTCTTAGGAGACCTTTCCCAACTTTTTGAGTGATGACAATCAACGTTAACAGATTTTAGATAAAATTTACTGTTAACGAGAAAATCGTCCGAATTGAGATTTTTTTTAATGCCAATCGATCACATTCCCATAGAGGATAAAAACACTCTTTGAGATCTGCGGTTAGAGTACCTACCTAATAGAACACCCACAAATCAAAGAAAACTTTTTCCATACATTTTAGTAGGTTAAAGACGATTTTCTCGCTGACTGTACATTTAATCAAATGTCTGTGAATGTCGATTGTCATCACTCAAAAAGTTGGGTAGGGTCTCAGGACCATTTTCGCGTGGCAGCAAGGGATCTGGTAGCTGTCCTTAATGCCCCTTCTCAACTTTCCACATTGTATAGCACTACTAATATTAGTGCTACAGCTTTGGTGACATTAACAACTTCTAAGACCGACGTGTTCTGTCAGAATACAGCCCTTTTTTATTGGCCGGCACTTTTGATGTTGGACCAAAAATGTATGAGACGCGGAGTAGTATATTGATGTAGTACCTAGTATAAATCCACGTCTTTATAATTGTAGCTGTTTAAATGTTAGCTATCAGCAAAATTGTCGTCATACTTAGGTATTATGATAGCCGATGAGTCGATTTATCTAGAAATTTACAGATAGTATAGTAGTAAGCAGCATTTGATTAATCATTACCGACTTCAATCTGATTCAATAAGTAACCAATAGTTACCTAATGGATCTTTTGGGCAAATTGCGGTCCATCAACTCGGTTTTAAAAACGGTGTTTTGGGGGTAAGTACCATCTACGTGTTTTGATGCTACCTAATCAAGGATTTTTTTTATAAATAGGTAAAACCGATTTATTGTGATTTTGTTCGCTAAATACAGTCCACAACACGTTAAGTAGATAAAAGGTCTCTGCATTGGTAACGAGATAATACACCGGACCTCTCTCGTTCAAAACGCCCCGTGCACGTCCCGTCCGTGACTCCGTGACATAATGTCCTTCATGCACATTTTGTATGAAACGATATTTCTGCAATTACGTCCCCGTCCCGTCCGTGATATTTTCCCGTTACTTATGCAGAGAGACCTTTAATAGTGTAGTAAGTTAGGGACTGGCACGAGATCATGGGCCTTGTAAAGTTAGGCCAAGGGATCTGTTTACGACGTAATCTGGGGTCTACGGCTTAGGATATGGCTAAACCAACATAGGGCTGCTGTCTTGCTCCTCCTCCTTTTTTTGTAGGTAACCAAATATTGCCATGTCAGTAAAATAACCAACCCAATTTAGGTAGCTCGAATACTAAACCAATGTACATTAATTTATTGTATAGTGACATTAGAGACGGCTGGTTTGATCAGGGGAGCTTGCTAGCGCGCTTGGCCTGCGATTGCGTAAACTAAGCAATGTAGCTAAGGCCAGTCATTGGATGGGTGACCAAAAACTTATTACCTTGAGTTCCTCCGTGCCTGCGTTAAGTTGGTCCCGGATGCAGCTGCAGTCGTTAATACCCACCAACCCGCGGTGGGTTATGTCCCAATCTCCCAGTATTCTTTAATCCATAAGGAATATATTTGGTCCCGAGTCATGATACCTAGATGTTTAATATAAGTAAATGTAGGTATCTAATAATTTAATACTCTTGTAAACCTTCCATGTTTCATCTTCCATTCATTTTTGTCAGAAGTCAGACGTCATCATACGTATGCTGAATGAATACATAGGAAGTGATAGCAAGAAAAGACAAGCATTTGCTCCTACCTACCAGCTCTTGACCGATAGTCAGCGGCCTGACCTTAGACCAGAGGTTCCCAAACTGTTTTTTCTCATAGAACCCTTTCAATAATTCTTTGAATGCGGTGGACCCCTTGTTGCTACACTATATTCCAAAACCTCAGCCACAACCCTATATTAACAGTTAGCGAAAAAAAATGCGAGAATTGATTGGTTAATTAATTTATTGTAGACCCTCGTCGAGTCTCCCGTGGACCCCTGGGGGTCCACCTGGATCACTTCGGGAATCACTGCCTTAGACTAAACCAGCCGTCTGCCAGTCAGTCAGTTCAGTTAGCAGTCAGATCTGCCATACATTTATTAACAGGACGTTTCAATACCGTAATACAACAAAAAAATGCCAGGCAACTAAACTTTAGTAAGCTTACTTTTAACTATAGATAGAATATTGAAACCCACCGTAAGTCGTAGGTTATCGTTAGATAATATAAATAAATCCCGTTTATTACTGTTTTTACAAGGAATAAGTAGATATAAGACCTATAACGTGTGTCGAATTGTAATGTCCATGTGATAACATTTGAGAATTTTCGCATCAATTGTAATCTGCTGTTTATCTGATATTCCAATTTACATTACGCAAGACAGATATTATATAACAATAACAGAGTGGGTACCTACGGTCAATAGGGATATGAACATCAATTTTAATATTATTTACAAGGCCAAATTGCTGATAAGTGTTTGTTAAAGTTATAGGTAAGTGTATATTTCTTATTGTGAGAACTACTCGATGCTTTGTACAAACTCAGTTGCTAGAGAAGAGAAACCAATCGGTAGTGATTTGTGAAATTTCATTTATTTAATTGTTGCTAGGCGATTTCGTCTAGGAGTAGGTTTTTAAGTAATATTTTATCGTCATTGGGATCTGGGATGTCGCTAATGTCGAGTATGGTTCATAAACGTATATCAACAGATGGAAGGTGTTAGAACGTATAGCTTCAAATGTCAGCTTTAGATAAACACCCCATAGCCAATACGCTACCTAAATATGAAGCTTAATATATAATGATAATGACCAATTTCTAGGTATAGTCTTCTTAATTTTAATTCATAATCTTTTTAATTTTAAAGCCTTGGCCTCTGTCATGGCTCAAAAACCTAGATGCAAAGCCAAAAATACTGGACAAAAAAAATTGTCCGCTGTCAAATCCACAGAACACTAAAAGAGGGTAAAACTAAATTGATATATCTGGGTAAAACTTTCTCTGTTACGTGGTTAACTGCCGCACTCAGAGACGTCAAATAACTTTAATGAGTACTTAATGTCAAAAAATTTCATTTAAATTTAGACCAAAGACCTGACAAGAATAGAGACGATATTTGAATTGTAATTTTTTGACATTCAGTACTCATTATCTTTAATTGACGTCTCTGAGTGCGGCAGTAAATCTGACAACTCTGTTTTTCTATCTGTACAAAACAGCTGTTTTTGACAAAGGGACTGTCATTTTACGTTAAAACCTTTAGTTTACAACCTATATTTGTACAAGGTTAAATTTTTTTACTAACTTTATAGTAACTACAACAAAACTTGATATAAGAAATATTGAAACTTATTTCAATACCTACGCATTGATAAAGTCTATAAGAAAAAACAACAACGAAGTCTCGTCTGAGTATACTGAAAAGGGCATGTAGAGGTTAATTGTGCTAAAAGTTTCAATAATACTAACTGATGGATTTACCTAGACATAAGACTGAGAGGTAATTAATGTATTTATTGAGCCGGTGATATGTTTTGCAGTTCTTAATTAATAAAATAACCTTAAATTATAGTTTTATACAATAGCATTTTACCTCTATTTTTGTATTATTTATACTAGTTTTCTTACAATTTTAGTATAAAGTAAGTTCTGCCAATCTTGGTAAGAATACAGTACTATTTTACAGGCATAGCGTAGTGTATTCACACAGAATTAATCGTATTTTGGCAAACTATGATTTCATCATTTAATTACTATCATTAAGGAAATAAAAAAATTAAGCCATCCCAATCACTCCTTCTGTTTTTATGTGTCTCTCTCTAGTGTATTCCATTATTATTCTACAAATTCATTCTTAGCACCTTTCTGGTATAACAAATGAAATTAATCCAAATGGAGTGGCTGTCCCATATGACTGGGAGGTAATTTATTAAATGTTCAAGTCAAAATATTAATTTATTTAATAGAAAAAAATTGTTCCCAGTCCAGCCATGTACGATACGATCGTGGTAGGCCTGGGCGCAGCGGGCACCACAGCCGCCACTACCCTGGCTAGGGCAGGCAAAAGAGTCCTTGCTCTCGAAGCCCAGGATAGAATCGGAGGCAGGGTTAACACTGTACCCTTTGGAGATGGAGTTGTGGAGCTCGGAGCTGAATGGTGAGTTTTAATCTTAAAACCAACCTTTACGAGTCATTACTCGCAAAGTTTACCAGTTTATGATTACCCTTTTTTTAGGGCATGTTATAGATCGTTGGTGCTTAATCATCTTTAACAATTTGTTTAGTTGTACCTACTTACTCAATGTTAAAATAGATGTCCATGTTGAGCTTGTAACTGATGTGGACAGCGTTTTACACAAAATGAAATAAACTTTGAAATCACCATAAATAATAATAATATACTATACAGGGCGTCCCACGGCCATGCCACACAGAGGGAAAGTATATTAAATATTGAACATAGGATATTTTACTAAAAGAAGACATCGTTTTATTTTTAATAATCAGTAGAACTGCATTCACAGATTTTTTAAAAATCGCCTACCTCAACCGGGAATCGAACCCGCCAAATGTGATAGAAAAATTACTTGTATTTTATAATAGCGTTTGAAAGGGCTACTCATAAGCATTATTTTTTCCTAAATAACCTAGCATATTAAATGAAACTAAGATCATAAAATTTTTCATTTTCTTATTATTAAAAATCTACTTATTATTAAAAATAAAACGATGTCTTCTTTTAGTAAAATATCCTACGTTCAATATTTAATATACTTTCCCTCCGTGTGGCATGGCCGTGGGACGCCCTGTATACCTACAGTACAGTATTTTAGTTAGAATATATTCCCACACTTGTTTTCTATTAGTGCTGAAACAAAATAACACACATATATTACAATTACAATTTTACCACTAGGAAGGGAGGCCTTGGCCAGGCAATGGGGTCTTGTAGGCTATTAAAAAAATTTATCAGTCTAGAAGGTATCAAGTAAGATGATAATAAAACAGTAATGAGGAAGGGGCGCCAATGTTCCTCTTATACCACCTGTATGTTCCCAACAGTGTAGCAATAGGCTTACCACCTAGGTATTGCATGGGACCTAACATAATTGGCGAAACATGAGTGTTAATTCACCTCTGCATACCCCCATTTTCAACACCATGCTTACTTGCAGGATACACGGTGAACGTCCCAGCCGCGTGTACGACTTGGCACTTGCCAACAATGTCTCCATCTTATCACAGGATCTCACAATGGATATCTACAGATCAGACGGCAGCAAGGGTGACAATCCTCTGGTGAATGAACTCATAGATTTCGCACTGGGTGTTGTAGATGAACCTCCTAAGGAAGCACAGCCAGTAGGCCAGTATATCACTGCTAGGTAAGTTTTGAGATTCTCATCATCGTTTTCCATCAGGCTAGTCTGTGGTGAGGAGGTCACTAGCGCAGAAGCATAGCGCGCTTGGCCTGCGATTGCGAAAACTAAGCAATGTTCGCGAAGGCCGGTCATTGGATGGGTGACCAAAAACTCAGGTGGGTTATGGCCCAATCTCCCTATATTCTTCCATCCATAGGGAAGGCCCGTTCCCCAGCAGTGTGGGGACATTAAAGAACTGGTGATGATGATGAGACTGTGGTCAAACAGTCAGATATAAAGCATAAGAAAAAGTTTTTTGCGCAATTATACATACATACATACATAAATCACGCCTATATCCCCGAAGGGGTAGGCAGAGGTGAACTAGCACCCACGTTTCGCCAATTATGTTAGGTCCCATGTAATAGGTGGCGAGCCTATTGCCATTTATCGGGCACAAAAGTCGCAGTACATTGCTAGGTGGTATAAGAAGAACGCTGCTGCCCATTCCTCATTACTGATTTATCCTTAGTCGCCTTGTACGACACCCACGGGAGAGATTTGCGCAATTATAGTGTAAATTATTAACTTAGTGTGCACAGACTGCGATTGTGTAAACTGAGCAATTATTCACTAAGGCCGGTCATTGGTTGGGTGACCACTAAAGTTAAAATTGCCATCAGATATGAGAATACTTGCTAATTTTTTTGACACTATATTCCTTTTTCAGAGTAATGGACTACCTTAAAGAGAAACATCCTGAGGTATTAAACGACACTGACTTCATTACGGAGCTGTTAGCGTTCCTTGATTTAATTATAAATAATTATGAAGCAACAACTAGTTGGAATGATGTGTCTACAGAAAGCAAGTATACACCACTGGAAGGTGATCAACACCTAAGCTGGCATAGAAATGGCTATAAAACCTTTTTTGATATTTTGATGGTAAGTGTTTTAAGTCACTTTGAATGTCCCTTTGCCTACGGTATTTCTAGAGTAAGAAAAAATATTGATTGATCATGAAAAAAATACTAATAGAGTAATGCCGTGTGGTGACGCCAGAGTAGAATACAATTGTCACCACCCCAAATTTCTCCCGTGGGTGTCGTACAAGGCGACTAAGGATAAATCAGTGATACCGATTAGGAATGGGCAGCAGCGTTCCTCTTTTACCACCTAGCAATGTACCTACTGCGACTTTTGTGCCCGGTAAATGGCAATAGGCTCGCCACCTATTACATGGGACCTAACGTAATAGGCGAAACGCGAGTGCTAATTCACCTCTGCCTACCCCTTCGGGGATATAGGCGTGATTTATATGTGAAAACTTTTTCAACTTACATTTTTTTCTACAGAATAAACACAACAACGGCCCAGGATTGCCAACGTTACAATACAAATTAAATAGCGAAGTGACACAGATTAAATGGTCCCAAGACCCCAGTAAAAAAGTCGTAGTCACATGCAAGGATGGCAGCTCATATGAAGCCGAGAATGTTATTGTCACAGTATCTATTGGTGTGCTAAAAGAAAGGTAAGTGTGGATGTTACCTAAGGCTCAATTTGGCTTGACACATTTTGTAGCACTTCAGAGCAATGTGCCAAAGGATTTTACAGATTGAGAGTCCTTAAAGAGAAATAGTCCAATATTCTTACTTGCGACAATGGGGGCAATACATCTTACTGCCTTGCCTAATTTTAAAGATAAAGTAGAAGTAGTTAAAGATAACGAAAAATGTACTTTATCTGAACCAAGTTCTTAGCAAGTACGTACTTATCTTTAGAAACCCAAACCTAGTATGTTTTTTTTTTTCTAAAACTGAGCAGACCTAATGTTAAATGTAAAAATAGAAATATATTGAAAACACTCATTACAAACAAATGACAGCTCCTTAAAATATAATTACAGTTCTCTTAAATAAAACTGTTCTCAAAAACTTCAGACCGCAAAATAAAACAAGATGACCTTTGACCATATCTTCGTTTGCTTTTAAAAATTAAGAAAAAAGTACTCCACAGACACTCAACATTGTTCGCACCGGCATTGCCAGACGTAAAAATTGAGGCAATAAAAAATATCCACTTGGGACTACTTGACAAAATCATACTTCAATTCCCGCACCAGTGGTGGCCAAAAGAATTTAAATCCTATGGGTTCTTGTGGAAGACTGTAGATCGAAAAGCTGCCGCAGAAGATACCTGGGTCACGGAAATAGGTGGAGTGAGCAGGCCAATGGGAGCGAACGACGTTTTGACTCTATGGATGTCTGGAGACACTGCTAGAGTGGTCGGTAGAAAGTTATTTTATGCATCTGCAAAGGAGTGTAGCATGCCATGCATGCGTGGAGTACAAAAGTCACAATAATGGAAAATCAGACTAATTTGTCTATGCATCTGACATTGACGGCAGAGCAGAACACAATAATATTCTCCCGCTGCGCTGGTGTCGTACAAGGCGACTAAGGGTATAATCACCCAGCAATAGTTCGGTCTGGTCTCATGCGAACTCAGTCAGCGAGTATCTCAAATTCCTGGAAAATCTGCGTAGATAGTTCAATGACCTTAATATTACTCGATGCATTTTTTGTTTACATTTTGATATGAGATATCCAAGTCACTTTTCTATCAACAGACATTCAAGTCTCTTCCTGTCGACTTTGCCGGAAATAAAAGTAAAAGCCATTGAAAGTATTAGAATAGGTGTGGAAGACAAAATAGTTCTAAGCTTTCCCTATCGGTGGTGGGGAGAAAAACAGTTCTTCAATTTGATATGGCGGGGCGTAGACAAGAACTCCTCAGATCTATGGACGACTAAAATAGCGGAAGTCAGTTGCTCTATGGGAACCACAAATGCTCTGATTTTATGGATTAGCGGAAATCCCGCGGCTATGGTTAGTTGTTTGCAGTGTTTTGAGGGTAGAATTGGGCAATTGCATGCATTTATTGAGACTGACAATGTAGAGATCTATGGGCGAATGTAATAGTCGGAGTCGAAAGCTTTACATGACTCAGAAAGCACCGACTCTACGGATTAGTATTGGATCTGAAAGTAAATCGGCTGGTTAGATAATACACAGTCTTGGTTTAGTGGTTAATTGCATGCATTAATGGAGAATTCTGAATGATGATGATCGATCAAACGGGTTTCGCTTACATAACTTCACTATGAGTCGTCCACATAAACATAGATTCAGCTATAGTTCGACAAGTTCGTGCGCGACCTTCCTGCGGTACGAGACGTTGGCGGGGACGGGGCGCGCTGGATGTTGGCGGGGGTGGGTGATGCAGGGAGGAGGGAAAACTCGCCCCTACCCGCATCACCCAGCAGGAGGAGGACCGCAGGTGGGTCGCGCACGAAGCTGTCGGGACTATAGCACTTGAAATGTTGTTAATTGAAATGGGGAGTCAGCATGAATTTACAGAAAAATTTCCGACTAATTTCTATGCAAAATCTTGAAGTACAACGACGACGGCGAGTAGGTTAGGACGAGTACATATAGATAAATATTTTCTGTGTATGAAAAGAGATATTTTGGCAAACTTGCTAAAGGTATAGTTGCTTGAAAAGTTTACGAATAAAGCAAGGATGTTTCTGACGTCAGTAGTAGGTATAACCGTGATCTGAGTATTCACGGGGATTCATTATTGAATTTGACAGATATCTAAATACAACTTAAGTCAGTAGAATATTTTCAAACCTTTTATTGAATTTCAACACTTCAATTTGCATTTACCTAATATTCCCAAAACAAATGTTCATTACGTACGATAAAGACACTCATTACAATGGCCGACGCCACTCTAGCATAGGTTAAATCCCAAGGTAGCCGTTTGGTGACGGCAAGTGTAACAGTAAAGACTGTGGCGAGTAATAGGCTGCATCGTTCCATTATACCACATTGCAATATACTGCGATTTACGTGCCCGTTACATGACCTTACATAACTTTACCACAGCCCCCGTAGCACGGTACGTGGACACATCTCCTTCGGGGGAAAGAAAATCTTCTTCTCTCGCTCCAACTCCCGCTAAATCCCGAGACATAACACTGACAAGCGGTGGAGAGAGGCTTGTCCACGTCCCCGTGCTAGGCCCGCAGGTCAAATATGTTGCCCTTTCCCGCAGACACGCAACACTCTTCTCGCCAGTGTTGCCTCACGCGAAAAAGGCGGCCATTGCAGCCTTGACCATAGGTGTAATGGACAAGGTTATCCTAGAGTTCCCTTACGCGTGGTGGCCGCAAAGGTTTACGTTTAACGGATTTGTGTGGAAGGGGGAAGACAAACGGAAGTTGCCTAAGGAAGACGAGTGGGTGGCCAAAGTTTTGGGGGCCAGCACCCCCATGGGGTCCAAAAGGGCCCTGACCCTGTGGACCTGTGGTGAATATGGAAAACGGGTAAGTTGCGACAGATTTTCGAGCGAGCGAGTTTGAAGTGAAAGGTGAATTTCGATTGTGCAGATTTTGTGCCATCTCTGGCGTTAAAAGGTGTTTATTTTCCCTTTTTACTTAATTGATAGGTTTTGTTTTTGTAATTAATAACCCTATCCGTTAACCTATATAGGCGTTGAAAGCTTTTTTTTAATTGATAGCTTAAGTTTTTTTTTTATAATTAATTACCTTATCTGTTATGCTATAAGTATTTTTGGGGGGAACAGCTTATGAGTCTCAAGTATACTCGAGTATTAAAAAAAAGGGAAATTAACTAAATGCTTAATGCTGCTGTACAAATAGAAGGTATTTCTGATGCGCTTTTTAAGGTTTTTTGTTAGTTAGGTTACTGCCGCACTCAGAGTCGTTCATTAAATTAGTGATAATGGGTATTTTACAAATTATCATTAAAACATCTAATTGACCGTTCCTCTCAGAGTCGAAAATAATTGATTGATTAGTTATGTGACAATTTTAAGTCAGGTTAGTGCAGTGCGTGTGTTATCCGGTGTTATCCGTAAGTGCGGAATTGCCACATGCAAAAAGCCATTGAAACAATATTATTAGTTACTCTAGTTTTTATATCACAAAAGTATTGTTTTCCATTATAATTAGTTACTAATATCTATTTAGTATAATTTTTACGTAAAAATCCATAATAATAATTTAATTTAATCAAACTTGAACTGTAAATGCCAAAACTTTTTAGATTTGGCCACACCGGACCAAAAGTCATTTATTATAAAATTAAAAAGTCAATGTCAACAAACAAGAAATACCCTTAATAATTCCATGAAAATACCAAACAAAAACATAATAATATCAAATTATTTATTTTGTGATCAAAATTGATCAAATAGATAAAGCCACTGCAAGTGGAGTCAGCCTGGGAAATCATTAACATACAAAAGTCTGAGCGGCACACTCGATATTGGCGAAATCATATAGGAAACGCCATAGAAAAAAGAAGAAGAAAAAGCCACACAAACCCTATCTTCATTAAAATAATTGATTAGTACTGTGATTGTCTTGGTAAGTATTGATAATTTCTTTGTTACATGCATGGGGCTCGATCGTTCCGGGAGTGGAATGACTGAGGAATTTAATTGTAATGCATATGTGCACAGTAATTAGTATTTTCTTATATTTTTTTGTGCTTAGATTATAGAATTATTCTATATTCTAAGGTGCATTATTAAAAAGTAACTAATATTTCTTTGCAATTTGCAGTGTGATACAATAACATTAAAAAGAGCATGGGACAATCTTAAGGCCATGACCTGTAAAACAACAGAGTGAGGGAGTTTATTAAAAACTGGAAATGGTCCATAAAATCCACCACTTTCCCCACAGCAAGGAGCTATCTTAAGCAGTAAAGCCCATCATCGCCCTGACTTTATCCCATCCTATTTGGGGTCGGTGCAGTATGTCCTCCTTTTCCATTCTCTTCTCTGTCACTTGTCATCTCCTCATTCACATCCATCACCTTCATAGGTATAGGTATTGCGCTGTCCATATAGACATAATAATCAAAATAAAACAGTATAAAATATTTGGGACAGTGAGTTTGACCTAGACTTTGCTATGGGTACCTATTAAATTTTATAAGGTTTTATATAAAATGGGCACTTGTTGATATGAATCAAGTTGTTTTATGTTACTTTTAGAAAAATTGTAAAACTTGGTGCAACTGGCTATTAGTGTATATAGTTCAATCATAACATGCAATTAGAAAAATGATTTAAATTAATGATATTATACCAATCTTTTTTCAGATCACATTGATATAATTATTAGATGAGGGCCATATTATCAAACAAATCTAAAGACTGATAATTACACACCGAGTCAAAAATATTTTTTTACCCGGAGAATCAAGTTAAAAAGAAATTTGCTGCTGAAATGGAGGAAGAGAGGAGTAAAACTCTTCTGGAAATTTGAAAATTACCGTTCAAGGAATTAAAAATAAATTGGAACACAAAATAAAATATTTCTTTTAAATCTACTAGTTTCATTCAAAAAAAACAAAATAAACCCCAAGCAATGAAAATGAATTAGCAGAAAAATAAAAAGATTAGGCTTATAAAAGAATTTCATTATATTATTTTAATTTGACAATTAGTAATATTAATTATGACTTTGCTTGATAAAATTTTGCTTTATTCTGTTTGTGTCTTCGTCTGTAGAAGGGAATTTTACATAGTCTTTCGTTGTTCTTGCTTAGATAGACACTTTGGTGACAATTTGTGATACTCACTGTTGACCTAATAATATTTCATCACATCACCACCTAGTTTCTGAAATAAATATATAGACAGTAATGACAGATATTGAAAGTACATGCATACATACATAAATCATGCCTATATCCCGAAACGGTAGACCAAGGTGAATTAAACACCCACTATTCGCCAATTAAGTATGGTCCCGTGTATTACGTGGCGAGCCTATTGCCATCTATAGGGCACGTAAATCGCAGTATATTGCTTGGTTGTAGAGGATTGCTGTTGCCCATTACTCATCACTGTTTACCTTCAGTTGTTTTGTAGTTGACACCCATGGGAGAAATGGGGGTGACAATTATATTTTGCTCTGCCATCACCATACGGCTAATATTGAATGTAAAGTAATATACTAACCTGAAAAATCCCAGTTGCTAAACACTGCAATGTGGGCAAATGGCAAGCCTGTCCTGTTTCGGTGCTTTTTAAATCAGGTTCCAAAATTGGGAGTAAAGTATTTTTTACTGCCTGGAGTGTAAATCTGTATCTTGCATGTAATTCAAGCACATAGTTAAAGGATCAGAATAGCCACGTAAATATAATCTAGGCTGTGATTTTCTGAACCTTCTTACGTAATCTGTAAACTTCACAAAATCTTCATCGTAATTTATTCTAAATAATTATTGAAAATATCACTATAAATGCACTGAAATATAATTACAACAAAAGATAACCCTACTTTTGAAATGTCAAAAAGACGTTAAAGACGTCACATAAGAGTTAAGTAAGGGTCATCGGTCACTTAAAATTTAGGGATCATTAACGTCACTATTGACCCATTAACTGACTCTGAGAGGGAATTTTATTTAATGTTTACTTAAATGCCATTTAATGATCATTAAAGCGACTCTGAGTGCGGCAGTTAGTGTGGTGAACAATTTAATCATTCTACCCCTGTTCCCATTTATCTGTTGTCGGCGCAGTATCGGTCAGACATCAAAACGCCAGACGACGTCTTAAACCCATCGACTCCCTTTTGATTCCATCACACTGCCCCCGTAGCACGGGACGTGGACACATCTCTTTCGGGGGACAGAAAATCTTTTCTTCTCGTTCTAACTCGCACTAAATACCGAGACAAAACACAGTCAAGTGGTGGAGAGAGACTTGTCCACGGCCCCGTGCTAGGCCCGCTGGAAAGGTGTTAGTGTTGAATGAATGTAGTACAGAAAACAGACGGAAAGGACCATGACCAATGAACGGAGTGAGTGATTGGGGATGACAACATTCCAATCCATACTGCTCTCGGTTTGGACTTAGGTTTTAAAGCCGGTCGCCTACGTATATAACCAAAAAAAAACGTTGAATGTCCTCAGTTTACATCCATATTATTTAAAATAATGATAGGCGTTGCTATTTTGATAAACACAACGGTAATATTTCCGCATTGGCTTTGGAACTAGAATCGAGGTGTACAATGTAATCGTATCGTTTAGCATTGAATGCTCTTAATGCTTCATTTCAATATTTGCATGGGAATGTAAAGCATGCAATGAACTTCGAAATTGTCTTTAGCATTCGTTTTGTTTTTGAAAAGTATCAAGTTCATATTCATAGACAATTTAAGGCGCCAAAAGCGTACCCGATACCGGGCATGCCTGAGGATAAATTATGAGACTGGACCTAACTAATTTGCGAAATGTTGGTGTGAATTTACCTCTGCCTATCTCTTCGAGGATAAATAGGCGTTATTTGTGAGTTACTGCTTCACTCAGAGTCGTCAATTAACTTTAATGAGAGACCTGGCAAGAATAGCGACTAGTTTTGAATTGCCATTTTTTTGTTTTATTAAGTACTAAATAAAGTTAATTCTAATGGGATGAACCGTCATAGGATGAATACGGAACAACCCGTCTCTGTGCGTGGCAGTTATGTATGTAAAACGTGGAAGAAAAATGTGGCTATAAAATGGCAACACTAAACAACATTCTTCCCCCCAGGTGGAAACCCTTCCAGAAGAGGTAGTCAAAACGAAATCAATGGAATTGCTGAGAAGATTCATGGGTGCCAACGTGACTATACCGGAGCCCACCAACATGCTCAGGTTGGTATTGGTGATTTAATGTCATTTTCATCACATCACCAGCCCTTTAACAGCCCCCACTGCTAAGGCACGGGCCTTCCCTATGGATGGAGGAATATAGGGGGATTAGGTCATAACCCACCACGCTTGCCCAGTGCGGGGTGGTGGCTTGGTGGGTATTAACGACTGCAGATGCAGTCGGGACTCGAGATAATAAATTTTTGTTCAATTCATCAATGACCGGCCTTAGTGAACATTGCATAATTTACGCAATCGCAGGCCAAGCGCGCAATGATACTTGATTTTATGTATTTATAAGAGCTTCTTTATTTTATGTATTTATAATACAAAAAAAGGTCTTCCATGCTGGCCTGAGATTGAAAAAATTGGCCAGTCCCGACTCATCCCATGGATGTCGTAAATGTCGACTAAGGGAGCTTTGGGACCTTTGGGCACCCGAATGGTGGAGGGCAAACCACCAACAACAGCATACCCAAAGAGGGTTGGTGTCAGGCAGGCGGTAGGCTGTAAAACCGAAGCCAAACTCTTGAGCGGTATATGTATTGGAATGTTGTCATTCCAATCACTCTCTCCGTTCATCGGTCTTT
The DNA here is from genome assembly GCA_963931975.1 of Cataclysta lemnata. Taxonomy (NCBI): domain Eukaryota; kingdom Metazoa; phylum Arthropoda; class Insecta; order Lepidoptera; family Crambidae; genus Cataclysta; species Cataclysta lemnata. The sequence goes on from OZ008359.1 coordinate 5,239,666, forward strand.
TGACATGTCAGTCTGTTTTCCATATATTTATTCATCACGAGCACCTTTCCGGTGTGATGGATGGTTCGATGATCTGACCGATATGAATGGAAGAGGAAACATACTGCATCGATCCCAGATAGTCTGGGAACAGAGCAGGGAGAAGAAAGATGTATACCTAATACAAAAAACTCATTTCCCAGGTCTACCTGGCACTCGAACCCCTACACCCGCGGCAGCTACACCTTCGACCACGTGACCTCGCCCCAGCACCCGACCGCCAGGGCAGACCTGGCAGAACCCCTGGTTGACTCGGCAGGCACGCCCAGGGTTTTGTTCGCAGGGGAGGCGACGAACCTGATACATTTCAGCACCGTGCATGGCGCCTCGGAGACTGGGCACCGAGAGGCTACGAGGCTGCTGCCCAAGAGTAAGATTTGAGGTTGTGGTATTTGGTCTGGCCAGAACTGGGGTTTTAGAGAAGTATACATGGGTAATTTTAAAGTTTTAAAGTACCCGCCTCCTCCGCAACCTCCAGGATTAGATAGCTAATATCATAAAAAACAAAAATAATGTATGACGAGTTTTTAACATAAATACATTGAAGCAACTTTTAAAGTTTTTATTGTACTGTCGCGACATTTTCAACTCTATGTTTCTGTCATAGACGAAAGGACGACGCTGCACTCGCGCGCTTTCTAAGTATTAATATAGAGTTATTTCTATAAAATTCTATCGAATTAATAAAAGGTGGTAGAACAAACGTTCTTATTTATGATGTTAGCTGTTATATATTTACTCTATGACTAGGTTGCTAAGTAACCGTTTTTATTTGATTGTCATTCTTTTACATACAATATATGAAATACACAAATCTACAAATAGCATTTTATTTAAAATTAGCTATCTAGTCTTTCAAGGTTGCGTACTGGCAAAATTATAAAATTTCTAACATCCATAGCATATACTGTCGGGAACCCTTGCAATGAAGAAATAAAATTTCTCGCATAAATACAGTAAGTTTACAAAATATTTGCCCGATTTTTCTTTTGTGCCGCATAGATACTTCTCTAGATTTAGCCTGGTGGATTGAAAAAGCAATACCTACATCAAAATAAAAATGATGTAGGTATACGACGAACATGGTTTATTTGAAACGCATGGTTTTTAACTGTCACTGAAAAACTATTGATGTTTGTTTATATAGTAGCTCGAACATTGCTTATTGTATACATACATATTATTCTATTTAATAGATGTTTAAATTATTATATTGCTTTTTTTACTGGTTCTGTATGACAAAAACTCGAAAACGTAAAACATTTATGACAGTATGTATCCTCAAGAAGTTTTCTCATACCGTCTTTTACCTAGTATCAAGTGATTAACAATAATATTTCTTACAAACTAAAAGTGTGTATGAATACAGTAACATCAACATTGTCTTAATGGCAACCCTTGTAAGCTTGTCATGAAAAAGTTATTCAAAACAAGGTAACTCAAGAATGATTTTTTTAGGTATTTTTGTAACTCTTTGCATAGAGATTATTTGATACCAACAAAATAATTTAATTAATTTAAATATTCAAAGTGCCATTCTACGCGTCTCACTTGCACAGGTGAATAGCATAGCTAGTATTTGTACCTGGCAATATTGCGTATTTAATAATAATATGTATGTATTTTAAATGTAATAAAAATAATAATATAATAGTCGGATATATTTTCCTTTGATAGAATAAGGTGTTATTACAACTAAACGAAAATATAGTACATATTGTGTTCTAATATAGACGCATACTTTTGTCTGAAAGAGACAAAGCCACTGCTGAATATTGAATTTAAACGTCGTTGTCTTTATCGACTCAATACTGTTTTCGAAGCATAACATTATTCAGACAAAGAAGACAATTATATTTTATATGTATAATGATAATTATTATCGCAATATAGGTAGTACATAGTTATATATTTCCAACAAAACATTTTAATATTATTGTTACTGGGGCGAAACGTCACAAAAAATACATGTCGGATATAACCGACAAGTCAAAATGTCAATGTTGTCTTAAAAGACTTAAGTAAAGTAGGTAACGTAGTTATCCAAAACAAAATTGGTTCCATAGGATTTTTATGATGAATGTTTTTAATATAATCAAATTATTATATTATATTTTTTTAATTGATTATGTTTGTATGTGTAAGTTTTGGAAATGTTTACAAAAAGTTATATTTTAGATTTGTTATCATTACATAACTGGATCATTTTCTGTAACGAATGTCGCGTAGTAGAGTAATAAGACCATTAAATATTAACCTATATATATTTAAAAACTTTGTCTTTCATGAATATATAGACGATCATATCAGGTTGCTTATTAAAGTAAAATGTACGAAAATGCTAAAGCATTGGGTTTGATCTTCCCTTATTCTCAATATGACCAAAATGATAATTTATATATATATATATATTATATTTAATTTATATATATATATATATATATATAATATTTGGTATTATTGAGAACAAGGTGAAATCAAAAATTCAAAGATTTTGACTTTTGTATTTTGATATTAGATATTGATACCGCTGCTGGTTATTGTGAGGCAGTTTTGTAGCTATGTGTTTGTATTCCGACTGTACGTTTGTTTATATACCCACATTGTATGGACCTTTTTTGTTTTTTTATTCTACCCTCCACCCACATACGCATTACATTATTTTTATTATGGTCACATTTAATTATGATCAACAAGGCCCTGTACACAAAACTGTTATGTGACGTCGAATTGATTCGCATCGGGCATTCCTTTCTTTCTTTTTTGTTTCGCCGCTTTGCCGCACCAAACCGCATCGCAGACATTTACGTTTTAGTTTTCTGCGTTGCGAATTCGCATCGCGCCAATTCGCAGTTATGTGTACAGGCTCTATGTATAAATAGACAACGATCATTATTTAAGGGCCAAAAAGCCACCACCATCGGAAACACAAACCTCACTTTATACCTACTTGATTGTAAATTCTTCTGCTAATAAAAAGCTAATTACTAATTTGCTCATAAAACGGTGTAATTACCAATTATAGCAATAATGCCACTAGGCGTATTCACTTTTCAATCGCAATATTGCGACGTTTTTCTAAAAATGGTGTCGTGGAAATACGTTAGTTTATTTTTGTCCGCTCTATCCAGATTCATTGTGGTTTCCAAACTGCATCACTATAAAATGACAGAAATAAACGAAACTAACATTTATGCCCATCTAAATAAGACTCATATTTCCAGTATTTGTAGTACCAGAGACGAAATATGTCAACCCAATGGCATTTCAGTATGCACTATGCGATTAGAAAAAAGTTCGATGGTTTTTAAAGATTTTGCCAGTTCTTGCTATTTATTTTTGAGTAACACGTGCGACCAACCTGGCGAAGGTAAGGATTCGATTTTTTTATTGTACGTACAATCAGCAGCACGCCACGAAATGCCAATTTTTCTCAATCGACTAATTGTTTCATTACCAACAAGTTAGGTTGTCAATCGATTTAAGATAAACTACGTTGTGCTAAAGAATATCGATTAGCTTTTCGATTAGGTACTAATCGATATTTTATCATAGCTACAAATTTAAAAAAAACAAGAGCATAATGCTGCCAGCTTAATTATTTGCTGGAACTTTGATAATTAATTATAAAAAAACGGGGGTACAATAAAATCAGATTTTTTAGCAAATGATTAACAAAAATGTGTACTTTATGTCATATAATTGCCCAAGCTGCCGGTGATCCAGTACCAGGTCCCATACAAAACTATACCGTCTCCTTTGACACTTTTGGGTTGTCTGAAGTGAACCCGATGACCGTACAAATAAAAATAATATGGTGATAAGTATGTATAGATAATAAATATGACGTGATAACTGCACAGCAAAATACTATTGTTGTCACCCCCTATCTCTCTCGCGGGTGTCTTACAAGGAAATTAGCAGCTGCGTTCCTTTTAAACCACCTAGCAATATACCTACTGCGATTTACATACCGGATAAATGGCAACAGGCTCGCCCTGTATTATTTGGAACCTAGGACCTATTATTATTGGCGAAACCAAGCAATATACTGCGATTTCCGTGCCCGATAGATGGCAACAGGCTCGCCCTCTATTACATGGAACCTAGGACCTAGCATAATTGGCGAAACGTGAGTGTTAATTCACCTCTGCCTACCCCTCTGGGAATAAACAGGCGTGATTTATGTATGTATATAATATAGACCGATGAGCGTTGCATAATTTTCAGAATACCACATCATACAAAGCGGTTCCTGCAGAAATTTGAATTCGAGGAAATTCTATCAACGTCACTTTTCAAATGTCAACAGAACACTAATGGTGAATGACAACTCAACTGGCCCTGGAAACGATACAAGTAATGTATTGTTGTAAATAACCTCTTAAGGACACCCGAAGAGGGTTGATCTCAGGCAGGCGGCTTGCTGTAAACCCTAATATTATTATGAAACATGGACTAAAGTTAGTCATGGCGGTTTAAAATTCAGGCTAATGCTGTCTTTCATTCAGCAAATAAAAGTAACAACATCAGTTTTAAGCTGTTACTAACTTTAGTCCATTATAAGGGGTTAACTTCTTTTACGACACACAAGAAGGAGTGAGTCCCCATCTTGTGTGTCGTAAAAGAAGGGCGATTGCCTATATGGGTATACATGGGTATATACCCATATAGGCAATCTATGGGTATACAGCAATAAGCACCTTGGGACACCCGAATGGTGGAGGGAAAACCACCAACAACAGCATACCCAAAGAGGGTTCGTGACGAGCAGGCACCTAAGCCAAATCCTTGAGCAGTACTGATTGGAATGTTGCCATCCCGATCACTCTCCGTTCATAGATCTGTCGAAATGGTCTTTTCCATCATGTTTCTATACATTCCTTTATTACAACTATCCCAGATAAACTAGGAACATAACAGGGCAAGAAGACCTTCGAATAAAAATTAAATTATAAGAAACCCTAATTCACCGCAGAGACAGTAAAGCGGTCTTCTGAAAAGACCACTATAGCGCCACTGTACGGCGTTGACACTGCGTTCGACGACCACGTCTGCCCATACTCGTGCCCGGACGAATACTCTCCCATATGCCTCCTAATCAACATGGGTTCCGGGAAGTACTTCAAATACTTCACCTTTGTGAACCATTGCTACGGCGACTTGTATTACTGCAAGAATTACAAAGGTAAGTAAGTAGGTAAGTCAGGGAGTGAAGGAGTTTGCGTGTGGTGACGGCAGAGTAGAATACTATTTATTGTCACCACCTCCAATCTCTTACGCGGGTGTATTTACCTTCAAGTCGACTAGGGGTTAAGACACCGATGAGTATTTCGCTACAGCTCTTAACCCACCTCGCATTATACTGCGATTTACGTCCTCTATGGATAGCAAGCAATAGGCTGAATGTTACATGGGACCTGTCATGATCGGCGAAACGTGCAATGCAAGCAATGGAGAGTGCTGAAAGCTCCTCGAAAGGTCTGGTAAAGGTCGCGGGAAGTCGTTGGATACGGGCTGGCTGCTCAGGACCGATCGGTTTGGAGATCCTTGGTCACGCCTATGCCCAACTGTGAACGTGTCTCTGTATGCAGGGAACAGCGAGGAGGACCAACGGCCGTTGTGAAGGAAAGATCCTCAAATGTCAACCCAGTATAAGTCCCCACAAGGTGAACCGACGATCTGATAAATGTCGGAGATTCTTGGGAGAGGCCTATGCCCAGCAGTCTCTCGGTTGAAATGATGAGACAGAGGATATCCCTTTCGTCCTTTTATTTAGTGAGCCCTTTGTGGAATATGTGCTAACAAATGTAAATATTTTTCTCTAAATTCAAATCTAGACCTTGGTCCACCACCTGGAGAAGACTATGAAGATGTGAAGAGTTCTCCGTTAGGCTGGTCATATTGTGGAGCATACAGGTTGGTCCCTACTTTAAACATTTCACTTTTTTATTTCACACTTTTGAATACAGCTATATGAAATTAGACCGAAAATGAAGACACAGACATTTTCATATAATAAATCATAATTAATTCCGGTCATTCTAAAGGCGAGATTCCACCAGTGCGCCGAACTGTGCGGCACCGCGGACCGCGAACGCCAGTAGGTGTTTATTGGGCATTCTAATTTACTTTGGTAATCTGGTGGTAAGTGACGATAAGGGCCGAAGATAAAATCGAGCTTCACCTGGAACTTTCAACCACAGAGGAACTGCTTATCTTATAACACACTTATGACACACTGTCGGAACACAATAATGCTGTTATTATAGCAACAGATTTTGATAAAATGGTGATAGCTAGCCAGACGGACTTAAAGAAGTCCTACCACCAACCAAAAATGTAAATAAATATGTATGTACTGAGAATTTTTATTTTGCCTCAGATATATGCAGTTCGCGAGGTTTTCCGAGGTGTTGTCTGCGATGGGACATTACGGATGGCTGGCGGGAGACTACAGGTACTCTCATATAATGGAACCGAAGCAGCGAATGCCGGGATTCGGCTAATTAACTCTGTCTGAATAATATTTACAATAATTATCCAGGGAATTCAATAAAAATAATAATGAAAATAACTTGGCCTTTTGATTGCACAGTCGGATATATCCGACTGATACATTTTGACGGCCGGTTTGGTCGAATGGTCAAATCGCTGGCTGTCGGGCGAGAGATCCCGAGTTCGAATCTAAAATGGAATAGAACGCCCAATGTACCATGAAGCCAAGAAGTACCTTGGGGTGAGACATGCAGGCGAAGCCGTGGATGAGTAAAGGATGAATTAAAAGTCGATTTCAGTGTTCTTTACATTGCATTTATTACAGATATTTTAATTAAAACAATTATTTATAATTAATTTCAAATATAATAAAATAATCTCTAAATGAAAGGCGGAATGGACACGGTATTTTGATCAGAATATTTTTTACCAGCATTACCAGATAAATTTATTTAAACACATTAATAAAAGACTGTGGCTTGTCTAGAACTTTCATAAGTTTTACACTGACTGTGTAGTTATCTACTACTACTACGGTTGACGTTGTACGTAGCCTAATCTATTCATCTCAGTCGGAAGTTTAAACTAGTTGTAACAGACATGTGCAGTAATATTTATAGGGGTAATTCAGGCTGTCAAACTGAACAACCTTCACTACGGGACCAAAATCGAAATCGAAGTGATTTTTTTTCTCTCGGGTACTCAGCTTAGTATGATACTAAGCTGAGTACCCGCTGACATCAGTTTGTATGGGGAGGTGTTTGTTTTTTTTGAGATTTGTTATCGGTCTCATAGTAAAAGTTGTTCATTTTGATTGCCAGAATATCCCCTTTAAATACTACTGCACATTTATTTTACACCTTGTATAGCTATGTTTTTTTTTTGTATAATATATTTTGTCGCACTACATCACCGTATGATACCAAACTGCCTAAGCACCTGCAAGTCGAGTGATTCGTCGAGTTGCTGCACGGGATGATGGATGATATGCAACAGCGCCCTAGGCCGGCTGGTGCACGACCATTTGCATATGGCACAAGTGAAGACAGCGCCATCTATCTTGCCGTGGACGGAGCTCATGTGCTTCGAGAACATTACCTGGAAACGTTTGTTTGATCACTTCACCGGATTCACAGCTACAAATATTATCATCATCACCAGCCCTTTAAGAGAGACATTAAAGGACTGGTGATGTTTTTTTTTATGCTAAACAAGAAAGCTCTTGCCCGTCATCTCAACTGATGGTAAGTGACGAAAAGGGCCGAATATGGAAACGAGTTTAACCTGGAACCCTCAACCACAGAGGGGCTGGCTATCTTATCACAATTGTCAGAACACAATAATGCTGTTAATATTATTATTATGGCGACTAATTTTGATAAGATGGTGGTAACTAACCATGCGGACTTGAAAGAAGTCCTACCACCAACCAAACCGAGTACAAATTTGTACCCCCCCAGGGATCGAACCCAGGACTTCTGGATCTTAATTCCGATGGGCTAGACCACGGAGGCGGTTAAAAATTGATAATGTCCTTAGCCGTGACGGCAGAGCAGAATGCAATTGTCACCAACCCCATCTCTCCCCCAAGTGTCGTACAAGGCGACTAAGGGTTACGACAGCGATAAGTAATGGAAATCAGCATTCCTCTTCAACCAAATATGTATAATGTGATTAATGTACCCGATAGATGGCAATCGTCTCGCCACCAATTACATGGGGCCTAACTTATTGGCGAAAAGTTTGTGTTTAATTCTCCTCTGCCTACTGCTTCGGGGATACAGACGTGATTTATTATTATTATGTATGTACTCCTATGTATGTATGATGACCGGAACCCCGATTATGTAAGCCTCTATCAATCGCTTTCGTCTACCTTTCACTCTCACACTTTGCGATTATTCACAACGAGTGAGAGTGACAGGTAGACGAAAGCAATTGAAAGAGGCTTACATAATAACCTTAGATTTAAACCGATACCTTATTGCAAAGACGCGCGTTACATTCGGTGCACTTCTTTTGTTTTTTCTTATGAATAGCGAGGTTCTTCAATTCGACAAATCTGTGAACAGGCATGAGGACATTAAAAGTAAATATGGACCTCTACATAATATGCATGATGACTAATTTAGAAAACCACGCCATGTTGTTTTGACGTGCCTACTTTACCCAAAATAAATTATATTTTTTACTTAAGATTTTGACAGAAAAAACATGTTTTTCACAAAAAAAAATTAAGGCAGTTTCTATAGTTTAATAGTGATTTTGATTGGCAAATAAAATGTCCAAATGGAATTTACGAAATAGTGACGTCACGCGGCGTTTGACCAAATATGGCGGATTTCTATGGTTTGTATTTTTTATTTTTATGAAATAAATATCAATCACGAGTATTAATCGGAGAACAAGTGATTTTTTACGAATCAACTTATCCTTAATTCAGTGATTACTTGTAAGTGTCATCATCCATAGTGATGGGAAAAACAACACATTAATAGTTTTGTAATTATTAAGAAGTAAATTATCTAAATATCTATGTACAGAAATTTTTGGGAGTAATCCAACGGTACACATTTTGAACACATGCCAGTGTTAATATATTTAATACTAGTCGAAGCCCGCGGCTTCGCTCGCGTAATGTCGGTTATATAGCATATAGCTTTTCTCGATAAATGGAAAGATACAGAGATTTTGGAGGGTAGAAAAATAATTTCGAAAAATTATGATCTTCATGCGGGAATCGGACCCGCGTCCGCTGCTTTCCGGGCAGGCGCCTGACCGCTGTCAGTGTCTTGGTTGGCCGAGCTGACACTGACAGCGGTCAGGCGCCTGCCCGGGAAGCAGCGGACGCGGGTTCGATTCCCACATCAAGATCATAATTTTTCGAAATGTTTTTCTAACCACCAAAATTTTTGTACTAATTTGTAACATTTATATAATGTTTAAATTAGAATCGAATAATTTTTAATTTCGAGTCAGTAGTTCCTGAGATTAGCTCGTTTAACCATACATACAAACAAACAAACTCTTCAGCTTTATAATATTAGTATAGATGAACTCGACGCACACAACTGCTGTAGTACTCACCGAGTGTTGCATAAGTCACATTTGTGCCATTTGCGGCACACGTGCATTCTCCTATGGGCCTTCATTGCCTTCAAATCTTTCGCCTTGTAGTCGCATTTACTGCATGGTATGTTGGGCATATGCTGGAAAAGGAATTATTCAGTGTGACAATTTTAATTCACTCCCTATTTTTACAATTAATTAATAGGCATAATTATAAGAAATTAATACACGTTCTTTTTAATGTTTTAAATCAATTGTGAGGGCCGAAACCGGCAAATGTCCCAAAACCTTTTTTTTTTTTATAATTTTGTATTTTCGCGCGGTAACGGTAGCCGCCATGTGTTTCGGGACGTGACGTCACTCGTTAGTGAGCAATACGACTGCGAAAGACCAAGATTAACTTTGTGTACTATCATATCACGTCACTTGAATATGACTTTGTATCCATTAAGGCGGGCGGCGTTTTCTTTAGACGTTTGAAGAACAGATTAAAATTGTCGATTCTATAAATTGAAATTGTCACGCCGCGTGGTGACGGCAGAGTTGAATACAATTGTCACCACCCCAAATCTCTCCCGTGGGTGTCGTACAAGGCGACTAAGGATAAATCAGTGATGAGGAATGGGCAGCAGCATTCCTCTTATACCACCTAGCAATGTATTGCGACTTTTGTGCCCGATAAACGGCAATAGGCTCGCCACCTATTACATGGGACCTAACCTAACATAATTGGCGAAACGTGGGTGCTAGTTCACCTCTACCTACCCCTTCGGGGATATAGGCGTGATTTATGTATGTATGTATAAATTGAATTAAGGTCTCCGCATAGGTACCTAACGGGAAAATTTTCCGGACAGGACGTGCACGGGACCTCCTCATAAAAAGCCCTGTGTGACATATGTCACGGAGACACGGACGGGACGTGCAAGGCCCCGTTCCTGTCGCGTCCGGGGAATTTTCCCGTGTTACGTGTGCGGAGACCTTTAGAGCGGTTCCGCACTACGTCCGACCCGAATCCGTGAAAACATGGTCCACGGTAGCCGTCGAAATATTTCTATGGTAACTTACGCATCCGGCATAGGTATCCGTTATCCGATTTCCGTCAAATCAGGTATTCCATATTTTCTCGGATTTGGATCGGATGTAGTGCGTAACCGCTTTAAAATTGCATTTTTAAGAATAAATATCGACATATCTTGTTTACTTTTTATTAAATCATAATCATAAACATGCATTTTTGTATTTTTTTTCTTACATCGTGTAAAATACCCTATCGTTCTTTTTCTCTCTCACCGTTTTAACATGCAAACGCAGAGATCGCTCGTGTCGACCAATGAAATCGCACTCCGGGCATTTCAGAGGGTTGTCTGGTCTGTGTATCAACTCGTGTTTCTTCGTGTTCTTCTTCGAGACCGACCTGTACGTGCAGAAGCGGCACTTGAAGGGTTTTATACCTACGAAGAAGAAACAAAGAAAATAATTGTACCACTGTAATGCCTAAGTATTTTAATTTGTTTTGTATTTCATTTTGAGCAAACTATAAGTTTTTATGAGCAATTAACCCCCGAATACAGAAACGCTACTCAAATTTAGGTGACTGCTTAAAAAGTTAAGTGGACACTACCTGTCAGAATTTGTATGGAAAAACGTCAATTCTGACAATACTTAAATGTTAAGCGGGACTCAAACTTTGAATAGCGTTTCTGTATTCGGGGGAAAGATTCTTTAAATCGAAAATTTTCTTCAATATTTAAATGTACTGTCACTTTACAATTATTTCCGTCTATCGGCCACTTAAAACGCTGTATATCGATAGTCGGTATAAATTAGAGGACGCGGAGGGTGGTGACATTTGTGATCTGTCCCCCTTAGCCCAGTGGCCAATCTATCGAAAGCATAGAATGCAAAATGTATGAATACTTTTGTTTTCTATGCATTCAAATAGATAACCCACTTGGCTAGACCCTCTGCTCTGCCGTTAGCACACCCCACAGAAACTAAATAGGCCTATGTATGTATGTAAAACTGGTTCTACTTTATCATTTTTACTACCGTCTCACCTTGATGTATCCTAACGTGCTCTTCAAACAAGGCCTTGTTGTAAGTCGAATAGTCACACATGGTACATTGGAATGGATGTTCGCCCCTGTGTACTTTACGAATGTGTCGAATCAGTCGATCTTCCGTTGTTGTAGTGTACAAGCTGAGGACAACTTATTATGGTTATTCAGTTATAGTGAGAGGACTATATTTGGGAAAAAATTGGGTAAGCTAGATGGCTAAGGATTAAATAGCACCTAAGCATAGCTAGGTTTATTACAGTCATGAAGGGGCTGAAATAGACCTATGTATAAACAATACAAATAAAACTTAGACCAACAATGACTCACCAAGCAATATCATCCACAAACTCAGGGCATCGCAACTTTTGATTGCAAGGTACAGTTGTGTTAAGATCCATAGGGATGCTACTAGAATTGGAGGTGCTAAAACATATGGATACAAAATAGAAAACAAGTTAAATATTTTCAATTATGATGTACAGTGCTAGTAGAAAGAAAGAAATGTAATTCTTACTGTACACAATAATAGAAAGAAAGATAATTAACACAAAACAAATTGCACATTTCCATACCAAACTGATCTGTTGACATTAGTTTGCATGGAAGTGCTATTTTTTTGGGAATATGGTTATAAAGAACCAATTTTTTTTTTATTATTATTATTTCCACACTGTATACTGCAGGCGAGCATTCAACGCCCAAGACCAACCTACATGAAGACACAAGTTTTCATTATCTAATAATTTTAGAGTTGAATTTACGACTCAGAAAACATGATAGAACAATTACCCAGCAGTTTCATCCATCACAGATTCCGTTTTAATTTCGTTTTCTTTCATCTTTTTGCCAAAGGCGGCTGCAAGTTGTAAATTCGCCTGTGTCTGGGATAACTCAACAAATATTGGGGTGTTGTTGATACCATTCTCCGACATTCTTATAGTAACGAAATATCATATTTGTTTCACAGTTCAGTTTTATTGTTCTAGAATACCAATTCTACTACTAGCAGTTTTAAAATGTGTATAAACTAAAGCTGTGTTTAATTTCGTTACAATATTTTCCTAACCATTGTATTATGATAAAAAAAAGTATTTCAAAGTTTATTGTATTATATTATTATTGTAGTATACAAACTTATACACAAAGATAATACATAAATTATTTATTTTAGTAAGCATTCATAATCCCGGATAAAGCTTTTTCCCTAAATAAAAACAAATTCAGTCACCAAAGCACAAACAATAACAAAATTCCTTGACAGCCAGCCGGCACACCACACTTTTTTACTACTTTTAAATTCTCACTATATTTTAGGGAAGGCAAAGGGTCTAGCCCATACAGCCAAGTCTTTAGAGTATATTTTATCTGTAGTCTTATGAAATAATGAGTGGGTGAAATGTTTAAATGATATGAATTTTACGTTAAAATATGGGTGTCACATATTTTAACGCATCTAGGTAGTGCTTGGTGCGAATTGAATGGTAACAGAGTTCATGATGGTGACTGATGAAATGAATAAAACCACTTTTTACAGTGATCTTCACCATAACATCAAACACATCATAAGACTTGTTTTCAATATTGCACATCAACACGGATGCTTGTGCATCAAAATAACACCACTTTCACTGCACAAAATCCACTCTGTAACAATTTTTGAATTAGTGAAAATAAATCTGACTGACACCACGAAACGCGCCAAACACTCCCCACACTTTTTTATATGAAAAAGGCATAAGGACTCTAGCTCATACTGACTTTTAGTTCATTGCGGATTTATTTCTTCTGCTAATTGAAAATGCAACGGTATCATGTCCATACAGCTTCGATATGTATTGTTGGTAAATTTTTATAACCTACACCTTACCATAACCTTTACCTACACGCCAAATTACTAATTACATGCCAGACAAATCGATAAAAGTATTATTTATTTAAATTTGAAAACACTCTCTAAGCGTAGTGTATTATATAATCTTTGACACTCTCGTGCAAATTGCAAAAAAAAATATTTTAAAAATATAGATAATTTTAATTTCGTTTTCTAATTTTATTTTGGATATCTGCTACTTTTTCGTGATAATCAGCGTAATCTGGAGATATTTCATGAGTATAGAATTTGTCCCCCTCTATTCTAATAATGGTTTTAGTTGGGGTTGACACATTTTCTTTTTCCGGTTCAAAATTGCCTTTTTTATGTTTGGTGATAGGTTCATAGGTAGAGGTTTCCATATCAACACTCTCTTCTTGGTCTTGGATAACTTCATCCTCAATGCTCGGAGAATCGCGTGCATTATTTGCTCCTCAGATTATTTGCTAGTAGATTTGACTGTCACTACCTGAATCATGCAGCCATGATACATGTAGTGACTTTATAACTATAAAATTGTAATAATTTGATTTAATTGTATTGTATGGATAATTTATTTATTTTATTAGTATTAATGTTTGTAATTAATTAATTTAAAACTTATTGCGATCCCTGTTGGTCGAAATAAATGAATTTATTATTATTATTATTATTATTATTATCTGAATATTCTTCATAAGGTCGTTGCTTAGACACATTTTCTAATTTATTTTCAACATTTTCAGTTATTAATGTACTCCTATCTTCACTTCCGACATCCTCTGTACTCTGCGATTTGACTATACGACTTCTGAGTGAGGGGTGTTGTACCACATTCGCCGTTATTTCATGGTTCGTGGTTCTTTCGATTGAAGATTCTAATTCGTATTCACTTTGAGTTTGGTCTTTGCTGTTATTCCTGTGCTCTGGAATGTCATTTTCAGGTACGTCTACATTTTCCTTACTGAGTAGTGGCTGTACTTCATAGGATTTAGCTTTATCTTCATAGATCATATTATTTGCTGATATATCCTTTTCATCTGTTTTTTTGGTAGAGTCGTCAGTAAATGAAGTTGAAGATGTGTGGAAATTTTTAGTGAATTGTTTGAAATTCAAACTAAGAGCACCCTGAGCATCTTTTTCTATGGCCATTCTTGAAGTTCCTAGTCTGGATGGAGAATAGGTGGTTTTATAATTTTCGCCCGTTGGTTGAGGGTTGTACTCCAGTTTATTTTCTTTGATTTCTGCGTCAGATATTCTGTAAACGTCTCCAGCCTTTACTTTGCTCCTCACTACTGGGGACATGTTGGAAGTTTTCATGAGTTTAATTTTGTCTGCTGCTTTAGATGCTATCTTATCAATTATTTCGTCGAATCTTTGTGAACTTATTACTCTTGTCAAGAAATCATCGACATCTATTGAAGATGGAACTTTAACTTTTGCTGTGGTGCTTAAGCTTGTTACTAATTGCTTGAAAATGATTGCAGTATCTAAAATGTTATTAATTGTTTTTCGAGTAAATCGTTACAATTAAGTTTAAAATAACTTCTATCAAGTTTATTTATTATTAGTATGTAATGTGCTGTTCTAGAAATATATTACATAGAGGGGTCCCCTTTTTTCGACATAATTTTTATTACTTACATAATACTGGTCCACAAAATTGCATTTTATTCGATATTGTTACTGAAATCAAAAACCTATTCCAACTAACGCAATAAACACGTTTATGGTATTGATATCAAGTGGAAACAGTAAAAATTAATAGCACACTATACTCTGCCATTATAACGGGTATAGGTATTAAGGTGCTGTACTTCCATCGTAGAATTTAGATAGTTTAAACCAAGGACGATAAAATAAAGACTGTCTCAGGCCTTCTTTTTTATCGCCCAAGGTAAGATCATAGTTCAAAATTCCACAAGTCCTCAACAAGGCGCACATTATTCTTATATTTCCGAACGGAATAAAAACCTAAATTCCAAATACAAAAACCGAACGTTTGCGGTAGTCTCATGGAATTCCAAATATGAATTTCGGATTCCGGACGTTTGCGGTCGGCCTATTTTCGGAATAAAAAAGCCGGACGTTTGCTTAGCGCTAGTCTCACGGAATTCCGAATTTGATTCCTGATTCGGAAACCTAATACGGATAACTAGGTCTCTGCAAACTTAACGGGAAAATATCCCGGACGGGACGGGGACTGCAGAAACATCGTTTTATGGTATCATGAAGGACAGAATATGTCACGGAGTCACGGACGAGACGTGCACGAGGCTTTTTGTACGAGAGAGTCTTGTCCGGGGTATTTTCCCGTTACGTATGTAGAGACCCTTAAAGCCACGACTCACTGTTCTTTATTAAAGTACGCTGTAGGCCTATTCCCTAACTTTTTTTGACAGTTGAAAGTGATGATCACCGAACTATTTACTTATCCATTACTACTTTACTATAATGCTATTGTGACACTTGTCATGTGATAACAGCAATGTATTAGTAAATAGTTCGGTGATCATCACTTTCAACTGTCAAAAAAAGTTAGGGAATAGGCCTACTGGGCTGAATACTTCTACTAAAATGACATATGTTTCTTGTGCCGATTTGAAGCGCCCCCACGAACGGCAAGGGTCTACTTAATTTAAAACTTTTTACTTGTATTTGACATAACAAATGCATCTTTATTTAGTTCCGTGAACGTTCACTTTCGTACACCTGCAGCGCCAAGATGGCATTAACCAAATTGGGTTCATTTTTTGATGACAAACTTCAGTCCAGCGTACTTATTTGAGGTCAGTGCCACGACTCAATACGACATCCAAATACATCTATAAGTATGAAACCGATGTGCTTCCTGGCGCGCCAAAATATAAATAGTATGTTTCCGACTTAATTCAGATTCCACAGGTCTACTATCGGCCTAAAAAAGCGACGTCTCGTGAGTGAGTATCACTGACATATAACAAGTACGCATATTTATTTAATAGTGGTGAGTATGGGTATCTGTAGTGATTCCAAACTGTTCTCAAGTCCAATGTCCGGTGAACCGTAAAACCAGTAACCAATCAAAACATAAAACTAACCCAAAGAGTACAATTGAACCAATCACACCACTATTATATTGCGTTTCATCTTATAGTTCCTATGGCGTCATGGTGGTAGTATCGCAAGAAAATGATACCATGTCAACTTTATTGTCTTACATTTAATTCAGGGTGTTATTTTTTCATTACCTACATGTCATGTCAAATGTAGATATGTTAGATGAACACAATTATTGTTAATCATAATAAATATAATATTTTATTTTAATTTAACCTTTTTTTACTTAATGAGTCTATCCTTCTTACGTCACTCCAATTTATATTTATCTATCTAATTTCTATCATACTAATAATATATCATGAACTAACTGTTCTCGCAAATTTTCACGAGTTAGTATATAAGACTTTCATAAAAAAAACTAATATGTAACTACTGCTTAGTACCGCTAGTAGTTATAAGTAACAAAATAAGATAGATGCATACTTGTTTATATACTTAATTGAAATAAATCTCCCTGAATTAAAGGTAAGGCAATAAAATTGACATGGTATCATTTTCTTGAAATACTACCAACATGACGGCATAGGAACTTTAAGATGAAACGCACTCTATATATTATTGTATTCTCTTTGCAGACCACAACAAAACTTTCTGTTCACCTGTACTGACGAAAACCCTCTAAATAAAGTACCTATTTAATACATTAATTATTAGTTGTTCTGTTTCTTCGGACTTCGAAATGAGTGTTAATATAACAATTCCGGCTTTACGACGTCCCAAGGCGATTACGAACGTGAATCTCAAGAAAACTGTTTTGAACGAAATTGAAAATATTATTTTAACCCTAAAAGATAATAAAAGTCTAGTTATTACGTCCGATGCTTACCATGGCATCATTATGGGCAGGGAAATGTTTAAATGTGTGTTTTGTAACGCCGAAGTGCAGCTAGACTTCAAGATCAAAGAGTCCCACAAGAATTCCTCAAAACACAAAAATGTTTTAGGGAACTACCCTCATATAGAAGAATATGGGGAAAATTTAATACGAAAGGTACAATTATTAATTAAATATTATAAGTATAAACGTTAAAAACATAATTACAAAGAAAAAGAGGTCAGGAAATTTTTGGAAACATTATTGCCCTGATAATCGAACCTGTATCTGCAATTCGGACAGTTGTGTGTACTACTCAGTCAACAGCACTCTGGACGTAACATCGCCTTTCCGGGATAAGGAGACATGTTTTTTACCCTGATTAATTAATTTATTTCAGACAGCTAATGAGTATTGTGCTGTTGACTATGCAATAGAGCCATGACTTTTAATGTTTTATTTATTGACTTATGTAAACATAATATCATCATAGAATAAACAAAAGTCAGCAAAATAATTTATTTGTAGGCTTGCCTACACTAGGTGTACGGATTTATTTACTGTGTATATCAAGGTATGTGCAAATGTAATTATTGCCTTTATGTTAGGTTTTAATTTTCGACCTTATTTCCGTACAGATAATGTAAAATTACCTGTGTCAAAAAAAAATCTTAAATGCAATAGTAACATTTGCAAATTTTCAAACTTACACTAGGGGTACCAGATCTGCTGGCCATTCTGATAATCATATTGTATTGCATACTTGTTTCAGCTGGACCAAGACAACTATTACTGCACCCTCTGCAACGTTATAGTAACTTTGCCTTTTGTACGTCGTCATTTTTCGACTGAAGCTCATCTTCAGGAATTACACAAAGCAGCAACACGAGCGTCTATTTATAAACCACTGAATTAGATCTGTTTCTTACTGTATAACATCCAGAGAAAATAATTTATTGTCGCTGGGGTTTTCTTAGTATATTTAACTGCCGCACTCAGAGACGTCAATTAACTTTGATGAGTATACTTAATGTCAAAAAAATTCATTTAATTAAAGACCATAGACCGGGCAAGAATAGGTAATAGTTTTGAATTGTCATTTTTTGACATAAATACTCATTATCTTTATTTGACATCTCTGAGTGCGGCAGTTACTACCGCACTCAAAGACATCAATTAACTTTAATGAGTATTCAATGTCACAAATTTTCATTCAAATCTAGACCATAGACCCGGCAAGAATAGCGACTAGTTTTGAATTGTCATTTTTTGACGTTAAGTACTCATTAACGTTATTTGACGTCTCTGAGTGCGGCAGTTAGTGCGATAAGATTTGTTGAATTTTTCTAATTGTATGATAGTTTGTTTTTATTTATTTGCTGTTGTAGAAGTGGTCACTTAATCTTTAATTATTATTGTGGAATGGCTCAGAAATATATCTAGAAGTGCCATTCAATGATGCCTTTTATTTGTTGGGGCTAGGAGCAACTGGTATTTGTCACTGCCCTCGGCCTCTGATTTATATTTAATGATTTTGAGAACTTTATGCCAATCTTTAATTGTTAACTAAAGTAAAATAAATAATAATTCTCTTTTAATTTTAAGAATAAGTGAATAAAAAATTTAAAACTATCAATAATTTGATTTTGCCATCCAAACATGAAATAAAATTAAATATTGGTTTCCAATTGCATTAACTAATTTGAATATAGGCATGATATTATGTTATATATTTATGTATCTTCCATGCTGGCCTGGGAGCGAAAAAATAAAGTAGATTTTGGTAGTCCTGCCTCATCCCATGAATGTTTTAAAAGTTGACTAAGGAAGATTGCCCAGTGTAGACCAATAAGCACCTTGGGGCACCCAAATTGCGCAGGGCAAATCACTTACCTAAAGGGGTTGACATCAGAAAGGCAGCTGGCTGTAAAACTTTAGCCAAAACCTTCAGCAGTATGGATTGGAATATTGTCACTCCAATCATGCTCTCCATTCATCAGTCTCTCCTCATGGTCTGTTCTGTCTCATTATTATACATTCATTCATCACTAGCACCTTTCTGGTGTGATGGATGATATGAATCAAAAGGGAATGCATGGCTTGCTGACACCTGTTTAATATGAATGGAAGATTGAACATACTGCAATACTTCAACAACCCCAGATAGGCTGGGAACAGGGCAGGGAGAAGATGTATGTAATACGGAGTTTTTAAAACGAGTACTTCAAATGATAGGCAGGTATGTGTTCCACATCACTAATTAATAACCTTATAATAAAACTAATACAAGCTCTTTGAAAACTTTTAATACCACTAAAGTTTACGCCGTCTAGACTTTTTTTTGCCCTTTTTATGTGTCACTTTCGTCATTTTAGCTATTTTTCTTTTGTGAAGCCACACGGGGTATTGTCCGTTTTGATCTTTCAGAGTCTTCGTGCTGAATAAGCGTTTTTTGCCGTTATCGTCATCGACTTCGATTTTCTCGTCGTCCGAACTCATTTCAACGTCTTCCTGGTCATCTTCTTCTAAGAGTTTCTTTTTATTTTTGCCTTTTTTGTCTTTAGCGATCTGTCCAGCGTCGAGAAATATTACTTGGTCCGATTCCATAACCTCACTGGGTGTGACTTTGTCCTCCTCTTTTATTCCAAGCATCTTCTTGAGTCTAGCCAGTTCTTTTACAGCGTATCTCTCTCGTTTGATGGCGCGACATTTCCTCTTCCATCTGCTTCTAAGCGATTTAGCCATGGTTAAATCACAATATTTTGAAACGTGCTTATTTTGTGAAAGTACGCACAGAAAGAAATAAAATAAAATGTCAAATGTCAATGCCAAGCGCCAAAGTTAGTTTTAAAATTCTCCCTATATTTTAGGGAAGGCAAAGGGTCCAGCCCATACAGCCATGTCTTTAGTGTATATCTTATCTGTAGTCATATGAGATAATGAGTGGGTGAAATGTTTGAATGAAATGAATTTTACGTTAAAATATGGGTGCCACATATTTTAACGCATCTAGGGAGTGCTTGCCGCGAATTGAATGGTAACAGAGATCATGATGATGCTTGATGAAATGGATAAAACCACTTTTTATAGTGATCTTCACCACAATATCAAACACATCATGAGACTTATTTTCGATGATTCTGCATAATTGCACATCAACACGGATGCTTGTGCATCGAAATAACACCACTTTCACTGCACAAAATCCACCCTGTAACAATTTTTGAATTAGTGAAAATAAATCTGACTGACACCACGAAACGCGCCAAACACTCCTCGCGGCAAAACTGTCACGCTGACATTAGGTCTTGATTTTTTTTATTCTCCCTATATTGTAGGGAAGGCAAAGGAACTAGCCCATACAGCCAAGTCTTTAGTGTATATTTTATCTGTTGTCTTATGAAATAATGAGTGGGTGAAATATATGAATGAAATTAATTTTACGTTAAAATATGGGTGCCACATATTTGAACGCATCTAGCGAGTGCTTAGCGCGAATTGAATGGTAACAGAGTTAATGATAGTGCTTGATGAATGGATAAAACCACTTTTTATAGTGATCTTCACAACAACATCAAACACGCGCCAAACACTTACTTGTTTTTTTTAATTCTCCCTATATTTTAGGGAATGCAAAAGGTCTAGCCCATACAGCCATGTCTTTAGTGTATATTTTATCTGTAGTCATATGAAATAGGTGAAATGTATTAATGAAATGAATTTTACGTAAAAATATGGGTGTCTCACATTTTAACGCATCTAGGGAGTGCTTGGCGCGAAATTGAATTGTAACAGAGTTCATGATGGAGACTGATGAAGTGGACAAAACCACCTTTTACAGCGGTTTTCACCACAACATCAAACACATCACAAGACTTATTTTCTATGATTCTGCATATGTGTGTTAACTACTGTTAACTCATATTGCATCTTGCTACTAGCTGCACATACTTATAAGAACCCTTGTAGGTAGTTTTGAAATAAAACAAATACATTGATTACTTACAGTTTACTCCTTCCATTTTAATACACAATTCATACACCGAATTTATACTAGATATAAGATAGAATTATAGAATAGATACTTTTCACTCAGAACCACAGCAGTACAGAACTTATTCCAACAACGACGTAGATTCGACTCACTCTCCGAAAAATCATACCCGCTTTTAAAAAGGATTGTCGAAGTCCATAGACAACTCTTTAGCCCCGGGTGTCAGTCGAATCTATGGTTCACAAAATTAATATCGACAATACACTTCATATTATTATATATATAATAACAATATGTGATATTGATTATAACGCTAACAGTCGGCCATCCAAATTACTTAGAACGTCCTCGTTCGTTTATATTACATTATATTATTTAGATTCTATAAACAATTTATCATTGTAGTAAATTATCTAGCTCAACCTGAACTATACCAATACGGTTTATACATGGTAGGATGTTCAAAATATACCAAATTTCGGATATTTTAATATACATTAATTTCAAATATCTATGCAAATACACATAATACATCAATGGACCAAGATCGTCCATACTTAGACAACACACATCATACAATATAATGACCCATTTTACTAGACCAGGGTTGTCTAGTGTGAAGGACCAGGGTTGTCCTTTCAAACATATACACACATCTTACTAGACCAGGGTTGTCTAGTGGAATTAAATATAGGACCAGGGATGTCCCTAACAAGCGTAATCATTTTACTAGACCAGGGTTGTCTAGTGAGATTAAATATAGGACCAGGGATGTCCTTAACAAACATACTGATTTTACTAGACCAGGGTTGTCTAGTAAGATTAAATATAGGACCAGGGATGTCCTTAACAAGCACACTCAATTTACATGATTATATATTTTACGGATTTTGATAAGAGAATGCCAAACTCCAAAAATTTTAATGAATGAACTTAGTAATCGCAAATTATTATATTAGTAATAAAACGACTATTCATCATCGGTAGACTCGCTGGAAGACACTTCCACATCCTGTTCATGTGGTCTTTTATAACTAAGCCAAGGCTTCATCTTGTCTACAGCCATAATAGTTGAAAACCGTCTGCCACCTTTACGGATCAGTGGCGTATCTTCAATCGCATATCGATCGTAATCAAGCACGGCTGTGACTCTATAAGGGCCCTGGTACTTAGGGATAAGTTTCTTGCTTTGACCTGTAGCAGTTACCTGACGCTCGACACTAACTAGATCTCCTACGGCAAACTTTATCGGTGCAATACGGTGTTTATCAAAGTTTTCCTTTTGTTTATCCTGATATATTTTAATGTGATTATTAATTTCTTGTCTAATTTCGTTACGCGATAAGTCAGATACGTCTCTATTTTCGTTACCATCGCGCAATTCAGTTATGACTCTACTTTCATTTTGACCTACTAATCTAACTCCAAAAAGTGCTTCAGAAGGTGTACGATTTATGCCCTTATTAAAAGTATTATTAAGGCCCCATTGAACGTCAGGTAAGTGGTCGTCCCACTTACAATCCGACGTCCCAATGGATTTAGCTGTTAACGCTTCAACTATAGTCTTATTATAACGCTCTACTTGTCCGTTCGCTCTAGGCGTTGCACTTGCATTGAGTACGTGTCTAATACCTTTGTCCGTCATAAGTTTCTTAAAACTAGAACTCGTGAAAGACGTACCACGATCGGAGATTAAACGCCTCGGAACCCCAAAAATCCCAAAATATTCCTTAAGAACCTTAATGGACGTTGAAGATTTAGTATTTCTGACTGGTTTAAGATATATGTAACGCGTGTAAGCGTCAATGATCACGAGGATATGCATATTACCCCGGCTGCTACGAACAAAGGGTCCTACGTGATCAACGTGGATGGTATCAAAGGGGATGTCGATCTTTTCAATAGGATTTAAAAATCCAGATCTCTTCCCGCTAGTCGTTTTTGCAAAGGTGCACTCTAAACAAGAAGACACATATTTTTTTACAAAATTCCTCATTTTGGCAAACCAATAAGTGGACTTAATCTTTTCTAAAGTTTTATCAAATGAGAAATGCCCGATGTCATCGTGATTTAATTTAACTATCTGCCAACGAACCCCTTTAGGTACCACCCACCTGTCGCCGCCAGGTGTAATCCGGTAGAGTTTGTCCCCCTTTACCTTGAAGTTATTTTTAATGTCTACGACGTCAATTAAACTGGGATCCTTAAGAATTTTTACTATCCTTTGAATTTCCGAATCAGCATTCTGAACAGTTACTAACCAATTTTCTTCAGTAACATTCAGAACACTAAAGTTATCTGAGGCTGTCCCTGATATTGGGTTACGACTAAGCGCGTCGACGTGTGCCATAGAAACACCAGACCTATACTCTATTTCAAAGTCATACTCTTGCATGAGTTCCCACCATCTAGCCACTCGAGGAAGCATGTCTCTTTTTTGGAACGTCGCACGCAGTGAGTTACAGTCTGTGAGTATTTTAAAGTGCACGCCTATTAGGTAAACCCTAAATTTTTGAAGAGAAGCTACCACTGCTAGGGTTTCAAGATCGTACGAAGAATAATTCTGCTCTTCTGGAGTAGTCTGTCTACTGTAGTAGGCCACAGGTCTTAAGAGGCCACCTTCACTACGTTGTAACAAAATTCCTCCAAGGCCTAATTTACACGCATCTGTATGTAATTCAGTCTCTGCTTTGCAGTCATATAAAGCCAAGGTTGGTTTCTGGATTAACTTATTTCGTAAAGTTTCGAAGGCATTGTTTTGTTCATCACCCCAAACCCACGGAACGTCCCTTTTTAACAAATGGGTTAACGGTTTAGCTATAATTGAAAATCTGGGGACAAATCGCCGAAAGAAGCTGGCTAGACCTAAGAACTGTCGTACATTATGTTGGTTAGCCGGAAGAGGAAATTTACTTACGGCCTCGATTTTTCTGGAGCCCGGCTGTATACCTGACACTGAAACTTCAAATCCCAAATAATCAACCTTTTGACTAAAGAACACACACTTAGACAATTTAAGTGTCAAACCAGCGTTCATCAAAATATCTAACACTTTTTCCAGGTGCAGAAGACCTTCTACGAAATCTTTTGCGGGAATTATTACATCATCTAGATACGCTAAGGCTTCTTTATGTCGGCTGGAGCCTAATATCTGATGCATAATACGTTGGAAAGTGGCTGGTGCATTTGCTAGACCAAACGGCATCCGCGTAAACTCAAAATGACCGTCTGGTGTCACGAACGCTGTTTTATGTCTATCGCCCTTTCGTATTGGGATCTGATAATACCCAGACGCTAGGTCGAGAGTAGCGTAGAACTGATGACAAGCTAAGAGATCCAACTGATCATCTATCAAAGGCATTGGATAATTTTCTCTGACTGTCTTTTTATTAAGGGCGCGATAGTCGATGCATAATCTATATTCTCCGGTTTTCTTGCGTACAAGTACAACGGGACTTGCATAGGGAGATTTAGACTGCTGTATTATTCCGTTGTCTAACAATTCAGAAACCATACCTCGGACGACTTCCTTCTCTTTAAACGATAAGCGATAAGGCCTATATACGACCGGTTCATCATCACGCAAGGTTAACGTCATTTCTCCTACTGAGGTAACACCCAACTCAGATAAATCAAAAGCAAAGCATTTCCTATATTTATTTAATAGTTGAACTATTTGCTGCTTTTGTTCAGGGCTAATGTCGCTGCCTACATTTATATCCGTATCATGAATAATTGCCGGGACTTTCTGCGTGTCTAATGAAACTTGTCGCACTTGTGTGATTGATGAATTAACATCTTCTACTGCCCTGAATCCTCTAGCAATTAAAAACCCTTTGTCAAGTGTAACAGTTTTGTTGGCTGGAATATTAGCAACAATTTTACCTATTCCATTTTGGTCTATAAAAAACAATCCGGAGGGCACTGAAAACCTAACATCTGATTGTATGCGAAGACCCCCTTCGACATATATCTCGCCAGATATAGTCGGTTCAGTATACACAGCTAAAATTGAGATCCCCTCCTCTAGCACCACGTCATATTTACAAAACAACTTTATTTTATTGTTTAATTTCAGATTATTATTAATTTGTGACAATAATAACATATTACTGGTTTTGTAAACAACCACATGAGATTGCTCCGTAAACGATTGCCCTATCATAACTGGGACACTCATGGCCTCATCGGGTACAATAAACAATTCTACATCGGCACCTACTTCATCAACTGAAACATGCACACGGCATTTTCCTAAAACACGAACAACAGAATTACCGAAACCGTTCAAAGCTGGGAGGTCATTAGGTTCTGTGTTATTAGTAGAAACGCTCACCCCGCCTTTCGGAGGTATATCTTCCTGCCCGTTGTTTCGGCGGCTCGCAACGCTGCGCGACCGCCGGCTCGTACGGCTGCG